>JAEIGP010000660.1:600000-982700 GCA_018904095.1 Zaprionus ghesquierei
AAGCTTAATGAAATTAGTCTTGCGAAAGCAGCGAGATGATAATTTGGAAAGAGAATTTGCAGTTTGCACAAGAGTAGGCAACTTTAATGACAAATCTAATGTAGGATGGTAAGGATCTTCAGGTAAAACTAAAGGATCACTTCTAGAAATAGTGTTTTGCAACATTACATCAGATGAAAAGATAAGATCAAGCATTCTACCATTTAGTTTAGGAATATTATTAATTTGAAATAATGAAAGTTCAGAAAGTCCTATAAGAAATTTATTAAAGCTAGAGGGAACCAAGAAATCTGATTGAGAGGTCCATGCAACTTCTGGTAAATTAAAATCACCAAAAACTCAAAGAAAATCTCTATCAGATAGCTTGGATGCAACAGACTGGATAGAGGAAAGATGTTCAAGGTAGATGGAAACATCTGAAGAAGGGGGAATATAAGAACAAGTAATGTATATTGAAATTTGACACACTGACACTTTAACACAGATAAATTCTGGGCAAACAATTAACAGTTGTTTAACAGATAAATCAGACCTAGCAGCTATAAGCACGCCTCCACCAGTTCGACCTAAACGGTCGCATCTGAAGGAAGTGTACTTATCTGTAAAGATTGAGCTTCTGAGTACATCTGGTTTCAACCAAGTTTCAGTAAATATTAAAATATGGTAATTAAAAGAGACACAATCAATAAACAATTTAGAGAGTTTAGTGTTTAGTCCTCTAACATTTTGATAAGCAATAAAAAGAGAAGATGGATTTGGTTTTTTGATGTACCACTCGAAGACGGGACACTGGAAACTACTGGCAAAGTTACTGATGGATGAGTTTTTTGTTTAGGAGTATACTCCTTATAAATTAAATCAGGGGGCCAAAAATTTACACTACAGACTTTTTTAAAGCTGTCTGCAGGAATATTAATTTTGAACGATGAAGTGTCTCGTGCATAGTTAAATTTAAATTTCTCAACAATAAGGTTCGTTATTGAGATCTTGGATTGAATGAATGCTTGCACATCTTCAATTGAAGTATCGGGGGCCAAGCGAGAAACAAAAATAAATTTCTTTGGCTTAACGGCGACAAGGGACTTAGTTATGTTTGGAGGCATAACTACAGAAGAGCTGCAACCAGTGTTATTTACTATACTCCTAGACACAGGCGAAGTAGGAGAAGTGACGACCACAATAGGTTTATCAATCAAACTAACCGTGGAGGCTTGAGGCAAAATAGGCGAGACAGCGAGAGGAGTGTTCGCATGAGATAACGGAGCTAAAGGAGTTGATGGAAGAACTGACACAAGCGGAGGGTCCTCTAGAGAATTAAGGTTTTTCAGTTGGGGTTCAAGTTTAATGAACTCCGAATGCAACTTAGAAAACGAAGCCCGCAAACGAGCAACGTTCAATTTGGTCTGCCTCAGGGTCTTACGTAGGTTAAGTTTACCTACCCGACAACCTTCACATGACCACTTAAGGCCAATTTTGCTATTAGTAGCATCTTTAATACGTGCGGTAAGGCCAATGCACTTAACGTGAAAAACGTTATCGCAGAGCCAGCACTCAACAAAATCTGACTTAGAGTCAGCAGAGGATTTGCAGTTTCTAGCCGAGCACGACAACATCTTCATAGAAGTGAATGTACCTCAAAAAACGTAGGGAACACCAAAAAAAATATTAAAGTAGGAAAGAAATTTAAAAAATAAAAATAACAAAAATAAAAAAAAATAAATAATCGGATGTTTATTTCATTATGAAGAGGAAGGTATGCCATTAATAATGGAACACAACATCAGCCAAATGGCCACCACGACCACGCTTACAGATCCATATCCTTTTTATGAAATTTTCCATAACCAAATCGCAAAGTGGCTGCCCTACGTCCTCGATAGCGTCACGAATTCCATCTTTGAGGTCTTGAATCGACGTGGCCCCAAAGGAAGAAGTCGCAAGGTGTTAAATCACAAGATCTTGGTGGCCAATTGTGATCACCTCTTCGAGAGATAACACGGTCCGGAAACTTTTCCCGTAAAAGAGCGATGGTTTCATTGCTTCTGGGGCAGTTCTTGTGTTAACTGAACTTTATAAGCCTTAAGACCAAAGTCTTTATGCAAAATACGGCGTAATGACGTTGGTGGAATGCCTAATTTCGAAGAACGACGAGGAATGGACAAACCTGGGTTTTCTTCAACACTTTCGGCAACAACAGCAATATTCTCAATTGTTCTTGAGCGACGTGCACGGGTTTATTCTTCACATCACTAACTAGTCCCAAAAGCTCTAATTTTCCCACCAATTTCTGTATTGCGATCCGAGACGAGCGAAAAATCTTTTCGTTTTACCAACCGACTCTGCCAAATTTACACCATATTTATAGTGAATTTTGATAGTTTCAATGCGTTGTTGAAGCGTGTATCGTACCATTTTTATTAATGGCGTAGTTTCTAATTGTCAAATGTCAAAAAATTGCAGCTTCAACAGTGACACCTACCGGAATAGCGGGCTATTCAAAATAACACCTCTAATTGGAAAACCCTGTATAAGGTTGAGGAAAATACACAAGCCAAAGTTACAATCCACACAATGGTATACCACATTAATTCCCTATAGTTGTCCAACTGCTGTGCAACTTACAGTCCACAACACACTCACTTATGTTCCACCTAAGCTGTTGATCTCTTTCTCTGCGCCAAGCGTTTCTCTTAAAGCACTCAACTCATTTCCTTATCCCATCCCTGACCTTGGCGCCCACGCTCTCCAGTTGCGCTCTATCCCAATCTGTATTTTGCCTCTTCTTCCTCTCTCTTTCCCTCCCGCTGCCCCATTTGTTACGCTGTAAATTGAAATTATGTAACGCTCGATTTTTGCATTCGAGAGACGCAAAGGCAGCAGCAGCGGCAGCAGCTAAAAAACACAATTCCCCAGCCAATAAACGAGCGCTTTTTATTCGTATGAAATGAACAGCAGCAAAAAGTATCTGTAAGATACACAGACAGACAAACGGACAGACACGGGGACGGGCGGACGACTGGCAAATATTTTAACTAAAACGTTACTTTTATCTGCAAACGACGCGTATTGTTGCGGCACCCACATCAGCCACGCCCCCCAAGCAGCCTCCCTAAGGGGTGGAAGGAGGAAGGTAAGGCCGCACGCTGTTTTCAGTCAACATAATTTTACTACTTTTATGGGCGAGCGAGATAGCGAGAGAGAGAGAGACAGTCTTGGTTCCAGTTCTAGTTCTGGTTCCAGTTGAAAATTTCGACATTTCCTTTCATCTCACGCGTCTCGCGTGTGCAATAATGTTGTCTGTGCGAATGCTGTCTGTGTGTGTGTCTGAGTGTATGTGTGTGTGTGCTCGCCCTCCCTTAACAGCCATGCCCACTCCGAGAACGCCTTTCCTCCTGCTGTCTTGCCTGTCTGAAGTTATTGGCCTCGCAGCATACTTTGAAATTTGCCGAGCTTCGCCTGTAATGTTTCGCTATATTGAAATTAATTACAAACAAAGGATGCCTCTGCTGCTGCAGGAAGCCTGTGTAGCTCAGGCATGCTTCACATACTCCTACCCCCTCCTCCTTTCCTGCTCCCTACATTCTATACACTCACATATCGCATTTAATGTGACGCCTCGGGCTAAATTTGATTTCTAATTTCAACAAAACATCAAATACGTTTTTAATATCATGTCTCTCTCTCTCTCCCTCACTCTCTCTTTCTCTCGCATTCTCTTTAGACTTAACGCAATCATAGACTTAATTTAAACTCAATTTAGCGATTTCACGCTAAACCAAATTAACTAATTTCGCATTCATTGTCCGCTACTTAATTGTCGCGCATTTGAAAAGCGAATGCATAAATAAATAAACATTGTGCTATTGTTTATGGCACAGACAGAGAGCACGCAAGCAGATGCGCATGTGTTTATGCGAAGGTACAAACAATAGAAACGCCTAAAACAAAGAGCGTGTTCTGCATTGCAAAAGCATAGCAAATTCAATCAAATAATCAAAAAGCATTGCATACTTTGCGGCGCCACTGTGAAACTTACTTGATTAAATGGTTTTTTGAATACACCTCAACAATTTTAAATGGTCAAAAAGGGTATACAAACTTTGTGCAAATGTATATAATAGGCATAAGGAGGCGTGGCAGACATCACAATATTGTAGTCCAGGATCACTAGCCGAGTCGATTAAGCCATGTCCGCCTGTCTGTCCGTCTGTGTGAACACACTAATCTCAGCTATTTTAAAAGCTAGAAGCCTCAAATTTGGCATGAAGGTTACTCGATTTTGTCTGCTTCACAAGTTTTTTGCAAAATTAAGATGCCAAGCCCACCTCCTCCGCAAATTGATAAAGTTTTGGAGATTGAGAGTAACCAAAGTATTAAAGTTAGAACTTTTTAAATCCAAATTCTTAAAATTTTACAAATATTTTTAGAGCATTTTAGCTATTTTAGGGCTTTCTATTACCCCACTGTAAATTTCCTACAAAAAACCGCAAACAATCGATAGTTAATTAAAGCGCATTAATGCATAAATAAATAATGCCATGGTTCATCAGCTTAATTAAAGCGTAAATTTCAAGCAGATTCTGGAAAAACTCTGTACAAAAAATAGAAGAATTAAATGACTAAATCTAAATCTAAATGTTCTAATTCTAATTTCAATAATATTTAATTGCACTCATTTAAGAGCTCATACAACACTTTCATAATTTCATTTCAACAAACCGTTCCAAGTGATTTACGTTGTTGCGATGAATGCGTTAAATAATGAAAACAAAATATTTATTTAGATTTTTGGCTTCACTGCCAAACCGTCCGCTGCGCGCCTCAAATCAATCGATGGGCATAAAAAACGGCATTAAAATTAATGCGCGACTAATTAAAAATGCTCGACAAACACCGATACACTCTGCGAAACAGACAGATAAAGAGAGAAAAACCAAGAGAGAGGGGGTGGGGAAGGCAATTTGCCAATTGTGCAAACAGTTTGCAAAAGATAAACAAAAGCGCAAAAGAGAAGGCAGATCGGCAGTTAGAGGGAACACATTTCATGCTGTGAGGATAATTGCATAAGCAGCAGCGGCACACAAAGAAAATGCACTGTGCAACATCGGGGGCAACTTTTGCGTTGAAGATAAACAAGAAGCCGGGGAAAATGCCGTAAGCTGCCTGACTGAAAGTCAACACGCAGCCGAAAACAAAGAAAAGTCCCGACAAAGAAACAGACAAAGAGAGGCAGAGAGGAGAAAGAGAGAGACAGCATGCCCTGGCAAAAGGCAAGTCTTATCATGTGTTTGCGCATATCAAATATGAGCGGGATAATGCCTGGTGGGCGTGGCAGTCTTCGCAATTAACGGGCACAAGCGGCAGCTCGAATTCCCCAAGCGATTTTGGGCACATTTTACAGCCACCAACAGTAGCAACAACAACAATTAACAAAAAGGACAAGCTGCCCTTTCCCCGCCTTTTCCTCCTATTTTTTTGGAATTTAAAAGGCAGCCGTAAAATTTAAATAAATCAGATTTTGTCGCCCAGAAAAAATCAGCGTGTCTTTTTGAACCAATGCGTTGCTCATTATGTCTAGCCAAGCGTTTGAGTGTGTACGGGGGTGTGTGTCCGTGTAACTGAATGTGAGCATGTGTGTGTAAGGCTAATGAAATTTAAGGCTTTATGGCATTGAAAATTGTTTTCCATGCTGGCAAAGCCATACGATAACTAAAACTAACATTCAATTCAATTTGTCGGCGCATCTTTCGTAGCCAAGCTAAGCTAGAGATGGTAGAAATATCGGCTAAATTAAATACATAATAGTATTTTAGGAGTGATTTTCAGATTTGTATGCCTTGATTATTTTTAAAGATTAAATAAATTTAAAAAATCATTAGTTGGTACTGAAAAAACTTTGATATCTCAAAGAACGCCGAAATCGATGAAATATACAGTTTCTTTGTTGAAAAAAAAATTCCAAATTACACTTTTTATAGCCGCTACTTATAGAGTAGAAGAGTATTATAACTTTGTTCAAACCGAAGGCAGAAAGAGATACCTCCGATCCCATAAAGTATATATATAATCTAGCTCAGCATCAACAGCCGAGTCGATATAGCCATGTCCGTCTGTCTGTCCGTGTAAAAATCTAGATGTCAGCTATTATAAGAGCTAGAACTTGCAAAGCTGGTGACAAAATGTGTTATTATTGTACGCTGATCAAGTTTATTTTGGATTTTGACCACTCCCCCTTTCGCCCCCATAAATCAAAATAAAATTGATTACAAGCGCAATTTTGATGCCATATTTTGAATATGAAACTTTGGTAACAACTTTATTTTAATATATTTAAAATATGCTTTTCAACCGAATTTCTTGTTTTTGTTTTAAAAAAATCCAAGAACGTATGTAAAATACCATTTACACTCACGATATTTTTCACGCTTCCATCGCTAAGCAACGCGCTTTTATAGGCGGAGCTGGGGCTATGCTGCGGTTGAAATTAAAAAGGAATTTACCCAAATTGCTATTGAAGCCCGCCGCGACGAGACGCGAAGCGTTTGCCTGGCTTTTGCAACTGCGGTTTCGGGCAAAGTGCCAGCCAAAGTGGCGTCCCAGTGGGGAGTGTGTGCGGGTGCGGGTGCGGGTGCGGATGCGGATGCGGCGCAATACAGTTGCAACTTGTGGGTTCAATTGGGGTTGGGTTTATTGCGCTGACGACCCGCTGGCCCGGAGGGTGGAGGGCGTTGGAGGAAGGTTGGGCGACAGTTTAATTGGGTTAGCAACGTCAACGAGCGTCCCATCGTCGGATCATTGGCGCTGACGTGCGATGAGCCGATACGAAAAGGAGTGGAACGCAGCAGGACGGATAAAAGGGAGGCTAGGCGGCACAAAGTGAGAGCTGAAGAAAAGCGGAGTAAGAGCCGCCAATGCCAATCGCCATCGATTTTTACCGTTGCTCGCGTTGCTCTGTGGATTATTTCGTAATTAATCGCAAATGCAGTGGCCGACATCAGAGAGTGCCACGCCTACACCATAGTACAGCAACCTCCCGCTTCACTCCCTGCTCCTGCCACTCAGTCACCCATCTGCTGCGCTTACTCTTTTTTTTTGGGCTTGACCAAATGAAGCGTAAAAGCGCAGGGGACACACGGGAAGTGCAGGAGGCGGGTTGGCGCAGATGAGGCGAGCAAAGCGCTGCCTCTCGACGTCCGATTGTTTTTATTTTTTGTTGCTGTTGCTGCTGCTGCGCTGCTGTGCCTGGCTGTATTTGCTGACTAATTAATGACACTTGAATGTTTGATTTCACTGGCTGCCGTTTTAAGCCACGCACTTCCATCCATCCATCCATCCATCCCACTAACCTGTTTCAATCTGCCCCCACTGTGCACACCTATCGTGTTTGTGGTCAGTTTGACGAATTTCGAATTCGCATTCGCATACCTGAAATGTAAATGACCTTCATTTCACTGTGCCCGGCTCGTGCTACGTTTTCTCTCGATTTGCTGTCACTGCATTTCGTCTATCTGTTCCCCCCTGCTCTTTTGTTTACCATGCCACGCGCTGTTGTCGTTTGCATTTCGTTTGAAATTGACTAATGGGATCAAACTGTTTACCTTCGATTAACTGTTATGCGAGCGGAGCCAGTGAAAGGCAGAGCAGAGCACTTTAAATAAATTACTTGAACCTATACTTCGTTTTCGGTCTTGCGCTACAGATAAATACAGAAATTTCTAGGCAGCAATCTACAATAATTATGCGCTCCAATCGTTTGACTAATATTAGAAGAGTACATGCTGCATTTCGCTTTAATACATTGACAATATTAGCGCGAGAACGCACCTTGCATTGCACTCACACCACATCACATCTTCGCAAACAAAAAAGCTGCTATGTGCTTGCAGTGTAGACAGCTTAATCTTTTGCGCGAGAGCATGCTCTAAGATTTTTGGGAGAGAGAGAGCGGATTTCATTGCACTCACACTTCTTTGTGAGCGAAAGGGCTGATGTGTGGTTGTTGTTGTTGCACATGTTGCATTTCGTTTTAACGCATAAGCATTATCAGTGCATAAGCGGTTTCTGAGGATTTTTATCAGAGCGCTGGTTGCACTATACTCACACTCACACAGGCAGCGTCAATTCTTAGCGCAGCAGTCATTTACTTTTGTGAGTGCTCAATCTCGTTCAAGCGCATTGACAATATCCATGCGAATGCGCTCAACAAATATTTCTGTACCAACAGAAATAACACAATGCAGAGTAACAGCAACAACTGTAGGCACAAGCAACAGTTTAAGAGTGGCAAATATTCAAATCTCACACAAAAACACAAAAGGCAACCTGTGTTTTTTGCATGTATTTTCTTTCTCTCTCTCTCTCTCTCTCTCTCTTCTCTCTCTCTCTCTCTCTCTCTCTCTCTCTAGCTTTCTCTCTCTCTCTGCAATGTCAGCAAATCCACTCAAAACTCTCGCATTACAAACATTTATAGCAATGAAAAGCGTAAGAGTTGCAGTTCTCGAATGCATTTGGCGCAGTTTGTTTGCAGTTTTCCCCCTAAAATGGCGCGCCCCCTTTTGTTGTTGTTGTAACAATAGGCGTTAAGTGCAATTATTTGTTATTCGGTAAATTTAACACCAAGCCAGGCGGGGCGAAAAGCCTGCAGAGCTGCGACGCCAACTAATTGCAGGCAGGCACGCTGGCAATAGACAGTTCAGGTCGTCGTGGGGTCTACAACCAAAACTAGACACGTCCCCCCCTCCAAGCACCCCTCTGAAATCCCAGCATCATAATTAATTCAAATTTAAATTTCCTTTGGCGCATCGCACGCGCCATTCTACATTGTCGAGACGGGGAAAGGTAGGGACGTAGAGGGGAAGGAAAGTGGGAGTAGTTGCCGTGCTGGTCAGGTAGGTGGCACATACATACTCATGCGCGGCTTTAAACGTCTGCCACGCGCACATGTGTGTGCCAGCATAATAAACTGTTTAAATATTTAGTTGAAACGAGTTTTTAATGCTCATTTGCGCTCTTAGCAGATGTCAGAGAGAAAGAGAGAGCGAGAGTGCGAGAAGGGTCAACTTTTTTTTGGCCCTTAAGGGTTAAATAGCATTCCATTTTGTTGTTGCTGCTGCTGAATCGCAGGCACATAATTGCAGACTGCGATTCCGACACGGTTCGCCGCATCGAACAGCTGTTCCAGCTGTTCGGCTGCCGCCGCTGCTCCGCTTGGGATACTGCGTGGGATTTTGTCGGCGGGTATACAACTGGGATCCAACAGCCGCTTATTAATTTTTAATTATGCCTAAGACTGCTTGACCTTTTTTCTGCCACACTGCGCAGCATTTTGTCTTCGTCCCAATGCCCGATGGTTTACATTTCACTTCTTCGTTTGGCAAGTGGAAAGTGGAAAGCAGCAGCGTTGCTTGAAGTAATCAGCTCAGCTGCTTAGGGCGCCAGTTTAATTATTATTTATTATTTTATTTAATAACGTTATTTTTTAATTTATTTAAAAGCCAACTTTGCAGGTGAAACAATAAAAAAAATCTACGATTTAAGGAGCCTGCGGAGTTAGCCTAGATAATAAATGATTTTTCAGTAACCTAGACAGCTTTGTTCTCTGAATTTTCCTACAGATGTGTGTAGGGTCTGTAGATGACTGCAGTGGAAGCCAAGCTGTCAAGCTTCTAATTGCACCAGCATCAACGGAGCATCTGGGCAACTGGCTGAGGTGTGAAAACTAGATATGAAAATTCCGCCTGTAGCTGTGCAGAGCTAAACCTCCCAAGCGAGTCCAGTGCAGTTGGCCGAGTAACTGTTGACCCCGTGCTTTATCTATCTAAAAGTGAATAAAACTCTTGTATTACCCGTGGCAATGCAAAACTAATTACAAACGCAAAAAACATAAAGAAAATCAAAAACAATGCAAGATTGTCCTGACAACGTGACGTATTAGCAATCTGTTATTTAAACCTTTTTTGACATACATATGAGACAAGTAAATGATACTTGCAATTTATGCCATATTTTTGCTTAATTTAAATTGATTTCTTATTGTATTTAAATTGAATTGAAGATATTGATATGCCTTAAGCTAATTCACTCGCACAACGTGGCGTATAAGCAATGTTTTATTCAAAGTGCTAAAAAATGTGTGGCTAAGCGAACAGCTAAAAACGAAATGCTTCACGAAAACGTTGCATCCACACGAAGCCACCAATCAGTCAAGCAGTCAGTCTGTCCGTCAGTCCGTCAGTCAGTCAACGTGTCGGGTTACGGATGCGCTAGGAGGAAAACACGCGCTGTCAGCTGCATCCATTGGCTTGGCTTGACTTGGCTGCAGCAGCATCTAAACTGTGTCAGGGCGGAGTAGAAGCAGCTGCAGCAGCCGAGGGGAAGGGGAAAGAGGCTAACAATGCTTCGCCGGCAAATGACGCGTGCCATTGACTGACAACCATTGTTGTTGTTGTTGTGTTCGTTGCTGCTGCCATATTCGGGTCCTTGCAGCGGTCTAGCTTGACAGCCGGCAAACTGATTTAAATGCAGCCAGTGGAGAAGCATTTGCATAGCACAAACTGAAATTAGTTGAATGATTGGTGCCGTCGGGCAAGTTATAAATAATAGCTAAAGCGCGCACACCAAGCAGCGCCGCGCCGTGCATATTTAATATTATATAACATATATATATTCTTCACTTGATAAAACAAAAAGAAAACGAAAAGAAATTCAAATACATTTCCGTGCATTGCCTGAGTCGTTCAATGACCAGGTTGCAGATGCTCCACTTCTGCTTGCAAAATTAAAAGACAATTGAGACACAGCAATCCAATGCAATCTCTCATTTAAAATGGACCTCTTTGAGCAACTGAAAGCGCTCATTGTCTGCAGCTTCTTCCTTGGTTACATCCTGCCATATTTTCCATTCCCCTCGCTCCTGCACGCACTTGGTGACGTGTCGATTGGCCGGCAACATGGTAGGTCCACTGGGATATTCAATGAATACGATAAGACCCAACGATTCAGCAGCCTCAATGATGCGATTCAAGTAGCACGGATAGATCCACTTCTGTTGAAGTAAAGGAATATTTAAGCTCAGTCTTAACAAGTAATGAAAGCTACAGTCAAGCATGTACGACTATTAGATACCCTTCGCCAAAAGGTAGGTACATATAATATATAAGCAGAAGCTTGTAACATTAATCTTACCGTTACAAATCAAGTTTAAACATTTATGACCGTTTTGTCAAGGCGGAGGGCGTGGCATCTAAAATTTGAAGCTAGCTCTAGCTTTTGTAATAGCTGAGATCTCGACATTTATACAGACAGACTTGACTTGCCTAGCGATCCTGAGCCAGAATATATATACTCTGTGTAGGGCCTGCATCGCCTCCTAACGCCTGTTATATACACTTGCACAAAGTAAGTATACCCTTTTTTAACATTTTTTAAAAATGCCCATGTTAGCTTACCGGCGACCCAGCATCTGTGGCATGTATGGTGTTCATATACGAAGCCTTGATGTACTGCAAGGTCATGACGTTGGACAACTGTAAAGGATGTGATACGGATTAGTTTAGCTTGCTGATAGACTCTACATACCTCCCATAGCTACCTTCTCCAGTTTGCTCAGAAAAACCACAGATTGCTTGGCAACTTTGGCCAGCGCAAGCTGAAAGGCAACCAGCACGATGTCCATGATGTTATGATCGGCGCGATTCCAGTAGAAATCGTTGGTATCTGTGGTCAATGTGATTTTAGTGCGCACATTGCGCAAATCGAAGTCATTCACGTGCTGGGGAAGAGGAAAACACAAAGATAAGCAGAAACAAGCTAAGCAGCTAAGCCCTGCAACTCGCACTCACCACCTGCTGCAGCGTCGTGTAGCTTTTCATGCGCGGCACAAAGAACCACACCGTGTACTCTTTGACCGTTATGTACTCGAATATGGAGCGCACCTGGTTGAATATGTGCAGCACAAAACGACGCTCGCAGAGGCGTGTCGTCTCGCTGGCCAGCAGGCAATCTGTGGTGAGCTTATGCAACAGCTCCTGTTCGCCGTAATCCTGACGCTCGAAAAGTTTGGCAAACGTTTCGAATGGGTTGCCGTCTCTTCTGCGGGAAGCGGGAGGTGCAGGGGGAACGGGAGGAGTTAGAGTTGTAAAGCGATGCTCTGTGTGTGAACTTACCTGAAATTCCTGTAGCCCTCGGCAGTGTCAGCCTGCATGACCTTTAGCCAGTTGCTGGCATAGCTCTCATGCACATTTCGTAGCAACTCCGATTTCACAAGCTGTTCTGGCACAAAGAACATGCCATGGAACTCCGTAATGTGCATGTCACGCCATATGCCGGCGTTCAGCTGCCAGAAGACCCGTTCCAGCACACTGAACTCGTCGAAGCGTCGCACCACTGTCACAGTGTAGCTGATCTTGCGCTGCGTGCGTTGCTGCCGACGCAATTGGCGGCGTCTTTGCTGACGCTCGTTCGCCTGCTGCGATGTCGAGGGCTCCATGTCGAGATCGCTTTCGGGCTCCGAATCATCTAGCTCCATGAGGCTACCCAAGCGTTGCAGCCGAAATGTCATTTTCACACATCCCTTGCCCAGCTGCAGATGTGGCATGCGTTGCAAGCTCTCCACGCTGGCATATTCCATGCTGCACAGCAGCTGCAGGGCACAACCCACGGGCGTTACGGTCAAGCCGAATGCGGATGCGGTGTCATCTTCAGGCGCAACCTTGTCCAGGCTGTAGAGCAGCAAATGCACATTGTTTGTCTCCGGGAAGCTCACATGCTCTAGCTGGCAGCCCATGCAATTATCGATTGTCAACTGTGTGTAGCGTATCGAAATGGCCTTTCTTATTTGTTTGTTTAGCTTGAGCCAACTTACCGTTAGTATGCACAGCGAAGTTTTTGCAGATTGTTCACTCATTTTGCGCAGTTAAAAAATAATGTACATACGTTTTTTTTCCTTCTCTTCTTGTCCCCCTGCGATAGACAGACTTGGCTGCAGCCTCGAGTCGATTGCAATGCAACCCTGGTCGAGCGCTATTTGGAATTCACGTTCGCAAGAAATGCCAGAATAATAAAGTATGGGGGAGCACATGAATAGTGCGCCCAGTTTAGCTTTTTTCTCTACAAATTTGGCTTTTATTGAGATACAACAGTGTCGACAATTTATTAATAATATTTAGCGGGAATTCTTGATTATGTAAAATTAAGTTAGCTTTTTTCACTTATTTCAATATTGCCAAAATTGTTTATGTAATGTACTAAAGCTTGCATTTATTTATTTAATTTAACGATATTTATTAAAAGTAAATTGATTTAATTTTGGCCTTGCTTTAGAATTGTTTAATTTCAAGTTGAATTTTTTGTTGTTATTGTTATTTTTAAAATAGTTTACTTTTAGCTTTTTTAACGTTAACAAAGATAGTTATTTTACGCTTTCTTGATCAATTTTAATACCATTGCCGATGGTATATTAATTTTGGCCTGAAATTTGCAGCGCACCTTGGGAGACATCTCCGACCCTATAAAGTATATATATTCTGACTCAGGATCAACAGCCGAGTCGGATGAGCTATGTCCGTCTGTCTGTAAGAACGTCGAGATCTCAGCTATTACAAAAGCTAGAGACACCATATTTGACATGATGGTTCTCAAATCGATAATTTACAAATATTAAGGAAAGTATTACAGTTACAGACACCAAATTTGGCATGATGGTTCCTATAAATCATGCGCAGATGATGTGTATTTCAAATTTGAGCTGCCACTCCCACCGCCCACGCAAATCTATAATTTTTGAATATTAAGGAAAATATTTAGGTTACTGCTTTGAAACACGTAAAGATGCTGATGCACCCAATCCCAAAATAACAATCTGATCGGGCAATAAATACAGAAGTTAAAAAAGAAAACGTTTTTCAAAGTTCCGTTGCCCGTTGTTAGTGTAACTACGAAGTTGGACGAATGGTATCTTACGGTCGGGCGCGCTCGACTGTAGCTTTCCTGACTTGTTTAAGATATCGCTATGAAACTTTTCTGATATATGTCTAAGTATGCACTTTAAAAGCAGTCACAATTTAATCGAGATTAGACTGATGTATCGTATAGCTGTCATAGAACCTATCGGCCAACTTTAATAATTTTTCAAGATATCGCTATGAAACTTTCCTGATATATGTATAAGAATGTCCATTAAATGCTATGCAAGTTTTATTAAAATTGGACAGATCTATTGTTAAGCTGTCATAGAATCTATCGGCCGATTTAATATATAGAGTAACTGCAATGGTATAAAACCTTCGGCGTGAAGGTAGCCTTCCTCTTTTGTTTTTGACTTTTTTTGCATGAGAAACAGCTTGTTTTGTTCAAAAAACTTGGCAGCGCTGCACATGAGTAAAACTGCCCTTCGCTTCCTTTTCGAATTCGTTAAATCATCAAGGATTTCAGATTATGAGCGGCGTTGCAGCCAAGTAAAGCATTAAATTGAACGAACGAACGTAGTACATAAAATTAGGATTAACAGCATTCTAAGTGCCGCACACTGTCCCACGGTGTGTGTGTGTGTGTGGGGGCTCCCCGGGCAGGTGCAATTAGTTCGACGTGGCATATTAATATCGCTATAAAATTGCCCAGCTGCCCATGCAGTGCAAAAAAAGATGAGCGCGGCGAACTTTTTAATTTGCCGACGACTCGTAAAAGTGCCAACAAAGTAATATTTATTATCTTTTTTTTGTGATTTTCTTGCAATTTTTACGGGCGGCAGGCGGCAAAGAGTTTCCTGCGGCTGCGGCTCTTACAGAAGCGCGGCGCCGAAACAAGTAAAACAAGTAGAGTTGACACTCGCTGGAACTTATTTTACTGAATATTTTAATTTTTAGCTTAAGCTTTAAATTTAATAAATTATTTAACTTAATAACATGCAAGTCTATTAACTTCGTAGCCTCCACATTTAAATTTAGTTTCTAAATTATTTTGTTTCATTTTTTTATTATCTTTGAGTCCACTGCACAAGTTGGTGTTAAATATATATTTATAAATATAAGTATACATATAATTAAACATAATATTAGGTAATTGTCTATTAGTGGACATCATCACCGATTTTCTTAATTTTTTTTATATAGATAGAGCTAGATTTATCCGAATTTTTGGTGAAAGAATCATTCTTCGGTCTCTTCTAGTTTTTTTTTTTTAATTATTTAAAGTTTTATTTTTTTTACATGTACTTTGTTGTTGCCTTTTTGTGTGAGGCGCCGGTATGTCGGCACGCTCGCGGTGCACTGTGTCCCACAACTGTTGTTCTTCAAACGAAAAGTACGCAGCCACTTGAATGTAAGATTTTTCTATATTGAAAAATTAATCTCTTTTATATTTTCTGTGGCCCTGAAAAGGGCCGATTTGGTGAAGGTGTGATATATTTTCTGAGGCCCTGAAAAATGGTGAAGCTCCATATTACTCCGAATCAGACGCATCCTAAGATTAAAAGAAAATTATAAACTTATGAGGAAATGTGTACCGCGTAAATCGCGCGATTTTTTTTTTTCAACAATTTTTTGCCTGCGGTACACATTTCCTCATAAGTTTATAATTTTCTTTTAATCTTAGGATGCGTCTGATTCGGAGTAATATGGAGCTTCACCAAATCGGCCCTTTACAGGGCCACAGAAAATATAAAAGAGATTAATTTTTCAATATAGAAAAATCTTACATTCAAGTGGCTGCGTAGTTTTCACTTAAAATAAATTGCTTTTGGCACACTACTGCGTCACGAAAAGTGGCCGACATACCGGCGCCTCGCACAAAAAGGCAACAACAAAGTACATGTAAAAAAAATAAAACTTTAAATAATTAAAAAAAAAAACTAGAAGAGACCGAAGAATAATTCTTTCACCAAAAATTCGGATAAATCTAGCTCTATCTATATAAAAAAAATTAAGAAAATCGGTGATGATGTACACTAATAGACAATTACCAAATATTATTTCAACAAGCTGTTAATAGTAAATATTTAAATAAATGAATTTTAATTTCCTAACTAATATTTTTAAATATTTATTTAAGAAAATTATTCATTTAATTAAAAGCGAATCAAATCGACTTACGCTATCGATAGCTGCAACTATCGAGTATACATTGTAGACGCGCTTATGTGACAAGTCGCCTTGAACTGGAACTGGAACTGAAATGGGAACGGGAACTAAAAACTGGAAATCTTAAAGAAATCATTTAGTTCCTTTTGCGTTTTTAAGTTTCTTTTAATGCTGTCGCTTGATTTGATTTATACGCGAATTTCCGCTGATCTTCATAAGATACATAAGTGTATAAACATATACGTGTGTGTGTGACCACACAAGCAGCTTTTAATTAAGAAGAATCTGCAGTTTGACTCCATTAGCATTAAACGAGCGTGTAATGCAATAAGCGCCAAGCAGCGCAGACCAAACTGGCAATAGAGCTGTGTGGCCAGTGGCCAAGCTAAAAAGCCAGCTTTAGGGATGACTCGCCAGCTCGTAATACCAGAGAAATGATGGTAGTTTAACGAACGCAGCGCGATCCTGTCATGCTCCATGACTTGCTTTGCGCCTGAGGCTCGGGCCAGGCCAGGCCAGGCTAGCTGGGTCGGTAGTCGTTGAGATTTTATCGTCTACATACATTTTTCACAGATAAAAGCGCGAAAATGCGCTGCATATGATCGGGCCAAGTCCACACAGCAGCGACAGCGCACAGCAGCAGCAGCGACAGCGCACAGCAGCAGCAGCAGCCCGCAGTGATCGGCGGCGGCGGCGGCCTTGTTTCCATTTCTTTGCCCCGCATAGTTTTCGATCATTTCGAGCAAAAGGAGAAATTATAGCAATTTGCTTGTCAAATTGGTGCGGTTCGCGATCATAAATCTTTGGGTTTTATGGGGCAGGATCGCGATAGAGTTATTTTCGAAATAAATTCTCCTCAAGGCCGGCGGACCTCTCCTCCAAATCTCCAACTCTGCAACTCTGCAGCTTAATCCGCCCCACTTTGCTGCTCGTAAACTTGTAAATTGTCCAATTTTATTTCTCTGGCTTTTACTCAGCCAACGATTATCATTATGATTTCCTCTAATATAGTGGTGCCAAGCCATAAAGCAGACCAATTAAATGGTTCGCGATTGATTGAGCTCCCCTCCCCCTCCCCCCTCCCCAACAAGCTCCGGCAACTTGATTGAAATATGGGTAAATTTATTAATAGGCGAGGGAGGCAGCATAATTTGACGTGGCATGCGCCGCAGATGAATTCGATTTAGATAAAAATATATGATCAGATAAGTTATTGAGTGTAGATAATAAACAAGAAGCGATTAGAGTTGAAAAGAAAAGGATAAAGGTATATCATACGTTAAAAGAAGCTTAAGCTGGCTAATGGCACGAAATGCTTTGAACATTATTATCGAAAACGGTTTTAAATGTATGGAAGGTGTTTTTAATGCCCTTCGATCATTCAAAAAAAGCTCTAAAAAGGGTATAGTAAGTAAATGTATGTAATAGACAAACGCGTGGTAGACTGTTCATGCCATATCCGTCTGTCTGTCCGTCTGTGTGAGCGCATAGATCTCAACTATCTTAAATCATTTATATCAAGTTTTATATGCCACGTCCGCCGCCTCCGTAAATCAAAAAGCATCTTGCATGCTCGACTATAGCTTTAGCTGTAGCTTGTTATTATCTGTTTTCTTAACAAGGTTTAAAATTTGATTTTCTGTTATAGAACTAAGCAGATACTTGACCCTGTGTGTTTTTTAAATGTTCTCAACTTACTTTATACAATCAAAAAACTATACCTATCTATTTTATCTCTTTTCCCCCAAAGAAACCATGGCTGATGTCCCCCTCTGCTCTATTTTTAATTTTTATACCGTTGCAGATGGTATATTTATTTTGGCCAGAAGTTTGCAACGCTCCTTACGAGACATCTCCGACCCTATAAAGTATATATATTCTTAGTCAGCATCAATAGAATAATCGAACTAGCCATGTCCGTCTGTTGCAAGGCAAACTACTTTCTCAGTTTAAGAGCTATCTTAATGAAACTTGGGATATATGTTAACTATTGCTGCGAGCTGTAAATAAGTCGGAACGAGCCCGATCGGACCGATATATTGTATAGCTGTCGTAGAACCTATCGGTCGAATTTTGTTATTTTTATACCATTCGACCATTGAAAATGGTCAAAAATGGTATACTAAGTTTGTGCAAATGTATGTAACAGGCAGAAGGAGGCGTGGCAGACCCCTCAAAGTATATATATTCTGACTCAGGATCACTAGCTGAGTCGATTGAGCCATGTCCGTCTGTCTGTCCGTCTGTTCGCTTGAACGTCTAGATCTCAGCTATTACAAAAACTAGAGACATCGATTTCGAGATTTCGATTATCAGAAGAAGTATTGAAGTTACAGCTTTCTGCTAAAAATCTATTCCCCAAATTACAATCCGATCGGACTATAAACACAGAACTTATCCATGTTTCCGTTTTCCGTACTTCCACTGCTTGCGCCTGTGCTGCGTATAGTGACGTCATCGTCACGATGCTTCGTTTTAGCCGTAGCTATGCCGATTTCACATGTAGATGGCGCTTTTCAAAGATAGATCTAATTTAAACAATAGGTGGCGGATAAACTTGTGCAGAGTTTTTTTAAGGGAATTAAATGTGCGATAATTTGTTTCGAAACTGGGCAAATGGTATCTTACTGTCGGGCGCGCTCGACTGTAGCTTTCTTTACTTATTTAAGATATCGCTGTGAATCTTTACTGATATAATTATGTCCATTAAATGCTTTGCGAGTTTTAAAAAAATCATACAGATACATATATCGTTAAGCTGCTATAGAACCTATCGGCAGATTTAATATGTGGAGTAACTGCAATGGTATAAAACCTTCGGCGTATCGGTGTGAAGGTAGCCTTTCTTTCTTTTTTTTTTTTTTTTTTGATAGTTCTGCGATTTTGGGTGGCAAATTTGTGAACTCTTGCACTTTGAGCTACAATGTTCCGACGATCCGCCGTAGTAGACGCGCATCTGCAATTACAGCCGTTTTTATTGTCTCTACGTTTCATATGGCGCTTGCACCTGCCATGGTTTTCCGTTTTTCCGCCGTTTCGTTGTGTTTTCCTTTATCGCTGGGCCATTTGCACGACTTCAGTCGAGGCGAGGCGAGATGGGGCGAGGCGAGGCGAGTCGACTCCAATTTGGTGGTCGTAATTCGAAATGTTTACGGTACATTTAATTTCATTTGGATTATTACAATATGCTTTAGGAGGTTAGCTGAGAAATTTTCGACTTCCGTTTGCCGTTTTTCCCACACTTTGGTGCTATCTCTGTCCCACTCTCTCTTTACCTTTCTCTTGCTATAGCTTGGCCGGTCATGCTCCATTTGCGGCGCCTTTGGCGGGGACAATGAGCCATGAAGTGGGCGTTGGGCGTGGCCATTGGCGCAGCTCAGGTGTGCGAGGTCCCCGCTCCCCTACTCCAAAAGTAATTGCGAAATTCAGACAAATGTGGATTTTGAATTTACAAGTTACACTTTTCGTAAAAAATCATTTGTTTGCCTTGCATACAAATACACAACGAGCGCGCGAGTGTGTGGGTGTGTGTATGTGGGTGTTCACATGTTTTATTTCTTAGTTTAATTTATTTAGCTATAAAATTTAAGACGTTTTTCTAGGGAGCTTGCTAAGGCTTCGCTGGCTTTGGGATTATGTCTCGATATAGCTTAGTTTATCTCTCTCCCTACTTCTGTCTTTCTATCTCTATCTCTCTATCTCTCTCTCCCTCTCTTTCTTTTCCTTCTAATATCACTACCTACCAATCACTTAATTTCTTTATTATCCACGTTAAATTCTTCTACGCGCTTTCTTCTTTCCATATCTTGTTATTCCCAATCTTCAGACAGATTTAAGTCTACCAAAGCTGATCTTTAATATGAGAAGAACTTTATAGAGCACTAACATCCATTTTTCAACTTATTTAGCTCAGCTTCCTGCTCAATATTGTAGTGTATTGGGCGGTCGCATGCCCTCGCAGCTTGGAACTATCGCTTGCTTTGTGGGACCTACACTCGGCTATTGTGCCGGAGCGTCATACCGAAAAAGTTGCATTTCACGTATTGTTAGCTCCAGCTCTGGCTACAGCTACGGCTGCTGCTACTCCGGCTACCGACCACGGCTTCGGTTTGCTTCTTCATATTTTCTTTTGCTGGCGTTGTTCGCCGCTTGTCGGAAGCGGGCGTAGGATGCGGGGCAAAGTGCTGCGTTCTGGTCTGCCGCATAAAACACTGCAATGGAGACCAGTCAAGAGTCCTAAATAGAAGAGGGAGGGGCCTGTGGCGAGGTTGAGGGTTCCCCTGGCCTCCTCCCACTCGTATGCGCACATGCACAAATACAATTAGAGACTCGGTTTGTAAGTTCAACTTGTTTGCTTACATTCAACTTACTTCACTTCGCCTGCGATAGTTTCTTTTCCTTCATCCACCTCCTATCCCCTCTACCCTTCCGCTTCCCCTTCCCCCTCCCGTCTCCTCTGCCTATTGTGCTTCACTCTCTCTGAAGTTTTGGGCAACTTTCGGTTCGGTTCTGTACGTCATTGTGTGAACGCCTTAACTTAATTTTGTGGATTTCTATGCATGTGCTTCCCTTCTTCCCCTCCTCTTTTCCCTCCTTCCTCCTCCTGCTGCCACTATCGAGTTTTGTGTTTGTTTAAATGTTGTATAATTCACTGATTTCTTGTGGCTTTTGTTGTATTTTGTGCCGTTGTTGCGACTATGTGATTGCATTCCGCTTTTGGAAATCTGGGCGCACATTGCATATGAGCAATGTGCACTGCGAGAAATTGCAAAGCATTGTGCAGCATAATGAATGGAATGAAGTGTCGACGCAATACAATTGCAAATGAAATAAGTAAACCGCTGCTAACTTCGCTAGGCTACACAAATAAATCCCACAATTTTGCTATACCCTGTAAGCAGCTGACAATGGGGACTGAAGTATAGCAAACTCTTTAATTTTCTATTAAACTTTACTTCAAAGACCTAAACTTCTTATTGCGCCTCACATGTGCCGACAAAATACTTGAAAACCCATAAAAAAAAATCTGCATAAATTTTCTGCTTTTTCTGGCTCCCCGGACGCCAAATAGTTTTATTGTTTCGCCTAAGCTGCGGCTATAAACTCTCGACTTGCAGCGGATCATTATGGTAATCCAGCAAAGAGATCTCTAATTGCTGTACGAGGCTATAAAATAAACGAAATACTTAAACCAGTTACCGCTATGGGGGGCAGGGGGGTGGGTGTTGTATATGCAGTGCTAATTGTTGTTGTAGCCAAAAATTTATTGGCAGCACTTATCAGATTCGCTCATAAATCTGGCAAAGAGCCGTTCGAAGTGAATTTGCCCCACAGGCCTCTTTTCCGCTGCCAGGGGCACATGGACGTGGGTGGAAAGGCTTAGGTTGTGCAGCGAGACATTTATTTGCATGCCCCACTGTCCACTGGCCGGGGCAATCCACAAATTAACATGACATTTTTACAAGCCCAAACATGTGTACACATGGGCCCAGCTCCAGGCGAGTTGTTTCACCCACCTCTGCACCCTCTTTGACTCTGCCCGCCTGCGCTCGCTCTGTCTCTCAACCAGTCGAAATTAATAGCCCAACAGGCCGGAGCAGTAAAAACAAAAGCAAAAACCCGCCAAATGGGGAAGGCAGCTAGAACACTGGACAGTTATGGGACATGGGCCAAAACATCAAACATTTGAGCAGCATCTGCAACAGATCGAAGCGAACAGGTTGTCCGCCCACGTCGTACTCTGTATTTCCAGCCTGGTCATAAATTTAATTACTCAAAAAGCAGCCGGCAAAAAGCCATTAGCCATTAGCTCAGGTGCAACGATAGTGTCTCCCTCACGCCTCCCTGATCCACTCAATAATCCAGCTTACTTTGTCATTAGAGTTTCCCTTTAGGGATGGCAGCAAAATATTAAAGCACGCACTTTAATCGAGTCGCGTCGCTTCTCTCGATATACATACGATAACCGTTAGTGCAGTCAAAACATTTGGCCGACTAGTTTTAGCCTGCTTGTCGCCTTTTTTTGAAAGCTTTGCCTGGGATTGCGAATATACATGCCGGGCAAGGACGATGATGGAGCTATCAGTAGAGGCAGATGAGAGGCAGAGGCAAAAACAAAGACAGCATGTTGGCACAGTTTCAACAAACAACAATGAAAGCACAAAAAAATATAGATATAGACAGAAAGAGAGAGATAAAGAGAGAGAGAGAGAGAGAGACAGAGAGGGAAAGTAAGGAGGGGAGCTGGCAATCAAGAGGGCACAGTAAAAATGCTGGAGCAAGGAGGGAGAAAGTGGAAGGGGGGCAAGCATTGTCAAAGCCGCATGCAACATGCAGCAAGCAACAACATGCAACAAATGCAGCGAACGACAAGTTAAATTCATGTTAACTTTCCTGTTGCCAAACGGGCCAAAATGCTCAATTCATTTTTGCTGCTTAGGCACTTTTCCTATTCATGTTGCGGCTAACCAAAGGCAGAGAGGGATGGAAGTGAAGCAGGGGAGTGGGGATGGAGGGAGGAAGGGAGGAAGGGAGCCTGACAAATTCAAATGTAAAAGCAGCCGAGGCAGCAGCTGTCAGCTTTATTTCAATGGCAATTGTGAATCATTTGATGGGCGCATCAACTTGAACTAGCTCGCAGATGCACCGATTACTCAGTGACTTATCGATTAAGTGCGGTTTAAGCTGATAAAGAAAAGAGAGAGGTTTAGTTTAATTAACATATAAAGCCCTATAATAACCATATATTTCTTTTTATGAGTTAAAAGACCTTCATTTATTATACCCCACATATTGATGCTTTCAACTACGCAGCATTATCGAGTATCGAAACTTATTTTTGCTTTTAATACAATGTGATAATAATTTTATTGTGGCGAATTTGATAATTTGTTGGGGGTTTTCGCATTTGAAAATTGATTCGTTTTTTAGAGATGAAATTTCTCATCTGTTGCAAAATGCAAACAGGTTAAAAATGTTTTGTTTTCCCTGGGCGAAAAATGCAGATGCTTTGCTCGAACACAATTCGAATATTACATTCGGTCTCTCGCTCAGAATGCACCTGTCTCCAGCTGTGGCGCCAGCTACCTTCTACCTTCTACTGCTACTGTATATGGAACTGAAGTTGCCACAAAAGTATGACGTATGTTGATGCTAACATGAAGTTGCCCGCAAAATAATAAAATGATTCTAATAAATTTTCTGCTACGAAATATTCCGATGCTCGTCTTCATGCGGAAATTGCACATTTTGCATGAGTGTGTGTCGTGTGTGTGTGTGCGTGCTGGTGTGTGTGTGTTGTGCATGCTGAGCATAAAAGGAATTAGGAATGCAATTTGAGGTTATGTTGGCAATGTGCGCCCAAGCAGATCGCTGCCTGGGTCCATATACTCCAGTTGGCTTAGCCCACTCGGCAGCCAAGCAACCGCATTTGTGAAACGGTCGCGTATATGTGTGTGAGGGAGAGTGACTGTGTGTCAGTTGGGCAAACAGACAGTTGGTCTGGCAGTTGGACAGATGCAGACGCAGCATGCGACCCACACCAAGCGCAAGGGCAAAGGACGAAGGACGAGCTACAACCTCACTTCTGCTACGACTAGCAGCGCTCTGACAATTGCCTAGATATTAATAGACAAAATTTTGAGTATTGCTTCCGTCATGAATAAAATTTTTGGTAGAATAACGCACAGGCAACTTCTGACAAGACAGGCCAAGTCGACCGCACTCCTTGCCGGCCTCCTCTCCCGCGCCACTGGAGCGAGCGCACTGTGCGGCGCACTCACATTGTCGTTGGGGTAGTCGTGGTATGTGTCAGTTTGCTTGGCTTCTCTCTCTCTCTCTCTCTCTCTCTCTCTCACTCTCTCTTTCTCTCTCTCTCTCTGTCTCTATCTATCTCTCTCTATCCCCATGTTTCCCAAAGTTTTCAAATGTCCATTCATGGAGCATTCAACGTCCATTCAGCTGTCTGTTTTTGTAGGTTTTTTAATTTTAATGATGCCTGAGTTGGCTTCACCTCCTCCGCCTCCCCACCGCTTTCTCTGTGTTTCCCTGCTCAACTCGAAAAAATGTAAAATACTTGCGGGAGCTGCTTCTGCAGCATTCTCAACCAAAACAATTTTGGGCATGTGCATTTTATGTGCGCATCGGGACCCGCTTGAGATGGAACTCTATGGAAAGTATTTGTGTGTATTGTGGCAATGGCTGCAGCTGGATGGCACTTTAAATGAGATTATTTTAGTTCTGGCAACGTTAAAATTTTGGCAAATGTAACACAAGCAACTCGTTTCGTAATTTATCCTCAACCTTGCACAACAGGATGCCGTCGTCGTATTTTGTTGCCTATGCGAGGCATTTCCATTGCGCTTATCCCATAATTTTATAGACAAATCAAAAAATTATTTATTATTCCCTTGCGTTGGAAATTAGCAAAGTATGTAGATAAATATCCTTAATTAGAATCGATTAAACAGTTTATTGAAACTTAATGAGGGATTAAACTTTAAATTAATATCGAAATAGCAAGAGCTGTATTATCGATGCCTCTATCGGTGTTCGTGGGAACTCATCAGTTTGTGAGCGCTGCCAAATGTGGTTTGCAGTGAAGAGAGCGTTGACACTGTCGCAACAACAATGATCTTTACTTTGGTCTGCTCTACTTTGCGGTTTTTCTCTCCCTCAAAGCGACGCCATCTTGTTGGTGAGCGCAGCGAAGAGCAAAGCGAAAACCAAACTGAGTTAAATAAACAAGTAAAAGATTTATGGATATCAAGAAGAGAGTGTCACATGAAATATTCACACCTTGACTGCCAGAATCTGACCGGCAAAATGATTTACTTTTGCGCTCCTCCCACTCGCCGCCACCCTTTTCGACGTGCGCGTCTGTGTGTGTGTGTGTGTGTGTTTGTGTCACAGTGCGCGTTCCTATATGCAGCGCGCTGGCCTTGTCGCGCCAACCACAGCTGATGCCATTGGCTCGATAAAGCCATTGTTTATATTCGGTCGAACGAGCTGGATTGCATTTCGGCCATAAGTTGGCAGCATTTTTTTTGCGTTCATCATGCGGCGACGGCGGTCAGCATAAATTTTTCATTGTCGCTGGCTCATTTTTTAGCCAAATGTCTTGATATCGGGGCCCGGCTTGGGGAGCTCGGCTATGCCGACTAGTTGTTGCAACATGTTGCCAATTTTGATGTCTGAACGCCATAAATCAAAGCGTTTCCAAGCCAAATCCACAGCCAAAGTGAAAACCCGACGCCAAATGCATTTGTGCCCGATAGCGAAAACTGTGGAAAACTTTTACTAACCCGCCCGCAAAACCCTGCTCGCTCCCACGCTATAAAAGTTTTCATCGATATTGCGCTCTTGTTGCTTTTGCTGTAGTCATTGCGGCATTTGCGGCTGCGGTTGACTACAGCATTATAGCAAAGCTCTCTCGCTCTCTCGCTCTCTCCCACACCACTCTGAGCCGCTCTTAAACGCAGAGTAGGCAGGTCCATTATTTTAGCGCAGAGAAGCAGCTATAAATAATACAAAGAGAGCACCCCCTTTTTCACACACGCACAAACATTCACGTTGTATCAATCTGACGATCAATATCCGTTTTATAAGTCATTTTTATAAATGTACAAAAAAACAGACAAATTTCATTTTAGGCTCAACGAATCAGCGCCACTGTGGAGTCTTTCTCCCTGCAATGCAAAAACAGGGAGACACAGATTAGATAAAGAAGAAAAGAGGAAACGTAAAAAAAAATCATCCTGATTTTTGAGACAATACGTGGTTTTATATACATATAACTTTGTATTGGATTTTGGGGGAGTTCCTTTCGTTAACTTGAATATCTCTTACCCATGGCACTCCTTGAGAATCTCATGGTATCCTGCATCGTGGGCGAGCTGCAAAGGAATATATAGTATTAGAATATAGGGGAAGTGATGCTTCCCAATTGCCATACTTTAGACCATTTCGAGCCTCCCGGTAGCCGGACTGATCATAGGGTGACTTCATGCGCATGTGTTGTTGCTGCTGTTCCTGCTGTTGTTCCTGCTGCTGTTGATGGTACTGCTGTTGGTAATGCGGTTGCGCCATGCTCTGCGCTTGGTTCCACATGCCGGAGGCGTTGTTACCCATATATTGGCCGTAGCCCACCCAATTGGTACCGCCGGCACTGGAGCCGCCGGCAAGTCGAGCCATTTGTGGTTGCTGCTGAGCCATGCCAGACATGGCGGACAACGGCTGCAGATCGGGTACAACAACATTCATGCCACCACCATCGATACCACCCATAACTGGCATCATGGTGGTGCTGCTCAAGGGCGTCACGGCACCCGGTGGCAATTGCGATACCGTTGGCATTGACACCTGTTGCATGCCCATCTGACTGGGCTGGGCCTGTTGCATCGATTGCATCGTCTGCAACGTCTGCATTGGCTGTATCGCTTGCATCGCCTGCATTGGCGGCATCGAAGGCATACCCTGCATCTGCATCGCCTGCGCCGGCAGCTGAAGCATGCTTCCCTGCAGCGGATAGGACATTTGTCCCCCCGCCGGCATTGCCATCTGTTGCAGGTTGCCCAATGGCGCCTGCATTTGCATTTGGTTCAACGGCATGCCCGCACCGCCGCCTGGCATATTCAGGGGCATGCTCATCGCCATGTTTGGCGACTGCGGCTAAGAGATCAAAGAGAGCTTTACATCAAGAGAAGGGGGGAAAGGGCACACGAGCTTTACCTTGTTCTCATCGCCATAATCGGCTTCGTAGGGCATCTGGCAATAGTTGATATTCATTTCGCTTTCCGTTCTATGCTGAATTTATTTATTTATTTTTTTTTTGTATTTTTAATTTTTTTTACTGCAAATTTAGAATCAATTTTTTTCTAAAAAAAATTTTATTTTTCCGCTCTGAACTTCAAGGGAATCAACTAACTTAGTGCCTAACTTTTTTCCAAGCATTTCAATCGTTTTGCTGTGAGTTAATTGACAGAGCCTGCTTTAGTCAAAGAGAAATCGCAGATCCATTTAGCAATTAAGAGGGCGCTGCGTATGCGATAACTGAACTGCCTAGCTGAGCGGCAGCATGCAGTAGCTCAGCGCACTGCTTTGGACGATTACTTATTCTGCCAAAATGAAAGACGCAGCTTGTACAGTGATGGCAAAAATAAAAGTAACGACTTTTTATACCATTCGACCATTGAAAATGGTCAAAAATGGTATACTAAGTTTGTGCAAAAGTATGTAACAGGCAGAAGGAGACATGACAGACCCCATAAAGTATATATATTCACGCAAATCGATAATTTACGAATATTAAGGAAAGTATTACAGTTACAGACACCAAATTTGGCATGAAAACTATGTGCAGAATGCGTTTTTTCAAATTTGGGGTGCCACGCCCACCGCCCACGCAAATCGATAATTTACGAATATTAAAAAAAGTATTACAGTTACGGACACCAAATTGGGCATGATGGTTCCTATAAATGATGCGCAGACGAGATTTATTTGAAATTTGAGGTGCCACGCCCACCGCCCACGCAAATCGATAATTTACGAATATTAATGAAAGTATTACAGTTACGGACACCAAATTTGGCATAATGGTTCCTATAAATCATACGCAGATCAAGTTTATTTCAAATTTGAGATGCCACGCCCACCGCCTCCACAAATCGGTTATTTAAAATTTACTAGGAATGTATTAAAGTTACAGGCTTCTGTTTCGGCATTTTCATAGATGGAAATAATATGAATCTAACCTCAATTCGTTCGTTTCGTCGTTTGAATTCGATCGGACAATAAACGCAGAAGGTATTTAAGTATCGTGACGTCACCGTCGCGACGCGTCGCTTCAGTTTTTCCGTGTTTACCTATTTGTCTGCGTGTGAGAGAGAGAAAGAAAAACCCACTTTCCTTGTTTAACTGTTTTCCTAGCGATCGGCAAAGCAAGTGAGCGTAGCTGAATTTTTGCGCACAGGTAGGTAAAATATTCAAAGAGGGTTAAAAAGGGTTTTTTAGGTACCCTTCGACCATTGATTGACAACTAATAAATACATTTTTGAATGAAAACCAAAAAATGGCAATCCTTTACCCACTTTTTATGATATTCTACCTGAAACGTGCAAAAACACAAGAAAAAGTGTGGGTTTTTCTGAGACATAAGAAACGGTCCACTTTTTATGTAAAGTTCTTACACTTTTGAATTACTTGTGAAAATCTCTTATATATGTATACGTCATACATTCTAAATTTTTGTGCAATTTGCGATTGTCGTGTGTCCAAGTGTTTTAAGCGTGTTCTAAAATCGACAAAGAGGACTTCAGCTGCTATCTATCGCAAGTTTCATTACTTATTTTTACTAACCTAACAGTCTTTTTAAAGACTATTTTATTATAATATCTTATATACATACATTTTAAATTAATTCATTTAATTTCAATTTATTTATTAATTTAGTATAATACCATTATAAGTTAAAATTTACGTATACTTATTTACCATATACATATAATACATTAGACAACATGCCTAGACTCAATAAGAGCACAACTTCCATTAGAAGCCAGAGGCAACGAGTTAGAAACCAGTTGAATAGGTCTGACATAGATTATGCTGAACAGGAGGCAGAATAATCTAGAGTTTTAAAGAAACCGTAGGAGTAATATAGAAATAAGGGAATCTAAGAGGATTCAGGATAGCCAACAGCATCGACTTCGTAGAAGTAATAGACTATTTAGGGCTTCTCAACAAGTAGAGGATACTGTTAGACATAATGCTGTTCGATCTCATTCTCTAACGAGATTTGAAGAGCAAGAAGCTAATTCTTTGCGTAGATCGATACGCAGACAAGACCCAGATTTTCGGGCAGACGAAAGGGTACAGGACAGAGTTCGACGCAGAGTTCGTCGGAGTGACCCAACAGTTAAAATAGGCGAGCAAACGGACAACACTTCGCGTCGTTCGAGGCGCCGACAAGACACAGATTTTCGGGCAGACGAAAGGGTACAGGACAGAGTTCGACGCAGAGTTCGTCGGAGTGACCCAACAGTTAGAATAGACGAGTAAATTGACAACACATTGCGTCGTTCGAGGCGCCGACAAGACACAGATTTTCGAGGAGACGAAAGGGTACAGGACAGAGTTCGACGTAGAGTTCGTCGAACTGATTCTGTAGTTAGGGAAGACGAACGAGAAACTAATACTTCGCGTCGATCGAACCGCCGACAAGACTCAGATTTTCGGGCAGACGAAAGAGTTCAGGACAGAGTTCAACGCAGAGTTCGTCGAAATGACCAAACACTTAGAATATTCGAGCAAACGGACAACTCTTCGCGTCGATCGAGGCGCAGACGAGACACTACTTATCGGACACAGGAAAGTGAACAAGATAGTATTAGACGGGCAAATCAGAGAAGAAACGATGTAGTTCGTAGGATTATTGAACAGGCAAGAAACTCAAGTGCAAGGCGAAGTGCTCGAATTAGAGCGAGACAAGCAGTCTTTGATGCAAACAGAAGTTTGACACAGCGAGTTAGCCAGTATAGAAGAGACAACACTAACAGAATAGCGGAAAATAGGAGAAACTCGACTCGCAATAGAGTACAACGTGCGAATACCCTTCCAGAAGATAGGATATTACAGGTTAGCACAAGCTTAGAGAGCCTAATAGCCAACTTCAACAGGATTGTCAAGCAGGGTCCAGATCAGGTTTGCATTTGCTGCAAAGGTTTGTGGTCTCCACATCAAGTGGACAGAATTTCTCGTGAGGTCATAGAGCAAAAGTGTAGTGAGGCAGATAGTGTAGTCTTTCCTCTATGTTTCCATTCCACAACAATAGGTTTATATTTTGTAAAACATGCAGCCGTAATATTAAATCTGGTAAAAAACCAAAGGCTTCTATCACAAATGTCTTAGATTTTCCGGAATTGCCGGAATGCTTGAAAGGCTTAACGCCATTAGAAGAAAGGTTGATTTCTCCACGTTTGCCTTTCATGATCATCATCATTAAAGCCATTAAAGGAGCAGTGATCAATGTGCCAATTCCAGTTGCAAATGTTGTAACTTCCCTTCCCAGGGCCTTTAATGAAGCCGAAGTAGTCCAAATTCACCTTAAGCGAAGGATAGCATATAAGCATGATTTCATGGCTGAAACCATTAGGCCTTCAAAAATTGCTGATGCAATTCGGTATCTTGTCAACACAGAGGTTTATAGGAAGCACCAAGTTACTGTTAATGAACAGTGGTTGTCTTCCTATCAGCAGACGATAGGGACATAGTTTCACAAATAATAGAAAGAGCTGCTCAAGTTAATGAGCAAAATAGTGTAGAAGAAGAGCTAGAGGTAAATCCAGGAGGTCAGGAAACTTTCATGGAAAATGTCCCTATCGAGAATATTGATATTCCCAGAATAGCGATAGCTCCTGGAGAGGGTCAGCGTCCTTTGGATATGATTGAGGATTGTGATTCAGAGGAGCTGGCCTTTCCCACAATTTTTGCAGGCACTAAGAGAAAATGCAAGGAAAGTTTTACAACCATAGTTAGATCTGAGCTTAGGAATTTTGATAGAAGAGGTTGTAGAACAGACAAATTGTTTCATAACTTTAAAAAGATAGAAATGATTAATATTAGGAACAGCACTTCCATTTGCTTGCGTAAGCACTCTGCCATTCAAGGCATGTCGGCTTCTGATGTGCGAAATGAGGAAATTTTAAATAGGTTAATTTTTCACGATGATGGCTATAGAATCTTAAAGGGTATTCGCACTTCTCCTGCTCATTGGGAGGACGAGAAAAAGAAAGTGATGGCTATGATTAGGCAGGTTGGTCTTCCGACGTTTTTTATAACGTTTTCCGCAGCGGAAACTAGGTGGCCAGAGCTTTTGGTCTTGCTGTCTAAAAATGTAGATAAGCAGGAAATAGCCGAAGATGAAGCTATAAATTTAAATTTTAATGAAAAAGCTCGTCTTATTAGGGCTGATCCTGTGACCTGTGCAAGGTATTTCGATTTCCGATATAGACAGGTCCTGAAACTAATGAGGAAGGAAGGTGGTGTCTTTGGTAGTCATAGTCATCAAATTTTATTGGCGAGTGGAGTTTCAGCAAAGAGGCTCTCCACATATTCATGGCACGTTTTGGCTGAAAGATGCCCCAAAGCTCGACTTAAAGGATGAGTCAACTTTCGAGCCTGTCAAGTCCTTTATTGATCAGTTTATCACAACTGATACAAATTGCGCGGAGGTTGCTCCATTTTTGGAGTATCAAGTCCATAATCACGGACACTCCTGCAGGCGAGAAATTAAGTCAAAGCAAATATGTAGATTCGGTATTCCATACCCCCTATGCCAGAAACAAATTCTATTCCCGCTAGACGAAAATGCTCCAAATTTGCTTGAGCATCGTAGAAATTTTGAAAAAATTTTGAGTCTTCTCGACTATCCATTTGATCGTGAATCCGTAGATAACCTTAGCGATTTTGAAACGTTTTTGTCCCACGATCAACTTAACATTAGTTATGAGTGCTATATTTATGCCCTTAGATCAAGTGTAAAGAAACCAAAAGTTTTTTTGAAGCGATCTTTTTCGGCGATTAAGCTTAACGCTTACAATAAGCACCTACTTTTGCTAGCAGTAGTCTTAGTGTGTATATAAACACACATGTTCCTGAAAAACGGGTTAGAATGCTGAGATCAAAACAGGATCTTCAAAATCCGCCCGAAGACTCTAGGGAAATTTTTCGTTTAGGACTTTTAGATCATTATGTTCAGCGCCCAGACGCTCTAGAGTGCTTATGCCTTGCTGATTTTGCTCGGAAATTTAATGTTTATACCGATAGAAGTGACTATTTCAGGGAATTAGAAATGCTTTACGCTCCATGGCGAGACGAGCATTTAGATTTGCAAGATGATAGGGAACTAGAGAAAGCTCTGAGCCATTTAAGAGTAGAAGAAGATATTGAGAATAATCGGGTAGACGATCAGGAAGTAGTAGATGATGGCTTCAGAGTTTTAGGGTTGCCTGAAATAGATCCACAGTTAAACGTCTTAAATGTGGCAGGAAATAATGAAAGTAGCGACGAAGATAGCAATGTCCGATTGATCAAGCTTCCAGCCCTAGTTTCTCAGGAAAGCTTGGCTAACATAGTTAGACCACTAAATTTAAAGCAGAAGGTATTTTTCACCCATGTTCTGCACAATGCCAAAAACAATTCAGTGTATTATGAATTTGTTGGAGGTGGTGCAGGAGTCTGAAACAGCCGACTTATTTCAGCAATTTTTCAGTCTTTGTCTGTCATGTATAATAGTATGCCAGGATCAGATCCGACATCTATTAAAATCCTTTTATGTGCTCCAACAGGAAAAGCAGCATTCGGAATCAGTGGTTCAACTCTGCATTCCATGTTTTCACTTCCGGTTAACCAGTCCCGTTCAGCACCATTAAGGGCCTTAAGCCATGATTTAGTTAATTCTCTTCATTCGATGTTAATAGACCTTAAATTAATTATTATTGATGAAATATCAATGGTTAGTTCTCTCATGTTTTCATATTTAGATTCCTGTTTGAAGCAGATTTTTAAAAATACTTCTCCATTTGGTGGTGTTTCTGTCGTCGTATTTGGCGATCTTAGACAGTTACAGCCTGTAGGAGGTGCTTGGATTTTTGATCCAAACACCGGTGACCCGTACCATGAAATATTTGGTACTTATCTCTGGGACCTTTTCCTGTATTTTGACCTCACAGAGATAATGCGTCAACGGGATGACCAACTATTTGCCTCTGCATTAAATAATATGGCATCGGGTTGCATGACAGCCGATGATATTTCCCTTTTCCGATCCAGAGTATGCGAACCATCGGCAGTGCCCGATGATGCCATACATCTATTTAGTAGTAATAATGAGGTAGATTCGTTTAACGTAACGAAACTTAACTCAATTTCAACTGCACCATTTTTTTCTACCGCTCAGGACTTTATTAAGGCTGCTCATTTAGAAGCAGTAAGGAAAAATAGAATATTAGAGGAAGTTAAGGGGTTTCAAACGTCCGCTACACAGGGACTATGTTCGTCCCTTCTTCTTAAGACTACTGCCAAATACATGATGACGGTCAATGTAGATACAGGGGATGGATTAGTAAACGGGGCATCAGGAGTATTGATAAAAATAGATTTCCCTACATCCAACACTCGCAACATTTTATGGATGAAATTTTCCGAGGATAGTGTAGGAGAAATTGCACGTTCTAAGTGTACACATTGTACAGAGCCATTATGGACTCCAGTTTAGAAAATTGTTCGCAGTTTACAATATTCCAATAACGCGCAAGATATAATTGACCGTAGGCAGTTTCCGATTGTGCCTGCTGAAGGCATAGCAAAGTGGTAGTCCATGCTAGTTCCAGAATGCAGCGTTCTGCATTATATGTAGCTTGCAGTAGAGCAACTACTGCTTTAGGATTATTTATAGTTGGGAACTGGGAATGATAAGGTAGCAGCCCAATTGAAGAAATTACGGACAGAAAAGCTATTGCGTACCCATTACGATTATTTAGTTAACGGTTCCGCCTTCAACATTTTCTTCCATAATACTCAGAGCCTGAATTCGCATCTTGAAGATATTCGATCGGACAGGCTGATGCTGCAGTCAGCGGTGTTATGCTTCGTGGAAACTTCCATATCAAATGAAAACGTTGAAATTCCAGGGTTCTCAATTGTCGTCCGACTTAAATCAATAAGACCTTTAACAGGTATCCTTGTTTTCATTAAGAATGAGCTGGTACGTAGAGTTTCCCATTGCTTTAGCGGTAGAAAAACAGTTGACTCAGTTGTTTTTGAGTTCGGCATATTAAGGTTTGATGCCGTCAGTTTTCTTGTAGTTTATTAAAGTCCAGATTATTCTCTGTCCGCGTTTAACACAGAATTTGAGGAACTATTTCAGCATTTCTCTTCAATAGGGGATAGTTTAGTTATTTTAGGAGATTTTAATTTATGTTTAAAAACCTTTACCAGGTGTAGGAGTACATACAATTCTTTGAATATCAAAGGATTTAGGAGCTTGTTAGATTTGAAAACGTCCACTACCAATATGGACACACATATTGATTGGGCGTTTTCAAATATAAATCATGAAATTATTAGTGCTAGGACATTTGAAGTAGTGCATAGCCATCACAATGGGATTTCTGTTAGTGTTCAGGATACCATAAGGAATTAGTGTTTGAAATAGGTTAGCAAATAGGTAGCTTTTTTACGAATAGATATTAAATTTCATTACGATTTTAGTTAGATAGACTAATAAATAAATGTGTATATATATATGTATCTATTTGTATATTTGAACAAGCAAGAAAGCTACAGTCGAGTGTGCTCGACTGTAATATACCCGCTACCTAGCTGCTTGTACATAATTTATTTGCGGAACAAAAAAACGGCTACAATCATATTTTGACCGTAAAAGGCTATGGACTTATAATATTTATGCAAAGTCAAAATATAAAATAAAAAAAAAAAACATTTTTGCACACATTTAATTTTTGATGCGGGCGGGACTCGAACCCGTAAATGCATAATAGTACTGTTCGTTTTGCAGTCCACAACTTAACCCATTTCACCACCGTACACGCACACACGATTCGGCACAATGCTGCCGGCAGCGCTGCTTACAGCTATAAAAAACGTTAAGCTGAATAACTTCTGTGTTTATTATCCGATTGTTACCAAATTCAGAGATCATCTGGCTAGCTTTAGTTATCATGTAAACCGAAAATGAACAATATGGCATCAAAATTGCGCTTGTAATCAATGTTTTTTTCGATTTACGGGGGCGGAAGGGGGCGTGGCCAAAATCCAAAATAAACTTGATCAGCGTGCAATAATAACACATATTGTCACCAAATTTGGTAGTCCTAGCTCTTATAATAGCTGAGATCTAGATTTTCACACGGACAGACAGACGGACAGACGGACATGGCTATATCGACACGGCTGTTGGTCCTGAGCCAGAATATATATACTTTATGGGGTCGGAGGTGTCTCCTTCTGCCTGTTACATACATTTTCGGTTTGAACAAAGTTATAATACCCTTCTACTCTATGAGTAGCGGGTATAAAAAAAAATAATTTAAGTTTTGTTATCCAAGATATATATTAAGTTATTAATTTGTTTCTATATATAAACAATTGATTTTCTTTTTATTTATTTATTTTTATATTCCTGCGTAGAAAAGAACAAGATAAGATTTAATATTTTTTGGGGAACTAAGGAGCTAGCTTAAATCAGCTCAAGTCGACTCAAAGGTCCTCAAACTCAAGCATACAAGCAGCTGCATTATTTAGTTAAATTTCGCTCTTCTCTATTTGTGTGCTCCGCGGGGTATAACGTAAGCTGACCCAAGCCCCAAGAGCCATGGCGGCTCCCAGGTGCGCATTGGCCCTACAGCTAGGGCTCTGTGCTAAGTATATATATTGCCGTAGCCAGCACAATTAATTTTACCTTCGCTTGTCATTTTGCTGTTTATCTACATAAATACGAACACGAGGCGAGAGAAAGAGAGAGAGAAATAGGGGGAGGCCACATTCCGTGGAGCTGCCAAAGCGTCGACCCTTGGCGTGTCATTTGCTCAGCCGTCGAGCTGAGCAGCCCAATAGCTAACGGCTAACGGTGCTGGCCGTGACTTGCCCTGCCCCGTTTGCATGGTCCTGTTGTCGGATATCCTGGCTTGTATACCAGTTGCCCGTCCACCCGCACCGCTTTCCCCCTCCGATGCCACACCATTTATGCCATTAAGTCATTAGCTTTGTTTAACAAATAACAAACTGTCAATGAGTTGATTAACGATGTTTTTCGCATGAACTGCAATTAGCTCTCGCTGTCGCTGTCTCCTTCCACGTCGCTGCTGCTACGGCCCGTGTTGCTGCTGCCACTGATAAATGGGTGTGATTTCTCGCCCGTCGCATTGGCCAACGTCGTGGCCAACAAGCCACTTGGCCAAGTTAGCGTCTCGTCTCGCGTTATTGATGCGCCACCAGTCACCCCCGCTCTCTCTCTCTCTCTCTCTCTCTCTCTTTTCTCACTCTCCATCTGCCTCGTTAGTCGGCAATTATTGTTGTTATGTGGCTGCCTCTTACCGCTCTCATCGCATCGCATTGAGTCGCATCGCGTCGCGTCGCGACGCATCGCTTGGCAGCGTCAACGCAATTACTACCCGTTGACAAGTGTAATGTCAGTCAGACGCCGTCCTGTTGCTCCTTTTGCTTACTCCCTCTCTCCCGCTCTGTGTCTCTTACTCTTAGTCTAGCTTCATCACTCATCTACTCCGTTCACTCTCTCACTCCTTTACTCTCTCTTCCACTCACGTGCTGTCAGCTCTCTTGGCAACTAAACGACATTCGGCTCACTTCGATATGCCATTTGCCATTTATTTTCCATAGACAGGCGCACAGGAGCGCAGTGCGGGCAAGTGACACGTCCGCAACGTGTGCAGCAATAGGCTAAATAAGAGAATAAATATACGTAATTAACTATGCATTTCATTTCTAACTGCGCCCAACCGCTCCAGCAGCCGCGCCTGTGCAGCTTGTTGGCACTTTAATTATTATGCAGAATATGCACTTGTTGTACAACTTTTATTTACAATGTCGACATAATACACAGAAGGTCGCAAAGGAGCACCGAATGAATGAAGGGGGAAGGGGGTGAAGAGAGAGGAAAGAGAGGAAAGAGCTAAGCACAAACAAATGCGCACATAAAATAAATTAGTTTCTGTGCGTCGCTAATTGCCTTAGCCGAAAGTTAATTACTGCTAAAATTTGAAAATTTTCACCCAAAATTGGACTTGTCAAAAACATTTTGACATTTGCCACTAGGAAATTAGTTTTACAAACTTGTGCGCCTATTTATTGTATGTGCACCCTCGCTCCCTCTCCTTGCCACTCAGTTCATAATAATTCGTTCATGGAAATACAAAAAGCTATAGAGAAATGCGTATTACCTTAGCTCGTAGCATTATGATTAGCTTTTGGACACCAAACACACAACATTCGAATCCCGAGTCCCGAGTCCCGAGTCCATTCAAGCTGATTAAAACAAATGGAAAAACACACGCACACGTAATTAAGAGCAATGTTAATACACGCATCCGAATGCGCACAGTGTAGAATAATTGCATTAAAATTGCAAACCTAAATAATGAATGCCAAATAACGAATAACGCAATAAACGGAATCTACCGCGAGTGCCTAATGACGCGACTAGCATTTGCACTCATTCATTGTCTGTACTCTGTGTCCATTCAGTCATTTTTAATGAATACGTCTGATTTAATTTCATTTGCACCAACAGAAAGTGAGATAGAAGAGATACGTACATTTAATGAGTGACATAAAACGATGTTTGAAATATTTAATATCCTTTTTGCAAATTACAAAATGAACTCCGTGTAGATTTCACAGTTTTATAAGGGGTCATTTCGAAATTTGAATATATACATTTATTATGTTGGGTCAGTTTTGTATTGCAATTTCTATTGCATGTTTTTTGAGGCAGATACATTTTAATTAAAATTGAGGGTGCTTTTCGGTTTAAACTCTTCTTGAAAGGTTCACATGGTATATAAAATATGTTATTAAATTTTCAAACATATTTTCAAATATATTACATAAGTTTTAAATTGATATTTTCGCTACAACATAACCTCATTTTACTAAAAAAAAAACCCGAATTTCGCACGATGAGAAGTAGCAGCAAATTTTTATGTTGCATTTTCCATGTTGTGCACTCTGCAATTTTACAAGCGGCTTACAAAGGGCGAAACTAATGAGGGCGGGGTAGAGCGCGGGGTAGGTCGCAACAAGAAAAATGCCAAAATGAAAGTGCAAAGTCTTAGGTAACAAGGGCACGATAAAGGCGCATGTGCACCTCTTCAGCTCATTAGACATTACGCATGCAAGCGGGAGAAACAAGGAGAAAAATGGAGGAGATAGAGGTGGTGCAGAAGGCGTAGCAAGTCTTTGATTAAACACCTAAAATGAGCTACACAAAGGTGTCATTAATTAGGAATGTTAAGATGATGAAAACTAATCTGCTAAAAGCTTGTGACGCCCTCTCTCTCTCTCTCTCTCTCTCTCTCTCTCTCTCTCTCTCCTTTTCCCCCACCAGGGCAGGCTCATTTATTGGCAACGAGTGAAAGTAGCGGGCCAGACAGGGATGGCGGCCCCTGTGCGACAACATTGTTTGACTTGCCGGCTCACATACGCTTAATGAACTACTCATGCCAGCGTTCCTCTCCTCTCTCCCATCCTCTCCTCTCCACTCTCCTCCCCTCTCTTCTTCCGCTGCGCTGACAATGTTGCAGCGGCGGCAACAAAAGGCAAAAAAATCGGACGAACTGGAGACGAGCTCGACGGGAACACAGCAGCAAAAATCTCGGCAAATCACAAAATTTTTGCAACTGGGGTGGCCCTGCAGCTGCGAGTGTGGGTGTGTGTGGCTGTGTGTGTATGTGTGTGTGTGCACTCAGAAAAGTTTCAAGGAAAATGGAAGAGAATATTTAAATTTTGATGTTACTAAAAATAAAACTGTGAAATAACTGCCCAAAATTTCTTTGTATGAACTATTTGTATTTCTAAGCAATTTTGCTGAGTGTATAAATTATTCAAAATCTAAGCAGAATACCTAAATAGTTATCATATCTACTTTTTCAAACTACTGGCCCTATTTTTGTGAGTGTGGCTGTGCAAGCGATTGTTTTGTGTGTGTGTGTGTGTGTGTGTGTGTATTGGCGTGTGAAGCGCAGTAAAAGAGCAAGTGCAAGCTAAATTCGAATCCGAAATCCGAAGGTAGCCCAAGAGAAACAGAGGGAGAGAGAGAGAGAGGAAGAGTTGAAGAGACCAAGAGAGAGGTAAGGCAGCGAGTGGGCCCTCATTGCAGTTGTGTTGCCATAAGCTAAGTAAGTTGTATCGGTTCTAGCTGTACTCACTTTCCTGTCCCTTTGTCTCTCTGCCTCTCACTCTCTTTGCCCCTAACCCAACAACCCCCTCCCCTCTCTCTCTCTCTCTCTCTCTCTCTCTCTCTCTCTTGGCTGAGTGCAAATTCAATTAACTTGTTACAACACAATCTCAGGATCAGCTTTAGCATTTTTGCAGACGTCGCTGTCGGCGTCGTTGGCCCTGCGCATTGCGATTGGGCACCAGCTCCACCTCCGGATCCGGTTCAGGCTGGGCCTTGGGTTGGACTTGGACCTTGCCTTTCGATTGGGGATTTGCTGCACTAAAAGCACAAGTAAAACTAAAATTCCAATGTTGCGCCGTAAGCACAGCAGCAAACCTTCGCCAACACCCCCCCCACCCTCTTCTCCCTCTTTCCGCCATTTGCTTGTCCGATTTTCGACTTTGTTTATTTTATTTAGAATTTTAATTCCAACAAAATTGATTTGCGATACGCGGCATCCGAAAATTGACTACGCTGTGACGGGGAAAGTCCTTGAAAATACATTTATCCTATTCCGATTTTAATTCGCATTCATATTGCAATTCGATTAATAAAAGATCCGATGCGATGTCATCGGCAAACACATCTCAAAAATGGAATTATTAATTGACTCTCAATTGATGGCTTAACGACAGACAGACATACGATTCAGAACGGATTAGGCGACTTAGCTGGCATTGACTGACTAGCTGAGATTGTGAGTGTGAATGTGTGAGTGCGACTGTGAGTATTCGCTAATCGCATGAATTTGCTTATGAGCCCAGCTTGCTGTAAATTAAAGCAAACGGAGGCAGGTCAAAAAGTTATGCAGAGAACACAACAAAAAAAATCAAATTTTCTTCTTCGTTTTCTTCTTCTTCTTCTTCATTTTCTGGGCTACTTTTATAATTCATGGGTCTGGCCTAGTTCTGAAAATTTGCGCCGCCATTATGAATTCATTAGCACCTGCGCGCGCTGCGAAGGAAGCGAAAGAAATTGGAACTCGTTAAAAATAAAAAAAACCCTTGAAGACGGCTCGATAGGCAGATACCCTAGCAGATACTAATTTACTGGGAAAACCAATGAAAGCTACTTAACATAAAATTCTATAGGCTGCAGATCTACCAATTAAATATTTATAATATTTTCTATATTATATTTAAAATTCTAAAGATGTTTGTAACTTGTATAGTTTATAGCCATAAGGCTCATATTAAAACTTGTATCTCTCATATCCCAATTGTTTTGTAGTATTTGCTACGTATTCTACACTGCATACAGGGCATGCGTGCGTAACGAAACGTAAACGAGGAGAGACAAAAGGCCGAGGCCAATGTCAATAGGTTGCATATTAAAGTTTAAACGATGACACGCCCCTTTCCCGCAGCACGCCCTCATTTTGTAGCTCTGCCTGCTTTCCTTTTTTCTTTCTGGCGTTGTTTCTGTCTCTCTCTCTCTCTCTCTTTTTCTCTCTCTCACTCTGTGCAAGTGTGTTTTATATAAACCCAAAGGCGAGCATTTAAATTAGTCCAGGAAAAGTGAGAATGAAGTGGATTGTGGTTCAGACGCAAAAACCATGAAAAAGCAAGGACACTGAACCCGGGCCACGCCCCCTTCCCAGACTGCTTAGCCTTGGACTCGACTCGAGTCGACTCTTCCATAAGCATCTCCTTTCCTTTACTATTTGCATGTTCAGGAGGAGCAGGCACATGAGAAGATGAAGATGGAGAAGGGGAAGGGGAAGGAGTGGGGGGCTAGGGCAATGAGCCGTGTTTAGGGACAGCCTGATATACCCGGCCAAGTGATTCGTGCTACGTGCGGCCAATTTTGCTCAGCTGCTCAGCTGGCAGCCTCAAAACGTTACCTCAATGCGCCGCACGTTCGCCTGCAGTCAGTCGATTCGAGTCGAGTCCAGAGCCCCACGGCTGCATTCCCAATTAGATTGAGTACGGCGGATTGACTGCAGCAGGATTTGCACTGATTTAGCGCCCCTAAACGGCGATGCTAGTACACTGAGGGAAAAGAGAAGAGAGTATTGCGAAATCGATAGAAATAAATTAGAATAGGGAGCGAAAGGAATATAGAAATTCAGAATCATCAATCCCCAGAATACATTTTCGGATAATCCCTTGCTATTCTCCAAATGTAAGCTAACCTTTGATATCGTAGGAGCCCCAACTCTTCATGTAGAAATCAGTTAACATTTAAATTAAACTAGAGCAGGTGATCCAAGAAGTGCCATCTCGAATCCCTTTTATGATACCCTCTGCAGTGCGAGTCAAAGTCCGTGTCAGGGTTGCAGTCGTTGTCCCTGTCACTGTCCGAGATGTCACCTTTAGGGTTGCCAAGCCAAATCAACGTCACGTAGCGTATACAACAAGTATAAACGCTTTGCTCGACTTGACGAATAGTTTTGCTGACTGCAGCGCAACTTGAGTTCCTCTCCCTTTCCCTCATCCTAGCCTTTTCTTTCTTCTATGTTACCTCCCTGCTGTGCTACGTGCCAGCTGTAGTTACAAGTTCAGAGCAATCGATGGGCGACGGGGGCATAGTGTGTGTGAGCGTGCCTTGGGAAGGGGATATGTTTACCGGATACTCGTAGACCCCGATTGCGGGACCGACTTCAGTTACAGTTGTTAAGTCTGTGACAGCATGAGGAACACACAAATTAACGGGATTATATAGATCATTTTTGACTGAGCGTCATTTAATTTCCTGCTTGCCTGATTTTTAGTGTTGCAAAATGCAAAATGTAGGGGAACATTTGGCTGAAATGCCACAGGAGCTATTTGTATTCTATTCTTTCTCTCCCACGTCCAAAGATTCTCAATTTCAGTGTTGCAAAATACGGAATATCTAAAGGAGTTTTACAGCAATATTTATCTTTATAGTGCTGTAAAATCCTCAACGCACGAAATTCCCTTTCTTAACTTCTTTTGCTCACTTAACCGTCGATTTAGTATTTAAGTGTTGGACAATTCGCAATGTTACCTAGAAAGGTGGTGAGCTACACTAATTAGTCTTGCTAATTTCACTCACCTCATTACATAGTCTCTCGCAACGTCAAGCTTCCCCTTAACAATCAGCTCTGATTTTACAGGGTATAATCCGTGTTAGGCTCTTTCAGCATGTCTCCCACAAATGGACTCGAGCGTATTCAATCGCTTGTTGAACTTTAAAGCCAACTCCAGAGCAACTCCAACAACTTTGGGTCGTTTTTTCGCCTCTTTTGGTCAAGGCGAAAGAGCAAAGTTCACCATGTGCTGCTTGATTTTGTTGCTAATGTCGCATGGGCGGAACATTAAGACGACGTGTCTGTCTGCTTGGACACCATCGCTTCGATGATGCCGGCATCGGTGATGTTGCAGCTGCACATAGCTCACTGCTCGCTGCTCCTGTTCCTGCTCCTGCTCCCTCCCCCTACTCTCAACCCATCTGCTGATATGCCTGTCAAAATAGCGTGCACTCTCTCTCTCACCCTCTCTCTTTCTTCGGTCTCGTCCATCGGTTTGTTTCACTTCAATCAGTTGTCGGTCGACTGCTTTCGTTAAGTGCCATCTTTGCATCCCCACCAGCTTCCGTCCCCCCCCCGCTTTCCTTCACCGCTCCCGCTGTCAGTCTTGTCTGTCAGCTAGCACGCAATGCACACCTCAGTCTCACTCACTCTCTGTCTGCCTTCCTATCTCTCGCTCTCTCTCTCTGTCTCTGATATCGTTTGGGTCTGTCAGTGGCATGATTTGGACTTTTGATTACTTGATTATGTTCGCAATGCGTTTGCTCTGCAGGCCTACCATCTGCGCCAACCTATCTATTCCTGCCTGCTTAAGCTCCCTCCCGTACCTCTTTCCCTACCCGCTCCCCATACCATCGTCTTCGTCACGCGGCGACTTCGTCAATGATTTAAATGGAGGTCAAGCGAAGTTCTCGAATTGACGCAGTACATCAAAGCGCCCTTTCGATTGCCGTCTCAGCTTCAACTGTTACTTCCCCTCCCTTTCGGTTTTCCTCTAGGCTCTCCTCTCGCTGTCGCCCTCCCTCCCTGCTGCCACATTTGTGCGTCAATCTGTTGCCCGAAACGTAATTCGCACATTGATTACACGAACAAAACGAGTTGCGCTGCAATTTAATGCGCAAATCAAGTGAAACCGATCGACAATTTGCTGATAGTTTCGTCTCTGTCTCTGACTCCGTCTCCGGTAACCCCCTTCCCATAGCTGACGATTGAATAGGGTCAATTGGGCCCATCAATAAGTGCTTATATATGTATGTGTGTGTGTGTGTGGGTGAGTAATTCATTGCTGGTCCACGATAACATGACTGACAGATTTCTAAAAATAAACTGCACGCGGCATAATGAAATTTCAAATTGAAAATTTCGCGCATAAAATCTTTATTTAGGGATTTTAGGTTTTTTGCAGTGTGCAATTCTGTTTTTCTAAAATCTCATAAAATTACTGATTACGCCACGAGTTATTAGTACTAAATGTGCTAGTCTGGATTAAAACCAATAAATACAACGAAATATGGGAATATTTCAATTTGTGTAAGGCTCGAAGCTACAATGTAATGACGGTTTATTGAAGGCTAGTTACAGTCAGTTTGTTTGTCAGTGTTGGTAAATGCGTTTCAATTGGTTTTAAAGCTTCATCAACAGGGTAGACTAAAGTAAAATGTGAGTTTGGTGTTGTTGTCGCTAGTTTTCAGGCCAGTTATGTAAGTTGCAGAAAGTTGTAACTTTAATTCCTTGGTACCACATCAAATTAAAGAATGTATATATCGATTTGCGAAGGCGGTGGGCGTAGCATCTGAAGATTGAAATAAACTTTTTCTTCAGACGATATACAGAAAACTTTTTGCCAAATTTGGGGTCTCTAGCTTTTATTATAGCTGACATCTGGGTGTTCATACAGACAGGCAGACGGACGTGACTCAAACGACTTGACTTATAAGATACTATACTTAGGGGTTATCCTTTACGCTTATCTGTTTTAGCTTACTCCGTTTCCTTGCAAAGATGTTAATATATGTTTAACAACAATTCGGGGTATAAATCACTACAGCGATTTCCAACACTTGGCACCCATTCCAGGGCTGTGTTGGTTTTCTGGCTTGCGGCTGCCACTGCCACTGCCGCCTTTCATCTGCTCTGCACAAAGAGCATGGGGGGAAGGGAGGAGAAGGGGGATGGGGCAGGCGGAGTGTTGGCACCTGGCACTTTGGCGCGAAACAGCTTGCGTTAATTGGCTGTTTCGTGTTGTTTATTCTTGGTATTTTAAAGAAAATAATTCATAAATTAATTCGAACATGTTGGCATATAACATACGGGCACACGGGCTCACAGGAAAATATGCTAAAATGGCCAAGTTGATGAAAAATCACCTCGTAATTTTACAACAACGCGAACAACACACATAACAATTACAACAATTTTGTGTGCTTCGCGGGAAAAGTAATTGCAAATACGAAACGGGATGGAGTGGAGTTGGGTTCGGGGTTTGGGGATCGGGGCTAAAGGCTTGCGGGTATTGACTGAACTGAAGCGGGTTTGCGAGTACACGTTGGTCGACGGCGACGTCGATGTGGTTGCGCTTACGTGACTGGCGCGAAAAATCAACATTTATTTACTCAACAATTTGGCAGCCTTTTTGTTAACAACTTATCAAAATTATGACAAAATTGCTTGCCAATGCCACACATACGAGACGAGTGGCGACTGTGATGGGTTAAGGTTAACTTTGTGAGAGTGCGAGGTGCGAGCGAGGAGTTTGCGATGATTTGCGATAAGAATTATTATACCCTTCGACCATTGAAATTGATCAAAAAAGAGTATACTTACTTTGTGCAAGTGTATGTAACAGGCATAAGGAGGCGTTGAAGACCCTACAAAGTAATCATGTAATCATATGGCTTAGGATCACTAGCTAAGTCGACTGAGCCATGTCTGTCTGTGTGAACACCCAGATCTTAGCTTTTTATTAAAGTTGGAGACACCAAATTTGGCATGAAGGTTTCTGTAATTTGTGGGCTTGAAAAGTAAACTTCAAACTTTAGATGCCACGCCCACCGCCTACGCAAATCGATAAATAAACCTTTCAACTTAATTTGTAACCGAACAGTGCACAATGAAGTTCGAATTACACTCGTTAGGCCAAATAATTAAGGCCTAAGGACTTCCTCATAGCATACTCCAGTGCTCAGTGCATCATTGATGCATAGATAATGCCCTAAATTAATACGCACTTCACTTTCATTGACATTACGTAAACATTTTGGCCAACTCTTCAAACTGACCTCGCTAAGGTGACGCTGCCGTCGTCGTCGTTGCTGTTGATTGGCATTCAAGCACTTCATTACTTCAATTGCCCATCGGAACTCGCGGGCAGCGCCTTCTCCGTCTGCGTCTCATGCTCCTTCCCCTGTTCCTGTTCTCGCTGCAAAAGCTGCGAATTGAAATTTCACGCAAGTTAAACGCAGTCGCATCAGGCAAAAGCAGAAGCAGAAGCTCAAGTGCCAAACTGCACGAACACTGCCAAGGGAGTGGTGAGGGGGGAGAGACGGAAGAGGTATAGCTAAGTCTGCTCGGGGCGTGTAGTGCAATTTAAATGTTGGCCATCGCCTGCATCCGTTTGGGCTCGTCTGGGTTCTGGTGCAGGCGCGTTCCTGCTCCCGTTTGCATTGTTGCCCGCTGAGTGATGCAACAACTCTTGCCGCACCCCTCGCCGTTGCCTATTCCCTTCGATTGTCGCTGTCCTGTTCGGCCCCCTTGTTTGGCGCTGCTTGGGCTGCCTCGCGTTTTCGCGCCGCGCTAGCCGATAATTTATTAAAGGCGATTATTATGACCTGATTCGAAGCAGCCTGTCCAGTCCGCGAACGCGAACGCGAACGCGGACGCGCAGCCCCTGCGTGTTGTGGTAATTTACTGGCCTTTGTGGCAAAACAAGTTTGCAGGTCTCAGTCGGGACTCCAACTGCGGGCCCCTTTGGGCGCCGCGCCATGCGTGATGTTGTACTTGCGGTATTTACATATGAAATGTGTTAAATTGAGCCCTCTCGCTTTTTTAGCGCAAGTTTGTTTTAGCGAACAAATTGTTCAGCGTACCGGTGCCTCTCCCTGTCTTTTCCCTCTTCCCCCCCCCCGCTCTTTCCCTGCCTTTAGTCCACCTGCTCAAATTATAGTTTCAACATTCCTGCAGCTTAAGTAATCAGACGCCGATTTGATTTAAAAATCGCACAATCATCGCCAAGGAAGGAGGCAGCCGCAGCAGCAGCAGCAGCTGAAGAAGGAAATGAAAAAAGGAAAAGAAGGAGCAGGAGCAGGGGAGGGGCAGGGTGCGGACCCACCATCTGTGGGTCGCAGCACAAAGCACAGGCCCTCAAGTCTGGGCTAAATCAACTAACTAATGAAAAATTTGCATATTCACATGCTCAAGTGTTGAGAGCGCAAAGTTCAGCTTTCCTTGTTGTTGTTGTTGTTGTTGTTGCTATTGTTGTGCCCTCTGCCTTTATGGGCGTGGCTGCGCCTCGTTCAAAGTGCATTCAACTGGAAATTTTTGCAGCACATTTGTTGCTTTGTAAATGGCTTTGCCATTCGCATGTCTGCGTATGTTACTCCCTCTCGTGTGTGTGTGTGTGTGTGAGTTGGGTTTTTCATTGAAATGCGGTATGTGGAAATTTAATCGCCATTTATTTCACTTGTTAAAATGCTTTTGTTCAAGATCTGGAGCACAGACGACGGCAAACTGCAATTTCAATTGCAATAATAGAGAAATAATACAGACACACACACTGACACACATACACTGACACATACATTGTTTCACTTGTATATGCAACTGAATTGCAATTAGTGTTTGCTGAGTCTGGACACGAGTGTAGGCTGCAAAAACTGCTTGATTGATTGATAAACATAAAAGAGAGCTGCAAGCCGACAAACGGCACGTTTGAAATTATAAACGTTTCTTTTTTTTTTTTTTTTTTTTTTGCTTTTCCATTTTCTTTGACATGTCTGTTACATCGAGTGCGAGTAGAAGCCCATTAAAATTTATGTTTTTAGCATGCCTTATGGACTTTTTGGCAGTTTTCAGTTTTAAATAAAAATAGCAATTGTCGCCAGGTTAGTTTATTACAATTATTACAATGCTCTCTTTACTTATTGTATTTCTACTTCTCTTGACTAACCGCAGGCACGCACGCACATTTTTCATTTGCAAGGAGTTTCTGGCTTTGCATTTGATTTAAACGAGTGACAACACTTGAGAAAGTGTTAGTGTAAAGCAGTTGAGCTGAGTAAAGCAGGTTGCAAAGAAATGAGCTCTCTCTTAAGTATGCACACATGTACTAGTAGCATGTGTCCCTGCGTTGATCAGCGCAGTCGAAAGCAGAGCAAACAATCAGCGTAAGCAGTGCAGATACATATCTTACTGCTTAATTATAAATGAGCGAGTGAGAGCTCTGTCTGCTCACACACACGCACGCATACGTAAAGAGAGCGTGAATCACTCTACGCATAATATGTACATACATAATTATAAAATCATTCATGCAGTTCCCCGCTGACTTTCGTTCTGCGCCGCGTCGCGTTACTTGTCAATTTCTTTTGATTTAGCCAATCCACGGATATTCTCTTCCCTCCTTCCCCTGCTGGTCCATTTTCGGGCACTTGGTTTTACGGCCCACAAAATTTCACGCAGCTATGCAGCGCCGCATCGTAGCGACGCAGTTGTCAGCCTCGCTCAGGCTCCCAGCGGAACTGGCCAATTTGACAGGCGGCTGTGGGTGGGAGACACAAATTGAAGACATGAGCTGAATTTTATGGCTTTTAAATAACAAGCCATAAAAGCCAGTTCTGGCCGAAGGACAACGGGCACAAAGGAAAGGAGTCAACAAACCGGAAATTGTCAAAGGAATCAAACTAAAGCGAATGCGAATGCTGAAAACGAAAGCGAAAATGCCAAATGGAAACGTAAAAAATGTTCGTTTTATGCGCTCGCTTCGTCTTTTCGATTTTTTTTTTTTTTTTTTTTTTTTGTTTTTAATGTTCAAATATAGAAGACGAAAAAGTGATACAATTTTATGCGCATTCCTCTTTTGGCAATGACCTCGCAGTGTTTTACGCGTGTTAAAAGATCGCAGCACATCTGATGTAGGTGGAAAGGCGTAGACATTTACGCCGCCTCGGCGTCATACTTTTTCCTCCAATCTTGAAAACTACAAAGTTTAGCATAAAACCGTTTTGAAAAAGGGCCATCCATATTTCTGATACAGTGTTGCAAAGTTTTTACATAATTTAAGCATTGACCAACTGTGAACAGCTGTTCACAGCACTTTTGACTTATTGGCTTGCGTAAATAATATTCCAAAGTAAGCTTCACAGCATATTTATACCCGCTACTCATAGAGTAGAAGGGTATTATAGCTTTGTTCAAACCGAAAATGTATGTAACAGGCAGAAGGAGACACCTCCGACCCCATAAAGTGTATATATTCTGGCTCAGGATCAACAGCCGAGTCGATATAGCCATGTTCGTCTGTCCGTCTGTCCGTCTGTCTGTCCGTGTGAAAATCTAGATCTCAGCTATTATAAGAGCTAGGACAACCAAATTTGGTGACAATATGTGTTATTATTGCACGCTGATCAAGTTTATTTTGGATTTTGGCCACGCCCCCATCCGCCCCCGCAAATTGAAAAAACATTGATAACAAGTGCAATTTTGATGCCATATTGTTCATTTTCGGTTAACATGATAACTATAGCTAGCCAAATGATCTCTGAAAATTTGGTAACAATCGGATAATAATAATAAGCTGCTTGCAGCGCTGCTTGCAGCATTGTGCCGAATCGTGTGTGCGTGTACGGTGGTGAAATGGGTTAAGTTGTGGACTGCAAAACGAACAGTACTATTATGCATTTACGGGTTCGAGTCCCGCCCGCATCAAAAATTAAATGTGTGCAAAAATGTTTTTTTTTTTTTATTTTATATTTTGACTTTGCATAAATACGAGGGTCGTTTGATAAGTCCGTGACTTTTTGAATAAAATATATTTTTTTCGTCAAAGAAGCGTTTTATTTCTCAAAATTTTACAGTCAGCTGTTAATCGATAACTGCTGACAGGAGCAGTGTTGTATTTAGAGCAGGTGCGCGGCAAATACAAAAAGTCACGGTCTTATCAAACGACCCTCGTATTATAAGTCCATAGCCTTTTACGGTCAAAATATGATTGTAGCCGTTTTTTTGTTCCACAAATAAATTATGTACAAGCAGCTGGGTAGCGGGTATATTACAGTCGAGCACACTCGACTGTAGCTTTCTTACTTGTTTAGTTTTAAAAATATTCTAATTCTATATTTTTAATTAAGATGGACAAGTCGGTGAATATGTATTCAATTAAACTGCAACATAACATGAATCGTAAAAGTAAAGTTTGGGAGTTTTTTTGGCGTCTTGCAAGATACTAGGGAAAACAAATGCATAGAAGAGGACAAGGTTTACTGTAAACTATGTTTGGATAAACAGAAAAAAGTCGACGAAACAACCATTTTTTCATGGTAATAAGTAATTTAATTTTTGGTAGGATTCACATTAAAATTAGATTTTAAGCAACTAAATGAATGAAATGGAGACTATATGAAATATACTGTTAATTTGTTTTAAATCGTTATTTTTATTTGTACATTAATTTTTAGATTAAAAAATTTATGGCTTTTATATGCATAAAGTCTATAAAAAAGTAACGAGCTTTTTTAAAATTTATAAAGGGTTACTTATCTCTTTTTTTTAATAATATAAGGATCTATTAAATAATTGCATACGCCGCCGGCCGCCGACTAATTTGGCGGCGTAGCTGCCGCCGCCGGTTCTATCTGACGGCTACGCCGGCGATTTTTGGGCCCTACGCCGCCGCCGAAGCTAAAACGATCGGCGTAAACCTCTAGAAAGGTGGAGTGAAGGGAGGAGGGAGGGGTGGATGTACGTAATGAATGTGCCCGTTCATGGCTTTTTGGTGACGCGTTGCCTTGCGCTATGCTGCGCGCTGTGACGCCTTGTTCGTTAAAATTACAAGTGCCCAGGGAATTTGGTTCTCTGGCCCTTCGTTAAGTTGGCCACAGGGTCAGAGCAAGAACGACGAATGTGTAATGGAAACAAACGAAATGAAATGAAATGCAAAGTGTTTTTATCTTTTTGAGTTAAGGACAGCAGCGTGCTCAATGCAAGGAAGGGGCGCCAAAAGAGAAAGAGAAGGAAAAGTTAAAGCTATGCTCGCTTGCACTCGCACTTCGCACGGCATCCAGCAGATGAAACGAGGCGAGTGAAAAGGGCGAGACAGCGAAACGAATTCCGATAGTCAAGTTAAATGCTTGCCCTGATAATGACCAGAGCGAAGAGCTGGGAGAGTGCAGAGCGAAGAGCGGAGAGCGGAGAGCGGGTGACGTAAGGGAGCCAGAGCGAGTAGAACAACTGCAAAGTCAGTGGCAGTAAAAGCATTTAGATTTCGCTTAAAAGAATCTAAAAATGCAAACAAACTGAAATACCGAAGGTGCAAACACAAAACACAGCAAGCAATTTGGCGAATTTCTCTACGTACTCTTTGCGTCCCTCTCTCCCTCTCTGCACAATTCATTCTCCTGCGTTTGGTTGCGGTTTGTGCTCGAGTGCAAAAAGCGTGAACCACAATTAGTTGCTGCAGCTGAGATGGGAGCGAACCAGCGTTGCCAGCTTGTTCAATTTCCAAGTGATGCGCTGGCAAAGCAGGGCGAAGGCGGAGCAATAGACAGCAGTAAACACAGTTTTGTTGGCCAAAAAGTTGCACCTTAATTAAGTCAGAGAGTCTTAAACGGAATGCAACATAAGCAGTGGCAAACCAAATGGGCCAAATGAGAAATACCTTAGACGGGCATAAGTTAAATGTGACTTTATTGGCATTGTTTCTACCAGTTTACATTCTTTTTAGCTTCTTTTAAACTAAAGTTTGCTTTAATTACTGCAAATTTAACTGGAAAAACAATTCTTTTTAAAGTTTCCTAATGATTTATTGTAGCTCTGGCGGGCTTCGTTTAATCAGCAAATATATAAATTTCCATTTAAGACCTTCGTTCGTGTTTACTCTTCTGCTTTGCGCTTAACTTTTGAACACAACTCTTAGCCGCCGTTTTCAAGCCTTTTGCCTACGTCATTCATCATGGGCTCGCTTTGTTTATTTGTCGATAGAAGCGATAATCGTGGGCCGAAAGCTACGCATAAATCATCAGAGCATCGCGCTGCCCTCGGATATCGCTGAATCGGTTAATACAACTAGCATTTACTTAGTTCTGTGTTTTTTCTCTGCCCCTGTCACTTTGCGTGGAATATAGTGTAAGGAAGGGAGAGGGAGGTAGGGGATCAGAGGGGCCTCCCAGTGCATAGTGTGACAAAATCACTTGAGCCGGCTTAACGAGGCTTGTAATTGAATTATGCGATTTTATTGTGATTATTTCAGGGCTCAGGGATGGCTCACAAACAGGCAAACGGCAGGCAGGCAGTTAGGCAGGAGGAGAGCCAGGGAGAGGCAGGGAGAGGGAGGGGAATAGGGAGACAGCTGCTAGGGTGTACGCACTGTTTATATACAGTGAGCGGGAAGTTCTGAGTAATGAGATACGTAAAAGTTATTTAAACTTTTAAATCCGCTACGCTGCCGCTTCTTCTTTGCTCTCTTTTCTCCTTTTTGTCTTGCGCTTTTGCCTTTGGCGTTCACCCCGGCCTGGCCGCCTTACGGTATGCTACACTTTTACGCTCCGGAATGTCGGCTAGTTAAACGTTTGAAAAGTTTGCCGACTGAATCGCTGAAATGATTTGGAAAATTACAACAACAGCAACGACGATGACGTCGACGTCGACAAGAGACAAGGAAATACAAATGAGTCGAGCTACGTTACATTACGTGCCCCACGCTCTTCTCTGTCCCCACGCGCTATTCCCCAGCTCCCCAATTTGGCACCCTCCCCCTCTAGTTCGTGCATATTCCACATTGCAAGGCAAAGAAAGGGTTGATTGGCATTTCTCGCAGAGTAAGCAATACCCTTTTTTGCTTTGCTGTGTTTTTTGGCCCAACACCTCTCCCAGAGCGGAGGCTGGGTGGGTGGTGGCAAGTGTTTCAGTTTTTTTGGACTGATTGCAGGCAGCGAGTACCAAGTACACTGCGAAAAATCGACTGCTGCCCCAATCAGATTGGCTCATGTTATCATCGCTGTGTTTCTCGCAGTGTAGCTTGTGTTCCTTGGCTGTCTGCCAGTCCAGCAGAATCCTCCTTGTCTCCGGTCTTGTGGGTGTTTATTTGAACATGTCTGTCTCCTGCAAGTCTCTCTCTCTCTGGCTCTCTCTGTGCCGAAAATTCATTTGTATTTGGAAATCCCCATTTGATGAACTCGACGTTTTCGTGTTTATCTGCCAGCCAGACCCGAGCACCCTTTGTCCCCCTCACCTTGCTTTAATGTGATTGCTAAAAATATTGTAGCAGGTTCTTCTACATTGACAATGCCGGCAAAAGCCGCCTTTGATTAGTTCACTCGAGTTCGCTCATCGAAATCAGCACGTGCTCGACCTGAGCCAGCACAGTGGCGTAGTGAAGGGCTGGCCATGGGAGGAAGTAAGATGTGGAAAAGCTCCCTTCTCTCCTTCTTCTCGAGCTGCCTTTGTAAAGTCTGCATGATGTTCACACCACTTGCGGCATTATAAATTATCATTGTAATGTAAATTTGCGTTCACTGCCTGATGGCAGCTGGTCCATCCAGTGAGGCAGAGCAGGCAAAAGAATTGAACGTGTTATAGGCATGAAAGTCTTTTGCCAGAGAAGCTGCGAAAGCTACATAGAAGGTTAGGTCTTCTAGGGTTTCCGACCACATTCTGCTTAGCTTTCCCTCTATGCGTGGTCTCACTGGGCTGTCAGGCACCTACCTCTCACTCCACTGGCCGCTTATCGTTTCGCTTTGTGTTGCGATTGCTCTTGTTATGTCCATAATTGCAGCAAGCTCTTGAAAAACTTTAATTGCTCTTCGCCTGGTCAGAGATAGCAAAGGGAGGGCAGCCATGGGGGAACGAGGGCCACTTGCTCGACTGGCCGAAAACCGATTTGTTTGATTAATGGGCTGGCACTTGCTAGAGGCGACAGACAGGTTGGGGAAGTAGTGGTTAGCGAGGTTGTAGGAAATTCCACTCCACCAATAACAGAAGGAAGGTGGAACCCACACTTGAAGTGGTGAAATTAAATCAAGCAAGCATGCATAAAAAGTTGGCGAAAATAAATTATTATATTTCGCTCCCTTTCAGTTGCAATTAATGTCAGACACACTCACAAAGAGGGAGGGAAAGAGAGGGAGCGAAGAAGAGCCACCAAGGCTCCAAGGAAGACAAGGAATAAAAAACAATAAAAGCGAATTACATTAAAATTACACAATCAGCAAAAAGCAGCAACAGAAATGGAAACCTTGTTACACTGCACGGACGAAGCAAAAAGCGGAATGATTACACAGCAGGTGGGAAGAACAATGACAGGCAGAAGGGGAAGGGGAGGGGAGGAATCAGCAGCAGGTAACGGGTGGCGGGCAACAGGTTCTTGAGGCAATTGAAAACGCTGTTAAACGAGTTTTATTTAGACAGCAAAAGCTGCAGCCGCGCCCCGCCCAGACCCCAAGACGCAATAATGGATATAGCCAAGCGGGCATGGACCTGTTGGATTCCCAGCGAAGGTAATTTCAAATCATGAGCAAAGCACAAATCGCATAATAATTAGACGCGAATGATGCGCGAAAAACTGTGAATGATGTATTGCTGCTGTGTGGCCCATTCCAAGCCACTCTGCTCCAATCCACTCCTTCATCCTTCACTCAACAACTCAACTCACCACACGCTCGGCGCCAAGCTCGCAGCGCATCCCCTTTTTCGCTGTGGACGCTTCAAAATCAAATCGGAATTGCAGCAAAAGAAGTTCGCTTAATTACTTTCCTTTGGCGAATTACCAGCGCGGAAATAACGAGGAAATTAAGATGGACATGGGGAAAACGCAAGAGAAAGACAGACAATAGAGAGTAAAGAGTACGAGGGGACAGAGAGATGTGCCAAAGCTTTAGCTATGACGATTAAGCAACTATAAAGAAATTGGCACGTAATCAGCACGAGAGTTGCGAATTGTCGCAATAAGTGGAATTCCATTAGGCCAAATTGCCTGCAGCTTCTTTGCGATTTAAGTGCTTTAAATAATACCAAACTTCTGTGGGGAAATACCACACAGAGTCGCATGACAACTTTCTTTTCGAACTAGTTCATTTGATCGCTTACTGTATAAACAAAACTTTCACAGTTTCCCATTGCAAACTAGTTCTTTTATCGTTCGCTGTAAAATCGATACATTCGTTTATCGTTTTTCAAATCCTTTGCTCAATTGCGATGCAATTAATGAACATAAATTAAGCAATTTCACCCATAAATTATGCCCTCGCCGGCAAGTTGATGAAGCCATCAGCATGTCGACACGCAGCCAAACACCTGGCCGGAATGGTCTGGTCAACTAACCCGTTTCCCGTTGGACAACCGACAATATTCCCAGTTGTCTCCCGCGGTCAACTCGCCCACAGGCAGCCAAGCAGCCAGACAGTTGTCTCCACTGCGGAGATTGATTGAGCGTAACCTCGTCGCGTTTCTCATTGTCGAGCGAATTGCTGAAATTTCTTGGCCTTTTCGCTGTGTTAAATTGTTGGCATTGCTCCACATGCGACAATAGCAGCGCCAGCGCCAGTGCCAGTGCTAGTCGCTCCTTTACTCCCATACTTCAATCGTACACACACACGTTCGGTAAGGCCATCCATGTAGCGGTGGCCTCTGCAGCTGCTGCTGCTGGCGGTGACTTTTGAGCATTTCGGTGGACTCCGGACAGGCGGACGGGTGGACGGGTGGACGGACACGTGGACAACGGTCAGTGGGTTCGCTTTGCGTTGCTTGTCAGCTCGCTGACAGTGGAATTGATTTAATGCTTTTTTGTGCCCACTCCAGCCACAGGTGGAGTCCAGTCAGGGAGAGAGACAAAGAGAGACTGGGGTAGATATTCACTTAATTGGCCCCACTTTGGCGGTGTTTATTCATGCGTTCTGCTCGTCCACTTTTTGCTGACCAGAAACATTTTAATTATTGCCAGGCAGAGGGATATCAACAACCGAATAGAAGGGAGGCGGGCGCGGCTGGCAGCGTGGGGCAAAAAAGAGAAATGATAAGCCCATAATTGCCATCAATTAAGTTGCCGCAAAAAGCGGACACAAGCAGCAACTGGACACCTAGAGTGGCTCAATCGAAGCGGTAGATGTCGCCCAGTCGCAACTTAATTGAGCTCTTCACTTCAGCTCTCGAGCTGCTTGTTAGCTAAAACTTACATTAAAGTCCTGCAGCAACCTAATTAGAGAGAATCGCTGATAATTGGCTACTCAAATTGGTTGGCCTGGGTCAAGTGGGTCTAATGACAAATAGCAAAGATATTTAGTGCATTTACAATCAAATTAGATTTGCTTTCTAACGTTTCCAACTACATTTATGTGAGCAAGCTGCGTTGCCAATTGCTTGCGGTATTTAGCTCGATTGATTGGTTCGTTCATTTGATTCCCTTTATCGAACTGCTTGAATTGAACTGCTCGCACTCATATTGGCTCTTCAATATATCGACGATTGTGCCTTGTTAATTTGACGCTCTTTATCGATTTAGATTTAGCTAAGCGAACCAATTGAACTGTTTAACTCTCTCGCTAACTCGCTAACTGCAATTAAAAATCTCTTAACAAATACACAAAGTACATATATGTATATGAAAACGAAACGCAATTGGGCATGTAGTGGAGATTAGTGTAGACTCCACTACCACTCGTTGTGTTGTGCGCTCTTTAATTATCACTAAAACGTTTTTAAGAGCGCGCACGCAACAAAATCAACGCCTAGAGCGTTACCGCTGCCAAAAAATCGGCCGCGACGATTTTCAGCGATTTTTTGTACGTTTTTTTTTTGTAGATTTAATGCAATCAAACACTTAGGTCGAAGTCAAAATCCAGCAACCAGATCGCCGCTGGCAAATTGTGTTTGTATGTGTGTGTGTGTGTGTGTGTGTGTGTGGGAGAGAGCTGTGGGTACAGCAGGGCTTCAGTTGATTGATATCGGGCGCTGCTAAATTGAGGAATGTGACACTTCTGCCGCTATTGTTTTTGTTGCACATTTCGTTGATGTTGTTGTTGCTGTTGAATTTTATCCTTCATTTTCATGTTGTGCGTGCTGCAATCGCTGTGGAAATAGAATTTGCAAGTCTCTCTCTCTCTCGCGTACGCTTTTTTGTTACTGTTTTTAAAATTGAAACATTTATTTATAAACACATACAGGCAGAGTCCGGCAGCATATCAGAAATGCGCAGGGCCTTGGTGCTGATTGACATCAAAAATCCCCAGCACAAAAGTATTTCATGTAAATTGCGTTCTCTTGTGCGCCCAATATTTCTTTTTTTTTTTTTTTTGTTGCTCGTCATAGCATTCAGTGCGCTCTTGAGAGCGGTTGTGGCAGAGTACACTTGAAATGGGTTTGTACAGCAGGAGTTTTGTTGTTGTTTTAATAAAAAGTGAACTTTAATCGGAAATTTACAAACGCAGAAACGAGGCTGCGCTTTAATAGCCCTCGAGATGTTGTACAGGGTGATTTTAAGTGATTTTCTTTGATGGGGGAGGATAAAGAGGGGAGGTGTATGCGGTCACAATCGGTTGTCCATCAAACAAATTAAAATGCTTTATCCTTGGACGGCACTGCTTAGCCACTGCTTGGGTACTGCTTGGCTTCGGCTTCGGCTTTGGCTTTGCTGCCTGCACTTAAGTTAAAAACGTTTTATTTTATATGGCTTTCCCTCGCTCTTTCGCGCCCGCTCACTCTCTTTGGCAGTCCCTTTGCCGCCTGGGGGAATTCGTCCGCTAAAGTATGCAACTTCATTGATAGCATATATTTCAAATGCACTCAAAAACCACTCAATAGTATGAAATTTGTTGCAGTTTACCTGCACACAACTCACCATAAGAAGCGCACACTCACACACTCGCACACACACACACACACACACACACACACACACACACACACACACACACACACACACACACACACACACACACACTTGCATTCAAACGTAGACAAGTACTCTTACTTGCTTGCTCGCTCACTCGCACACACACACACACACACACACACACACACACACACACACACTCAGCGCTTTTAACGTTCTCTCTCTCTCTCTCTCTGGAACCCAGCGGGACGCGCTCATATTGCACGGCAAACAAATGAGCATACTCTATGTGTATGTGTGTGTGTGTGTGTATTGGGTTTATATTAAAAATAGTTCTTTATTGTATTTCCCACATGCTTTGCATGTCTAACATCGTGTTAGTCTCCCTAAGTGTGTGTGTGTGTGTGTGTGAGTGTGTGTCTAACAATATATCCTGGTCATGCTCCGGTTGTGGCTCGTGCATAAATTTTATTGAAGTGCGCACATTCATTTCCCGTCGCCCATTCCCTTTTGCCGACTGATAATAAATATTTCACAGGGGAGTTGCCTCCTACGTCCTGCGCCTGCAGCTGCACCTGCTGCAATGGCCGGGATCATCGATGATTGCATTGCCTAATCATCATCATCGTCGGCTGATTGAACTGCCGCTGCTGCTGCGGCTGTCACCGTTATAATTGTGTTATTATATTAATCGCATCAGATCATCCTTTGTTACGCGCACAGTGGCGTAGAATGCGTGGAATTTAACAAAGTTTTTAACGTAAATTCCAATTCTTGCATTGCATTGTCAAATAATTAAATTCTCCACTAACGCAATTTGTGCATTTCAAGTGCAAATCACAGGAATCTGCAACACCAACAATAACAACTACGAAGTGTAACCACAACAAAAACGATAGCAATTTAAAACTCGATTGCAATTTATATGTTTTTTATTAAATTGACACCTTTTGACTAGGAAATTCCTGTTCCTATTCCTGTTGCTATTCAAACTCAGTCAACGTGAGTGTGTGTGTGTGTGTTTTTTTTTTTTTTTCAAAAAAGACGTTGACGCACCGCAGTACTTCAAGTGGTCTTTGCGACACCAGGCCGTAGCCTGTTGTTGAAACACCGTTCTTACTCCCTCCTGGCCCCGCCGTTAGGCATTACAACAGGGGAGAGTATAGCCTTAGAGGCTCGCATCTGCTCGGATCCTTTCCTCTCGCCTCAGCTGCACCATAACGCTACATGCCATCGCGTTCACAGCATCCCATTTTTCCTGGCAGGCCACCATGTTCGGCACAAGGTTTCCGGGTGTTGGTGTCTCTCCGAACGCCTCTTCCACTGCATATCTTTCCCTGTTGAATCGGGGGCACACGAATATAACGTGCTCGGCATCTTCTTCATTGTCTGCACCACAGGTCGCGCATATGGAATCCTCGCTATGACCGAAGCGGTGCAGGTAGGCTCTAAAGCAGCCATGTCCACTTAGAAACTGGGTCAAATAGAAGTTTATCTGCCCATGCTTCCTTCCAATCCAGGGTTCGATTTGCGGGATAAGCAGGCGTCCAGCTGCCCTTCTGGGAGACCGACCATGTATCTTGCCATCGTGGTATGAGGCTACCTTGGTAGTCATTACCAGTATCCTGGTTCCTCATCGCCGCTACCCTTGACTCGACTAGAAGGTCAAAGGGTGGCATGCTGGCGATCACATGCGCAACCTCACCCGAGATAGTTCGGAAGCCGCTTGCCATCCTGAGGGCGCACACTCGGTAGATCGCCCGAATCGCTCTTGTATGCGTTTTCTTCGCTGTTACCTTTGCCCATATGGTTGCAGCATACAGCGTGATGGACTGGACAACGGACGTCAGAAGTCGTCTCCTCAGCTGCTTCGGTCCCTTTGTGTTGGGCATGATTCTTGCCAGTGTCGTGCATGCTACTGCTGCTGTCCGTGCTGTGTGGGACATGTGGTCCTTAAAGCTGAGCCGATGGTCCAGAACCACTCCAAGGTACTTAAGTGAGGGTCGCGAGCACACAGTTGTGTCGCCAACTATGATGCTAGATATCTCCACCCTTTTCCGCGAACTGATTAGTACCGTCTCTGTTTTTTGCTCCGCTAAGGAAAGACCCTCTTGGGAGAGCATTGCTCGCGCCATCCTGATGGCTGAGTTGGCCATTTCCTGGACTTCATGCAGTTGCTTTGCAACGGCTACGATAGCCACGTCGTCCGCGAAGCCCACGATCTTCACTCCTTCTGGCAGGGCTAGCCTCAGAATCTCATCATACATCAGGTTCCATATTGTTGGACCCAGTTCTGATCCCTGTGGGACTCCACTGGAGACACGGTACGTCGACTCTCCTGCAGTGTTCCTATAGTGGAGCACTCTTCCCTCGAGGTAGCTTCTCATCATCCCAATCAGGTAGCGGTTGATTCCCTTGGCGGTAAGTGAATCCATAATTCTGTCCCATCTGGCGGAATTAAAGGCGTTCCGAATCGCTCTTGTATGCGTTTTCTTCGTTGTTACCTTTGCCCATATGGTTGCAGCATACAGCGTGATGGACTGGACAACGGACGTCAGAAGTCGTCTCCTCAGCTGCTTCGGTCCCTTTGTGTTGGGCATGATTCTTGCCAGTGTCGTGCATGCTACTGCTGCTGTCCGTGCTGTGTGGGACATGTGGTCCTTAAAGCTGAGCCGATGGTCCAGAACCACTCCAAGGTACTTAAGTGAGGGTCGCGAGCACACAGTTGTGTCGCCAACTATGATGCTAGATATCTCCACCCTTTTCCGCGAACTGATTAGTACCGCCTCTGTTTTTTGCTCCGCTAAGGAAAGACCCTCTTGGGAGAGCATTGCTCGCGCCATCCTGATGGCTGAGTTGGCCATTTCCTGGACTTCATGCAGTTGCTTTGCAACGGCTACGATAGCCACGTCGTCGGCGAAGCCCACGATCTTCACTCCTTCTGGCAGGGCTAGCCTCAGAATCTCATCATACATCAGGTTCCATATTGTTGGACCCAGTTCTGATCCCTGTGGGACTCCACTGGAGACACGGTACGTCGACTCTCCTGCAGTGTTCCTATAGTGGAGCACTCTTCCCTCGAGGTAGCTTCTCATCATCCCAATCAGGTAGCGGTTGATTCCCTTGGCGGTAAGTGAATCCATAATTCTATCCCATCTGGCGGAATTGAAGGCGTTCCGGATATCGAGGGTGACCACCAGACAATATTGCTTAGTCCCCCAGAGCCACCTCCTGCCCTCTATCGCTTTCTCTGCCAAGTCCGTTACCACTTGGATGGCCTGCGTAGTGGACCGCGCCTTTCGGAAGCCGAATTGGAGTGGTGGCAGGCCTCCACATTCGTCAATCTCAATGTTGAGACGGTCGCATAGGATTGTCTCCAATGCTTTCCCAGCAGTGTCCAGCAGACAGATTGGCCTTTAGGCGGATGGGTCCTCTGGTGGTTTACCTCCTTTTGGGATCAGAATGAGCTCCTGCCTCTTCCAGCGCTTGGGGAACACTCCTTCCCTTATACATGCGTTGAACACGTCCGCAAAGAAGCTTGGCTGCCGTTCCATGGCAATCCTTATTATCGCACTAGGAATCCCATCTGGGCCCGGGGCTTTTCCTGTCGTGATCCTCCGAGCGGCGCTTGCGACTTCATCCGTGGTAACCTCGCTGAATTGGCAATCCACGTTGGTTTGGTGGGTCCTTCCTGGGACCAATCCATGCTCTGGGAACAGGTGCCTGACAATTGCTTGCATTAGCGTCGGGCACGCTGGGGTCGGCGCTCTGAATGCGTGCAGCCTCTTCATCGTCAGCTTATACGCCATTCCCCAGGAGTCCGCGTCGGCTTTGTCGCACAGCTCCAGGAAGCTTCTCCTCTTGCTGTGCTTTACTAGGCGTTTGACTACTAACCTCTTGACTCTGAGTTGCTCCCTGAACGATTCTGATCTCGGGTCGCTGCGTCTGAGAGCCCTTTGGTAAGCCCGTCTTGTTCGAAAGCAGTCAGACCGTGCCCTTTCAATGTTGTCGTTTCACCAATGGACTGGGCGGCGCTTGGCACCCGTTCCGGTTTTGCGCATTGAGGCATCACACGCTCTCACTATATGCGCCATGAGCTGGTCGGTTCTGGCCGTGGCATTGCCTCTGCCATTGAAGTCGCCGAGTATGCTCTCAAAGACCCCTATGTCAAGTGTGTCCACTTTATAGCGTCTTTTTCTTGGCATGAGCATCTGGTGTGCTCGCGTTCGGACCTCTATAACAATCGCCAGGTGATCGCTGTGCGTATAGTCCTCGCGCAGGGTCCAGGTGGTGTTCGGTGCCAGGCTACTAGAAGCAAATGTCAAATCAATAATTGACCCAGCATTGCCCCTTGAGAAGGTGTGGCGGGCTCTATGGTTCAGTAGGACGACATCCAGTGTGGACATTGCGTTCGTTACAGCCTGACCTCTGCTGTTAGTACTTGGACACCCCCAATCGATTGCCCAGGCGTTAAAATCCCCGGCTATCGGGCATGGCGACTTGCTTCGTGCGTCTGCTACTAGCCTGTCCAGGGCGCCCATGTAGCAATCCATGGGCATTAAGGGGGCCAGGTACACGCTGTAGATGTACAGTCCGTACATCTTCGCCGAACTGCGTGATCAGAGCTTCCAAGAGTTCCTCCGTCGTCGTGACCTCGTCCAGATCTTTGATCTCCAGGGTTGCACTTCGGTGCCCAGAAGTGCCTGCACCGCTTCTTGGAAGGTCCTCGTGCTGGGATCGGCTGACCTTTTGAGCTAAAAAAAATAGCTCGCTCTTCAGCTTAGGCTCCGTCTTAACAGAACGCAGGATCTCGGCATACGAGGCGCCCTCCTTGCCCTTGACGACAATGGCGTCTGGTTTTAGCGTCTTCTTTCGGCTTTTGGTGTTCTCGACCTTCTTCCATGGTTCTTCATCTTGTCGCGGTGTTTTCTCCTTCGCGATTACTGCAGGCGTTGTCTGCGTTATTATGGCGGTCGGTCTCACTGCCGTCTTGCCCTTGGACTTCTTAGGGCCGGGGGGAGGTGACAAAAGCTCGCCTCTGTTGTCTCGGGAGCGCTTTCCTTCCCTCGGGGAGCATCTCTGGGTAGGAGGCGTAGTCGTCCTCCTTGTTGATGCAAGACGGCTTACAGGCCGAGTATGGTGTCGACCAAGTCCCTCATTGGCTGGTGGATGGAAGGTCTGCCTAGAAGCATTTGACTCAGCGCTCTTATTTTCTCCCCAAGTTGCTCAAACGTCGAGCTCTCCTTGCTAGCCACATTGTCCAGTGGCGTTGTTGGGTCCGTTGTCGCCGGGAACGGGGCGCATGGCGTCGGTCTCGGGGACCTCATCGTCCTGGAGCTGCTTCTAAACAGGTCTCCGTCATTGGGGGCGATGCCCCCAGCTGGACTATCCATTAAAGCTCTGATTTACAGCTAAACTTGCACTAAATGAATTTGGAGCACCTAATTTAAAGGGGTCCCTCGCTGGCCACGGATTTCTCCTAGGCGTTTGACCGTTGAAGAATTTTTTTGCTCCGCCTCTTCTCCGACACCAGAGCCTCTTCTTTGGCACCGCTAGGGTGAGAGGTTGATATTTTGCCTGTCCGCGGCCTTTATGCCTTTTCCCTTAAAAATTAGGTCCACTCCAAATAAAAGAGCAAAGTTGTTGCCGTTTCGCGCTTTGCAGGCGTAGTCCATTCCAAAATTTAAACTTTAAATTCAAATTTAAATTTTTACGTTTCGCGCCCAACGGACAAAGTCTGGCAGCACCGTGTGTCTGGCAACGCCAATCGATTTGTGCGATCGGTTGGCAGCACTATCAGCTGGGCCACCCACGCGTACTTCGCGATCAGTTGGCAGCGCTGTCAGCTGTTTGATCAGCCGGGCCTCCCGCGACAATTGTTTGTTATTAAAAGTAAATTATACCGATAAGTACTTATTTCCGCGTTGACCACTTTGTGATCCCGAAGCAAAACAAAGGGATGCGACTTTGTACACTTCTCCACTATTTCTAACAGCACCATCGTAAGAAAAAGATGAAAATCGCGCAGCGTTTAAAAACACGTCTAGTTTGAGCGGGAATTAACTCTCCGCTATTGTGTGTGTGTGTGTGTGTGTGTGTGTGTTTGTGTGTGTGTGTGTGTGTGTGTGTGTGTGTGTGTGTGTGTGTGTGTGTGTGTGTGTGTGTGTGTGTGTGTGTGTGTGTGTGTGTGTGTGTGCTTGCGTGATTTTGCGTGCATGTGCGTAAATAACTGCAATTTAATATTGAGCTGCCTTTTGAGTTGCTTAACGATTAACAATATTCTATATAAGTTCAGAAGTCAAAGGGTATACAAATATCCTGTAAATTGGAAGTAAATAAATATTATAGTCGATTAAATTTAAGATGTAAGCTTAAAATTTAGCTTGTTCACTTTCAGCTTTCAGTTCTTGTCTTATCTCCAACCGAAGCTTCAAAGCTTCTCTAGAAAAGAAGCTTACATAGCTTTATTTCCTATTAAGTCTTACATTCATATTTCTTCACTTATGCGACTGAGAAAAGTTTGGGTTTCCAAAATAGTTGTTTTTCACTTAAGCTTTATCTTTAGCCAAAGCCTCTTAGCAAATCACTTTAACCAAAGCATTCTCCAATGTCGAAGCCTTTAAACAATTAAAGCTTTCACTTAAGCCAAAGCATCCAAAGATTCATAAACCAAAGCCTTCTGCCTTCAATTAATCTGAGCTTTCATTTAAATTTAAAGCTTTCTCTCTAAATCAAAGCCAATTTAAGTTTTCACTGCAATCAAAGCATTTTCCTAAGTTAAAACCTTTACCAAATTCAAGCTTTTGTTTACAGAAAAGCTTTTACTTAAGTCAAGCTTAAAGAAGGAATAAATCTTAATTTCAGCTTTTACTTTGCAGAATAACTTATGTACTAGACCTACATATATACCCTCATTTTTAACAACTGGGAAAACATTGGGTATTTGCCAGCCCAGCACAATCCTAAGCAAGCCAAGCTACCCCAAGTCTAGCTTTGTATAAGTTTTATCTTGTTTTATTTTTGGTCATTTCTTAAAATGACCAACAGAAATTAATCTCATTTTTGTTAATTAAATGACCCAGTAAGGGAGGTGGGGCATACATACACACAATCATACCCACTATATACACATGTTTTATATTTGTCTAGATATACCCATATATATTTAGGGCATATGTCAGTTTGGGTGCGGGTGCTGATGCTGCCTGCCTACTGATGTAAATTTGCTCATGTTCGGCATGTAAACCTGTGTTCTAATATCTCAAATTAGCATACCATGTGTGTCTATGTGTGTGTGTGTTGAATAGTTAAAATATGGCCAGTTTGCTTGTCAGGGTCGATTTTTGCATAAATTAGAGACAGACAGAGAGGAAAGAGGGTGGAGGGGAGGCAAGCCAACAAATTAGGTTACGTCGTCAATGTTGTGGAAAATAAAATAAATAAACCAAAACGAGCTGCACACACACACACAAACACACACACACACACATACAAAGTGTACTTAGCACGTTTGTGTGTGTTCTGCCTGTGTGCGCGTGCTTATTATAAAGGGATCTGACCCAAATTCCCATGCAAAAGTGCAATTTCATTTAGGAACAAACGAATTAATAGCATAAGGCCAAAACAATGAGAGAGACGGCACAGATAACAAATTACTTGCCATGAATAATAATAAAGTGCAGTTACTGCCCCACAGAGAGGTGGGGGGAGGGGGGAGGGGACTCGCCTCCTTTTCCTGCTCCTCGTACTCCTTCTATGCCCATTCAGCGCAGCCCGTAATGAATTTCAGATGACAATGACGACAACGATGACAATGTTGACAAGCCGATGAGCATAAAAGATGCGCCCAGCACTGAACCGAACTGAACAAGCATAACTATATATAGCATATATACATACCGCTTTGGAAACACGCATATTAAGCTTAAAATAGCCTCGAACGAACTGAAACAATGAAGAAAATTTCATTACCGGACTATGGTAGAATTCATTGTGAAAAAAGGGCGGGGGCAGGGGCGTGGAAGCGTTTGGGGAGAGGGGTTACCAGTGCAAAGCTTACTGCAATCTTGACGACAATTGAAATGGAAAAGAAAATAAATGAAATGTGCTCACCATGATGACGATAAGGATGGCACGACGACGACAACGTCGACCCTGCGCCTCACGCCATTTTTGCCGAGTTGCATGCTACAATGCCGTGCATTCCCCCTGCCCCTCTCCTGCTGCAAGTGCAGCAAGTACTGCCATCGTTGTCGCTGTCGACGCGTCTGTCAAGCTATCGTACTGTCTTTCGCCTGCTCCTCTGCCTGCTCTGCCTTGCATGTGCTGCTCCTCCGGTTATTTGCATTAAAAATATTATTCATTGCAATTGCAAGGATTTGCACAAAAATATCCTGCAATGCGGGCAGGCAGGGGGGAGGACTGCCTCAGAAAGGGAATAAATCGGATAATGAAATATTTGTGACACAATTTGCCAAAAAACAAAAGAACGAATCTATCCGAATATGAGAGATGACAAACGACAGAGCGCGCAAGCGATGAGCTGCAAATTAAAATGAGAACAACAAAGCCAAGTTAACAATTTGGGCTTATTGAAATTGATGACGAGGATGTGGGGGTGGCGGGAGAGCAAGAAATGATGGCATGAAAAGATATAAGATGGGAAAGGGGAAGTGCCACAAAGTGTCGATTGTTGTTGGAGACACTCTGATTAAGTATGGGCTGTAATAATTACGAATGCCGGGGAGTGGAAAGCCTAGCACGACTGGGTAACACTCTGCACTTAGTCAGGAATGATTCTGGAGCATAACTAACTAGCTATATATGTATATGCTGCAATTAGTTGTATAAGTTTTAAGAGGCGTGACAGAAAGATACTCTGTAAACAACAATAAATACTCATAAACAGTAAAAACAGTCGATATATCTCTGCTGATTATTTATGTTCCCCATCTTTGGTATCTAACCCATTTCAAAGGCTTCATTTCATAAGCTCTATCGATTTGTACTGCCTGCTCTATCAGGCCACAAGTAATTGATAGTTGACACTTTAGTTGGAGCCCCCCTGCCCCTGCCCCTCCCCACCCATTATTAATTTGCCTAAAAACGAAATTGCCTATTGCCAACAACAACACGGCAACTAATTGCCGTGAATTTCAACAGATATGCGACTAATGTGCAGTTGCCGCCTTCGAAGTGGCAATAAAGTGGGAACACACGACAAAAGCAGCAGCAGCAGCAACAGCAACAGCAGGAACGGCAACCACTGCAGCGCTTTGAAGTTGCCCCGCATTACAGTAGTGTGAGCAGAGAGTCGAAAGAGGGGTTAGAAGGGGGTCGACGAGGCCACGAGCTGATAAATTGGAAGTGCATCTGACACCGTAGCTGTTGTCGCGCTGCAGAAGATGTTGCCGCTGCATGTAATGTTGCAGCAGTTGCTAATGTGGCCGTTGCTGTTGCTGCTGGCGTTGGCTGGGCGCGTGCCTTGGCCTGGCACTGCGTCTGCATTTGCATTTTCCATCGTCGCCATCGCAGTCATCGCTTTCTTCACTGTCGCAACTCTGGCGGCGCTGTTAATGAAAATGCCAGCCGTGGCAAGAGAGGCATCGTCCGCAGTGCGTCCGCAGCATGTTGCGCCTGCTGCTGCTGCTGCTGCTGCCTCCCCTTTCCTCCCACCCCTATCTCTATACCCCTGGTTGCCTCGCGTTGCAGTGACAGCTGCTGCTGCGCCGTGTACAAGCGCAACGCGAACGTGTTCCTCGACAGAGGCAGCAACATGTGCAGCAATAACCGAAATGACGACACATTAGAAGTGCTCGACTAGGAAATACCCTGTAATGTTAAGAGATAGTTGTGCGATAAGTCGATTATATATACTCCAAAGCAAATAGGTAAGAAACGTATTTTGGAACGAAAAAGCATTAACCGACGCACAAAACTAAACATTTCTGTTTGTCAGGACTACTAAATTGGGTGACAATATTCCTTTCTATGACGCGCAGATGTTAGCTTTAGAAAAGAGCCACTCCCTGTTACGCCCCCGTAAATCCAAGACAAATAATTTAGAGAATTTAAGAATTGATTTACTTTTTTATTTATCATTATTATTATTATTATTATTATTATTATTATTATTATTATTATTATTATTATTATTATTATTATTATTATTATTATTATTATTATTATTATTATTATTATTATTATTATTATTATTATTATTATTATTATTATTATTATTATTATTATTATTATTATTATTATTATTATTATTATTATTATTATTATTATTATTATTATTATTATTATTATTATTATTATTATTATTATTATTATTATTATTATTATTATTATTATTTATTATTATTATTATTATTATTATTATTATTATTATTATTATTATTATTATTATTATTATTATTATTATTATTATTATTATTATTATTATTATTATTATTATTATTATTATTATTATTATTATTATTATTATTATTATTATTATTATTATTATTATTATTATTATTATTATTATTATTATTATTATTATTATTATTATTATTATTATTATTATTATTATTATTATTATTATTATTATTATTATTATTATTATTATTATTATTATTATTATTATTATTATTATTATTATTATTATTATTATTATTATTATTATTATTATTATTATTATTATTATTATTATTATTATTATTATTATTATTATTATTATTATTATTATTATTATTATTATTATTATTATTATTATTATTATTATTATTATTATTATTATTATTATTATTATTATTATTATTATTATTATTATTATTATTATTATTATTATTATTATTATTATTATTATTATTATTATTATTATTATTATTATTATTATTATTATTATTATTATTATTATTATTATTATTATTATTATTATTATTATTATTATTATTATTATTATTATTATTATTATTATTATTATTATTATTATTATTATTATTATTATTATTATTATTATTATTATTATTATTATTATTATTATTATTATTATTATTATTATTATTATTATTATTATTATTATTATTATTATTATTATTATTATTATTATTATTATTATTATTATTATTATTATTATTATTATTATTATTATTATTATTATTATTATTATTATTATTATTATTATTATTATTATTATTATTATTATTATTATTATTATTATTATTATTATTATTATTATTATTATTATTATTATTATTATTATTATTATTATTATTATTATTATTATTATTATTATTATTATTATTATTATTATTATTATTATTATTATTATTATTATTATTATTATTATTATTATTATTATTATTATTATTATTATTATTATTATTATTATTATTATTATTATTATTATTATTATTATTATTATTATTATTATTATTATTATTATTATTATTATTATTATTATTATTATTATTATTATTATTATTATTATTATTATTATTATTATTATTATTATTATTATTATTATTATTATTATTATTATTATTATTATTATTATTATTATTATTATTATTATTATTATTATTATTATTATTATTATTATTATTATTATTATTATTATTATTATTATTATTATTATTATTATTATTATTATTATTATTATTATTATTATTATTATTATTATTATTATTATTATTATTATTATTATTATTATTATTATTATTATTATTATTATTATTATTATTATTATTATTATTATTATTATTATTATTATTATTATTATTATTATTATTATTATTATTATTATTATTATTATTATTATAATTATTTATATAATTTTTTAAATTCTTTGATTATTTACACAACTTAAGGCAGTGCGAGCTTTGAAACATGCTGCAGCTTGCAGGGTATCACAGCAGATGCAACACTCCACTCATACACAAACACACACACCCAAACGCGCACACGTGTTGGCGCTGGCCTTAATGAAGATGCCGCCTTCCAGCTGCACATCATCTTCTTTGGAGCTGCCAACTCCCAGCTCAACAGTCACGCTTGCTTCTCAAACACTCTGCAGCGTTGCGCGAGCTCTTGCTTCCCCACTTCTTCGCCCCAGCCCCCTCTCAGTTCATGGCTATTGCATGCTTCTACGTTGTTCGCTTGACAAAATCCATTTGCATATTTTTATCCTTATGCCTGCCAGTTAACGGCCCCTCCCCCTTGCTTCTCCCTCCGACCACTTGCCTGTATCTTTGCTGCGTTCACTGACTTTGACTCCCCTCCCCTCCTCTGCTTTCCTCGTTGCCTCCTGCTGTGCTTCTGCCGCGTTCACATTTTGGCGCGGCTTTTAACGACAAAGTGTGAAATTTCATTGAATTTGAGCTCGTTGACAACAGTGGAATGGCAACAACACAACAACAACAACAACGGCAACACCTGCGCCTTGGCCAATATTGTTGTTTCTGTTGTTAGCGTGTTGCAGTTGCTGTTGTTGTTGCTTTTGTAAATTAATTTAAATTATAGTTTTTGTTATCGTCGCATGCTTTTTAAGCGCATATTAGACAGACAGTGAGTGCTAGAGATAGACAGACAAAGAAATATAGAGGCAGGGAAGTGGCAAGAAGAACGGGAAGGGGGACGGGAAAAATCGTGTGCATTTTTCTGTAGAAGCAGCTAATTTTGTGGCTTGCCTCTCCCAGTGCATTATTATTCTATGCAAATTCGCGCAGACACGCGAGAGACGCAAAAAGAGAGAGACAGAAGAAGATAGATAGATAGAGAGAGAGAGAGAGAGAGAGAGAAAGAGAGAGAACCGGGTACATGCAACATTTTGCACAATTTTGCAGTTGCCCTCGCCCAAAAACATAAACAAGTAAGAAGTCTACAGTCGAGAGTGCTCGACTGTTATATACCCGCTACCCAACTGCTCGTACATCAAAATTATTTGCGAAACAAATGAACGGCTAAAATCATATTTTGACTAATTAAGGCCATGGAGTTACAATATTGATGCAAAGACAAAATCTAAAATAAAAAATAATATGGAAAACGTTGAGTTGATGAACTTCTGTGTTTATTATCCGATTGTTACCAAATTTTATTTAGATATCATCTGGGTAGCTATAGTTATTATATAAACCAAAACTGAATAATTTTTCGATTTACGGGTCCGGAAGGGGGCGTGGTCAAAATTCAAAATAATAACACATATTGTCCCCAAATTTGGTAGTCCTAGCTCTTATAATAGCTGAGATCTAGGTGTTCATACGGACAGACAGACCGACGGACAGACGGACATAGCTATATCGACTCGGCTGTTGCTCCTGAGCCCGAATATATACACTTTATGGAGTTGGAGACGTCTCCTTCTGCCTGTTACATACATTTTCGGTTTGAACAAAGTTATAATACCCTTCTACTCTTTGAGTAGTGGGTATAAAAAAGTTGACGTTGCTAAATGTGATGCAAGAGCTGACAAAATTGATTAATTTGGGACAGCGGAAAGGGAATATATAAGCTAGGGGAGTTTTGGGGAAGGATGTGCAAATGTAAGAATATAAATGAAAATTTGCATTTGTTTTGCTATCAATAAATGTTAATTTGCCAAGGTTTTATCGCTTGTTTTGCTATCGATTAATATATCGCTATGTTTTATAGATTGTTCCACTATCGATTAATTATTCACTATGTTTTGAAAGCTGTTATATTATTGATTAATATATAGTACAGTATATAGATCTTATGGGTTGTTCTTCTATCGATTAAAAATCACTATTTTAAGTCGGCTGTTTTACTATCGGTTAAAGAATCGCTTTGTTTTTATCGGCTGTTTTATTCCATTAGCTTTATTTATGTATTATACTAATGTATCAGAGGCTGTATCGATCAATTTTAGGTATTAAACGAGAAAGAAAGGCTACTTTCGACACGCCAAAGGTTTTATACCATTGCAGTTACTCCACATATTAAATCGGCCGATAGGTTCTATGGCAGCTTAACGATATATCTGTCCGATTTTAATAAAACTTGCATTAAATGAACATATGTAATTAGACAAATATCAGGAAAGTTTTACATTGATATCTTGAAAAATAATTAAAGTCGGCCGATAGGTTCTATGACAACTATACGATATATCGGTCTAATCTCGACTTTGACAGCCTTTTAAGGGCATACTTAGACATATATCGGAAAAGTTTCATAGCGATATCTTAAAAAATAACAAAATTCGATTGGTTCTATGGCAGCTTTTCGTTACATCGGTGCGATCCGGCTCATTCCGACTTATTTACAGCGTGCAGCAATAAGAAGCAAGTATATCTCATGCGAACACTCCTCTCGCTGTCTCGCCTATTTTGCTTCAAGCCTCCACGGTTAGTTTGATTGATCCACCTGATTGTGGTCGTCACTTCTCCTACTTCGCCTGTGTCTAGGAGTATAGTAAATAACACTGGTTGCAGCTCTTCTGTAGTTATGCCTCCAAACATAAGTCCCTTGTCGCCGTTAAGCCAAAGAAATTTATTTTTGTTTCTCGCTTGGCCCCCGATACTTCAATTGAAGATGTGCAAGCATTCATTCAATCCAAGATCTCAATAACGAACCTTATTGTTGAGAAATTTAAATTTAACTATGCACAAGACACTTCATCGTTCAAAATTAATATTCCTGCAGACAGCTTTAAAAAAGTCTGTAGTGTAAATTTTTGGCCCCCTGATTTAATTGTTAAGGAGTATACTCCTAAACAAAAAACGCATCCATCAGTATCTTTGCCAGTAGTTTCCAGTGTCCCGTCTTCGAGTGGTACATCAAAAAACCAAATCCATCTTCTCTTTTTATTGCTTATCAAAATGTTAGAGGACTAAACACTAAACTCTCTAAATTGTTTATTGATTGTGTCTCTTTTAATTACCATATTTTAATATTTACTGAAACTTGGTTGAAACCAGATGTACTCAGTAGCTCAATCTTTACAGATAAGTACACTTCCTTCAGATGCGACCGTTTAGATCGAACTGGTGGAGGCGTGCTTATAGCTGCTAGGTCTGATTTATCTGTTAAACAACTGTTAATTGTTTGCCCAGAATTTATCTGTGTTAAAGTGTCAGTGTGTCAAATTTCAATATACATTACTTGTTCTTTGTCCCTTCTTCAGATGTTTCCATCTACCTTGAACATATTTCCTCTATCCAGTCTGTTGCATCCAAGCTATCTGATAGAGATTTTCTTTGAGTTTTTGGTGATTTTAATTTACTAGAAGTTGCATGGACCTCTCAATCAGATTTCTTGGTTTCCTCTAGCTTTAATAAATTTCTTATAGGACTTTCTGAACTTTCATTATTTCAAATTAATAATATTTCTAAACTAAATGGTAGAATGCTTGATCTTATCTTTTCATCTGATGTAATGTTGCAAAACACTATTTCTAGAAGTGATCCTTTAGTTTTACCTGAAGATCCTTACCATCCTACATTAGATTTGTCATTAAAGTTGCCTACTCTTGTGCAACAACTGCAAATTCTCTTTCCAAATTATCATCTCGCTGCTATCGCAAGACTAATTTCATTAAGCTTAACAATTTGATTTTAAATCATGATATACTTTTTATTTGTGTTCAGATTTGGATATTTGTATCTCATATTTTTATAAATCTAGCCATTCATTTTTTGATCAATGTGTTCCCAATGCTTACCCAGTTAAGTGTGATAGGCCAGCTTGGTTTTCTCGTGAATTGATGGTTTTAAAAAATTTGAAATCCAGATATTTTAAAAAGTTTAAATCTACTGCAAGTCCTTCTGACTATTCTCGTTATATCGTTATTAGAGCTAACTTTTTTTCTCTAAATACACGGTGCTACAATTATTACTTAAATCGTTGTCGCCTACAGTTTGCCCAAGATCCTAAGCAGTTTTATAACTTTGTTAATTTGAAACGTAAAACTAATAAATTCCCATCTATTCTTTTTTTGGAAAATAACAAAGCAACTAATGATCAGGCTGCTGCCGGTTAGTTTGCGGACTTTTTTCAATCTACTTACTTCACTGAAGCCTATACTATGCAATCGTACCCGTATTCCTTAAATAATTCTAACTCCTTTTTTTGCCCTTCTATTAACGAAATTTCTTTACTAAGCTATCTTAAATCCTTTAAGCCTGTATTTTCTCCCGGTTCTGATGGTGTTCCAGCATGTATACTTAGATTCTGTGCTGATGCCATTTGTAAGCCTATATTTAAGTTGCTTGATTTGTCCGTAGCCACGAGTTACTTTCCGCCTATATGGAAGGATTCCTTCTCTATACCTCTTCACAAATATGGCTCTAACCAAGATGTGAAGAATTATAGGTGTATATCTCAATTATGCGCTATTCCTAAAATTTTTGAAAAAATCTTGACTGCAAAATGGAAAGCATGGATTTGTCAAATTTAGATCCACAACTACTAATCTTCTTGAGTTTTCCTCAATTATAACCCATTGATTTCGAAGGAAAATGCAAACTGATGTAGTCTACACTGATTTCAGTAAAGCATTTGACTCCGTTAATCATAACTTATTGCTTCATAAATTAGATCTCATTGGTTTTCCTCAAAAACTTATTTTGTGGATAACTAATTATTTAACTAAGAGGACGCAAAGAGACCTTTTTAACTCTTGCCAATCTAAGCTTATATTTGTTACATCTGGGGTTCCTCAGGGTAGTCATCTTGGCCCTCTACTTTTTAACGTTTTTATTAATGACCTACCCTCTGTACTAACACAATCATCTATCCTTATGTACGCTGACGACGTTAAACTTTGTCTGACGTATAAACTTCAAACTTTCTTCAAATGGATCTTGAGTTTTTTGCCTGGTGTAATCAAAACCTGCTACATCTTAATTGTTCTAAATGTAAAGTTATGTCATTTTACAGAGGAAACCATCACGTCATGAACTACTCCTTTAATTTAACTCGACTTTTAAGAATATCTGAAGTAAATGATCTAGTATTTGATCAGAAATTGAAATTTGATCGACACGTTACACACATTGTTAACAAGGCTTTTCGTGTACTTGGTTTCATTAAAAGATGGGCCAAAGAATTTAATGATCCCTTTACAACCAAGTTACTTTTTACTTCCTTGTACGTCCAATTCTTGAATATGGTTCTTGCGTGTGGTCCCCGCAGTACCAAATTTATCAAGACAGAATTGAGTCTGTTCAAAAGCAGTTTCTTCTTTTTGCTTTACGTAGTTTCAACTGGGTTCCAGGAGTAGATTTACCACCTTATCATAATCGGCTTCTTTAAATTAGTCTTCCTTCTTTAGATAACCGTCGTATTATGTTAAGTGTCTTGTTTATCATAAAACTTATAAGATTTGAGGTCGATTCCCCTTCCTTACTCAGGCAACTTAACTTTAGTGTTCCTTCTAGAGTTACCCGTAACTTTCAGCCATTGTCATTAGACTTTTGTTCTAGTAATTATAGCTTGCATGACCCTTTCCGTCTTCTCTGCGATCAATATAATAAACTTTTTAGACTTTTCAATTTAGAGTCCTCTCTTTCTAATATAAAAATTTCAATTCTTAACTCATTAACACTTCATACTAATTACTAATATTAACTTTTCTGATCTGATTGGGTTTTTCTGGGTTTTCCCCAATCCATTGCAACAAATGTTGGATCGGCTAGAATTTTTGTTTTTTCCCCGAAATTAAATTAAATTAAATTAAATTATAATATATTAAATTTTATAATTAAAATATTTTATTTTCCGTTTTAAAATTTCTTAAAAAATTAAAATTTTAAAATTTATGCATAAAATTAATTTTAGCTTTAATCAAAACTGCTTTTGTTAAGTCGTTTTTCTTTATACATAAATTTTTTATCTGTTTCTCTGTAACTCTTACGTCGACTGCTATTAGTTGACTTTAAATTAAATTAAATAAATAATATACCAAGATTCATCAAGATACCTCTAAAACTGAGAGACTAGTTTGCGTTGCAACAAACGGACGGACAAACGGACATGGCTAGTTCGACTCCCCTATAGATACTAATTAAGAATATATATACTTTATAGGGTCGGAGATGTCTCCTAAGGTGCGTTGCAAACTTGAGACATAAATGAATATACCATCTGCGATGGTATGATAAAACAGCATCGACATAGAATTCTAACCTAACTTTTAGCTCATAACCTAACTTTATCCAAAGCTGAGTATTTTTTATGACATTTTGACATTTAGACAACTATATTTATTTGAACATTTTGTACTCTTTTTTGATCTGTAGACAATGTTCAAAGAATGTAGAGCCGTTAAAATATTTCAATAACTCTGTATCGAAAACCATATATTTTGTTGTGCCTTCTGCAAAAACATATGTGTCTGTATGCATCTACATATTGTAATTAAGAGTTATCTTCTGTAAAGCTTCACAAATTTCATGTCTCTCTCCTTTCGACCATCCTTATCAATTATGCTCTATATCCTCTCCCACCTTTATTTGCCACTCAAACTTCTACGATTTTCAACACATTCAAGCTTTAAATGACGCTCTACAAAACTACCCCCTCACCCCCCGAAACTGAGGGCCCACCAAGCGAGCGTGTGTGTTGGGCTGCTTAATTACTGCAGACATTTGTATAAAGCGGGGGGCCGCCATCAGTGCACGAACAACAGTGGTGAACAATATCAACTTTTGGCCAAATGGCTGCAAGAGACTAGGGAAGCAGCAGTAGAGAGTGGCGCAGGGGAGGGGGGTAGGCGGAAGGGGGAAGGCGACACATTCTGCTGACAATAAACAACGAACAACGCTCGCTAACGAACTTTTTCTATAAATCAAAATAATAACTTCTAAGCCGGCGCGGCGAAATGGTGAACGTATGCGTTATATATGTAGCGTGAGCCAGTGCGTGTACACAATACGCATACCGTATACGCAGTGTGGGCAAAACGTATGTACGCTCGCTGCATTCGGTGTCTCTTTTGGATTGTCATCAACAAATGTTGCACACACACACAGTGATGCGGCAACTGGCCGGAATAGGGGAACCACAGAGGGGGCGAGAGGGAGAGGGAGAGCGATGAGCGTGTTGAGTTGCTCGGAGCAAGCGATAAATTTAATAAATTACAAACCAAATCCGCAAAATTGTTGAATTCCCAAAAATAAAAAGGCCATAGACTCAGTTGGTAAAAGGAAGGGAGAGAGGTTGAGAAAGAGAAAGAGAGCAGAAGTGAGGGAGAGGTTAAACAGAGCTGCCTACGCGCCAAATGGACGAGGTAACATTTGCACGGCGTTTGGGGAACATGTGAGCCGCCAGCTGCAGCACGTGTGTGTGCTTAGCAAGAGAGAGCAGAAGGAGGAAGAGAAAAGGGAAGGTTGTGAGAGGAGAGAGGATATAGGGGGGCAACGTTTGCATTTTCCGGGCAAAAGTTTTACTGTAAATTGCTTTTAATCTAATGAAGACCGCCAAACAGTGCGAAAGAGAGAGCGAAAGAGAGAGAGAGAGAGAAAAAGAAAGAGACAGTTGCCACAACAAACGACCTATGGTGTCACGCTCATTTTTCCTCTGCGGTTTTATTAGAGAATTACTTAAGCCAAAGGCGCAAAATCTAGCGCAAGCTAAGGCCAGAACTTCGACGACGAGAACTACGGCTTGAAGGTGCAGTACAGAGGTTATCTGTACGAAAGAGTAAAAAACAACCGTAGGTAAATTAGCAGCTTAAAAGGAGAGACAAAGAGAGCAGAGAGAGAAGGAGAGAGTTAAGTGATGGAAAATCCATGGAATTTTTCTTACATTCGAGTAAAAAAAAAAAAATATGTGTCTCATTTCTTGCGCAGCTTCTCCAGCGTAGCCGCTGCAACCCTGGCCATCACACTGTCCCTGCCCAGCTTCTGTTCGATGTTCGCGTAGCTAGTGCAGGGTAGTTCATCGGCCACGCTCATGGTGCAATGCAGCGTCTGCTCGGTGAACATATCGTGCAGATCATTGCAGTCCGTATTGCTCACATTGCGCCATCCCTTGTCGTTGATGTGATACAGACGCACAATGCCACCGGAGTAGGCATCCTTGCTGGTAGCATGGTAGATGGCACGCCGTGCCAGATCGTAGGCCTCTTCATCGCTCAAGTTGTAGCGATAGCCCGTGTCCAGCACGCCCAGCGCATAGGGTGAGCCACTACCCACAGAGAAGACGCTGCCCTGCGAGCGCATGCCCTCCGAATCGACATAAATGAGCTTGCAGCCTTCGTCATCGCAGCCGGCCAAAATCATGCCCATTACCAGACCCATGCCTTTGTAGCGCGTGGAGATGTTGCACATGACACGTGCCGCAGCATCCACGGACATGCGACGCTTGTAGCGCAACTCGTGCAGGCGACACTCGCGCGCCAACACGCGATCCCAGTAGACGCAGTCGGCTGCTCCGCCGGCCAGTGTGCCCAGCATGTAGTTGGTCAGCTCCACGATCTTCCTCATCGTTTGCGAGCCGATATATTGCCCCGATGTGGCACGCGAATCGGCACACAGTACTACGCCTCCCTGGTAACGGAATCCCAACGTCGTCGTACCATGATCGAACTCCATGCGCACCTTGCAATGCTCCAGTATTTTGGGCAAATTCACCGCGGGCTGCAGATGAGATAGATATACAATACTAAATGATTTATGAAGAATTCTCTGCTGTGCATCGTTTCGTTACGTTCTCGAAGGGCGGCGCCATCAGACTGTAGGGATTGCAAAAGTTGCTCGTCGCATTGCGCAGCTGCTCCTGCTGCCAATCCCGCTGCAGGGCGTCAAAGCGCTGCATGTACGGCAGCTTATCGCATCCGGCTATAGCCGCTAACGCCATGCCTTATAAATTTTGAAAGTATTAAAAAGACTTATTGAATTTTAAAATAAATGTTTTTGAAAGACTTTCTGAAGCTTAGAGCCAAGTTATAAACCAAGTTGATATCAGTACCTAAAAACTTAAATACATCGCTTAAGTTTTGCAAATTCTGGATTTGTTGGAGCAGTGGGTGTGGCATCTAAAATTTCAAAAGAACTTGAGCTGCGTATGGTATACAGAAACCTCAATGCCAAATTTGGGCTCTCTATCTATTACAGTTGCTGAGTTTGGCACGTTCATACAGACAGAAAGAAAAACGGACACGGCTTAAATGACTCTGCCAGTTTTCCTAAGCAAAAATACACTCTGCTGTAGAGTTTGACATGTTTTATCCTAAGTTAAGTTTTATCCTAGTTACAATTGAGGTTGGAATGAGCGTAAACTTGCCAGAGGCTCCTAATACTTACCCCATAACGGTGATTATTATTTTTAATTTAGCAAACCTTTTCAGCAATTTTGAAATTCATTTTCTACAATCAAAATTTGCAGCTCTGCTTAAGCCATATCTCTCTGGCATGTTTTCACAATTTTCACTTTATTATGCGGCTCATAATTTTGAAAAAATATTTCCGGCGATTAAGCCGAATTTGAGCAGCTCACAACTTGTGCACATAATACAACTAATTTTCAGTCTAAGCCCGAATCTGGCGTCGCGCATCGCAAGGCATCGCCTCAAGTCTCGTCAGCAGAGCGCCTCTGCCTGAGCAGCAATCTCTTCCCCCTCCTCCTCCTCCTCCTCCTCCTCCTTCTCCCCCTCCTCCTCCTTCTTTGCTGCTGCAGTTTCTCGCTCTTATTAAAACAGGTTGAGCTAAGCTTCAATTAATTGCCAAGTGGAAAGCAAAGGAGCAAAAGGAGCAGAGAGTAAGAAGAGGAGTGGGAGAGAGAGAGGAGGAGGAGCTGCTGCAGTTGTGTCTGCTAGCCTCTAATAAACTGGCAGCGCAAATTTTTAACAAGTTGCCATTTGCTGTTGCCCGAGCTGTAATTAACCCACAAACACACACACAAACACATACACACAAGCAGGCACACACACAGAGTCAGCCTGAAGATGAACGAGTTAAATCCCTTCCGCGCTGGGCCAGGCTCTTCTGCTGTTGTTTCGCGACTTGCAGGCTAAACTAGTTGAGATTTTGCATATCAGATTGCCCCGCCCACATCCTCCTCCCCCCGCTCGCACTGCTGCAGGCCCTGTGATTTAAAAATCAGCCAAACAGGCAACTAACAAGTGCAACTGGTGGCAACTGTTGGCAACTTCAGCTGCGATCTGCATCTGCAACTGCAACTCATCTAAATGGATGTGCCCTAAAGGGCTATGGGGCAGGGCCATTAGGGGGCACTTCGTCGAGGTTGAAGGCGCGTGCAGAATGAATTGTGGTCGCATGTTGCACACGCATCTGTGCAGTTCCACTTGCAGTTGCAGTTGCAGTTGCAGTTGCCGTGGAGGCAGCTGCCAATTTGCATAAATTAGATCAGTGACATGGGATGTCCGATAATGCCCTCTCCCTGACTCTTCTTTCTGCCTGCTCTCTTTTTTGTCGCTCAACAACTGCAATTGCCGTTTAATTAGCAACTTATCCTCTCTCACCGCCATTCTCACTCTCTCTCTCTCTGTGCCAATTGGCAGGCGCTAATGCGCCTGCCAGTTCAATTAAAATGTCATGACTGCAAGTCGTCTCGTGTGTGGGCTTCTTTGCAATCGGATTCGATTGGGCTGCTCTCATTAGCGCATCGTTCTAATTACGCAGACACAGACAGCGCTGGAAAAAGTGAAAAACAACGTGGGGAAATTGAAAACTTTCAGGCTAAGCCTTGCAAATGCTTTTAACTCGAGGCAATCCCAAAAATCAAAGTAGGCAATAGAAACAGCTGAAAAAAGAAAACGTAAGCAGCAGCAACGGCAACGGCAACGGCAACAACAATAATAATAAGCATAATCCCAGAGAGTAAAAGTGCGCTTGTTTTATTTAATTTTATTTCGTTTTGTTTCCTTTGTTTTACTTTGCTTTCACTTGATTCTATTTACACAGCCGCTTAGCCTTATTGTTTCAAAATCTGGCAAATCCTTTGTTTTACTGCTTATTGTTGGCCAAAAGTTTTAGCTGATCAACTTTTAAGCTTGCTTATGGCGCAGCAGAGAGTGACAGCGGAACAGAGGAAGAGGGAGGGTGATAGACGGCGCTGCCAATACCGACTTGGCATTTGGCGGCGAATGTTTCGGGCAGCACGCGTCACATGCACAAGCCAGTTAGCCCCTCTCCCTCAGCGTCAGCCTCACTCCCTGCTCGCCACATCCAATTTGCAGTTCATCATCTGCCCCAAAATGCCTGTCAGAGTGAAGACGCAAGGGGAGACGTACGCAAATTTTGACAGTGCGCCTAATTGAGCCGCAAACAGTTTTGACATTTGCGACCTCCGCGCGCCGCATTTAATTTATTTTAATTGAAACGGCCACGCGAGTTAGTCAGGCTAATCCTCTTGCCGGACTCACGGAACGAAGGCTCAAAGTTTTCAGGCTGACGCTGCAACTGAAACTGAAACCTAAACTGAAACGGAAACTTTTGCCAACTTGCTTATTGGGTCAACTTTCGGCTGACAGCGACAGTGAATCAAACGAGACAAACAGATACATACATATACACTCTGGAGAGGGACAGCAGCAAAAGGGAATCAGAGAAGCAAAGCGAAACTATTTTTACAGCCGATTCGCTAACAAAGTATCAAATTTTAACGACGAATTAAAAAGTTTTCGCCTGTTTTCCTATGCCCACTCTCCACATCTTTCTCCCCCTTCTCTCTTTCTGCAATTTCTATTTCCCGAAATTGATACACCTTTATCAAAGTGCTATGAATTTTGAAATCAGTTGGTAAAGGTGAGATAAAAAATATGACATATTTTGAAGAATTTACTTTCATTAAATTTTGTTTTGAGTAATTCTAGTAAGGCTTTGTATTAAAAACTTAAAAACCTTATCGCTTTGTAGAGTATACAGCATTCGGGTGATACTGTACAGATTCTTTGGCATTTCTACTGGCATTTCCAGCAAGAGCCTTGGTTGCTTTTAACGCCTTTGCATTGGTTTTCATTGCCAAAAAGCCGCACGCCCCACAGTGAAACCAAAGACGAAGTCTCGTTTTTGCTTATATTGCTGACAACATATTCGCATTCCATTGCAATCCCCACTCTATGTTTCTCTGATTCTGGCACATCCTTGGACTTTTGGGCCAATTGTTGTGCTGCGCATTTTACGGCACTTTGAAAGCCGTTAATCTTCGTTTTATGTACTTAATTAGTTTGCACGCGCCATTTTATGACGTACTTTGAGCAATGTCTCGTAAATTTTGATGATCGATTTGCGTCAACGCGCAAAGTTTTAAGTGTCCCGAACACAAAAGCTGGGCTCAGATAAGCCGTCTAATTAGCCTGTGATGGGTGACACCTCATATAGGATTTATATGGTATATATAATAAATAATCTGGCAGCCTTTGTTAATTAAAATCTCACTAAAAAGTCGTGTGTGCGCTGTGCTGAAAATGACGGGCATGGCTGCCGAATTAAATAAAAATCGATAGCACTATCGATAGTTATCATACTCCAGTGAACGAACGAAATGCATTGAGCTGTTCACTTGAACTTGTTGTGCTTCAAAGGACCTGTGCGTAGATAACTGTTTTAACGGCGTACGGGACTTTGTCGCCGCCTCGACAATTGGCTCAGCGCGAAACCCATTGAGTTGGTACTGAATGCAGATGACAAGACGTGACGGGCCATTGGCAGCGCCTGTTAGCGATGCACAGCAGCAGCAACAATAATTGAAAAGCGTTCCCATTGTTTGCCCGTTGAACTCGTCGAAGGGCCGCAGATGGCACGCACGGCCTAAAAACCACGGGCGGCCTTTTTCTTCTTTTGTTCACCATGCCATCGACACGGGACACTACAGCAACAACAACAACGAGGTAATGACCACAAGAGCTGCTAATGTGGCTGCCGTCGCTTCTGTTGAAGGCCACCGATGCGGCATCGTCGTCGTCGTCGCTGTTGCTGTCTCTGACGTCTCTGGTCCCACTGTGGTTCTGGTTCTGGCTTTGGCTCTGGCTTTGGTATCGCATTTATCTGGTTGATGGTCGGTGTATTTTTGCATGTGAGACAAAGAGAGAGAGCTTTGTTGTCTCTGGCCGATGCGATTGCAGGCTAATTTGCGCACAAAGCGTGGAATTTGTTGTTGGCCACGGCCAATGGGGTTTGCAATTGTCAGTCGCGCTGACGACTGTGTGCATGCGGCACACTAATCAAGTTTTTATGCCCAAGCACACTACACACACACACACACGTACACAAAGAGGACAGACCACGCTCAATCACACAGCTTTAAATGGGAATTACGAATCAGGATCATTCAAATCAATAAAACACATAAGCGGCTTTGAGCGGAGCCAGCAAATCGTAATACCTAAATGCGCGACCGTTTTCGGTTATTTAAACTTTTCTAGTATTTTTTAAAGACGAGACAAGGGCTCAAAAGGTTAAAGTTAGAAACATTTACCATGAGAGCAATTATTTAGTTCATTAAATGTTTTGTTTTGAGTCAATAAATTAAAGAAATTAATATTTTGTTGTATATTCTATATCTATAATACAATATTATTGTGTAGTTTAGCATTTTTTAACAGCTTAACAGTATGTTGCATCGCGTTATCGCTCCGGTCACGCTGTTCGACCTATTGCAAAGTTCATCTGAGGTGCTAGTAACAGTTTAAATTCTCGATATCTATAACAAGAAAGAAAGTCTACCTTCAACACGTCAAAAGTTTTATACCATTGCACTTACTCCACATATTAAATCTGCCGATAGGTTCTATTGTAGTTTAATGATATATCTGTCTGATTTATAAGCATACTAAGACATACATATATCGGGAAAGTTTTATAGCGGTATCTTAAAAAATAACAAAATTCGACCGATAGGTTCAATAAAAAGCATGTATACCAAGTTTCATTAAGATAGCTCTAAGACTGAGAGACTAGTTTGCGTTGCAACAGACGGACGGACGGACATGGCTAGTTCGACTCCCCTATAGATGCTAATTAAGAATATATGTACTTTATAGGGTAAGGGATGTCTCCTAATGTGCGTTGCAATCTTTTGGCCAAAATTAATATACCATCTGCAATGGTATAAAAAACTGAGCTACCTATGTACTGTATATATGTATGAGTAGCTAACTGATTCGCCACTTAGCAAATCAATTGAAGGCGTAAAAATTATGTTACGATATTTTATTATGGTATAATTAAATCACATGTTTTAACGGTGAATTCAGCCCATTTTTTATGCTATTTCAGCTGAGACAAGCTGAGAACAAAGCATTATTATGCTCGAATAAAGAATATACTGTAGAATACACATTTACAGTGTGTGGTAAAGTTAGAATGCCTTTTCTACCAACATTTTGTGAGTTAACATTACTCTGCTTACACGTTTTACAGGGTATACGGGGCTGTTTAAACGAAACATTTTAATTAATTGCATTATGTTGCGTAACGCAGCGCATTTACAAGCTCCTATTTTATGCAGAGTTTCGCGTAAATATTTCAATGGCTTTAATCAACAAAAAATGTTGCAATAAATTGACTTTCCTGCTCAATTTAATTAATTTTTTTTTGCCACAAGAGAAGGCCTTAAATTAGGCATTTGGCTGTTGACTAATGGTCGAGAATTAATCAGATTGTGTGGGCATGTATCGTGATGTTGCTCAATTGCTACTACATGATGTACAGGGTGTCCGTTAACGGTATATTTAATATTATTTCCTATATTTTGAAAGCAAAATTTGAGAAGTAGTAAAATTATACTAAAAATACAAATTATTAAAAATAAAAATAATAGAAACGGCGTTAAAGATGCAGAATGTAAAATTTGCCCTGAAAGAGAATAGTTTTATTAGTGAAAAGGTGATTTTTTTTTTAGTGATATTAAACAATTTAAAGACTTTGAAATTTTTTGTTTTTGTTTTTTCACTGATAAAGTATTTTTTTTTTCAGGTTTTACGCTACAATATTATTATTATCGGCGTGTTCCATCCCTGACTTTGTGAACCGGTGGCTTAAACTAACCGAAGAAAGGTTTCTAGAATGAGAATGAATAAATAAAGATAATTGCAAAAATGTAGAAATGTTTATTAAAATGCAGGTATTAAATCATGGTGTCCTGCAGAGTGTCAAGCAAAGTGAGATCCTTGCTTTTAATTGTGTCGCCGACAGGTGGAAGAGCAACAGCAACAGCAACAGCAAAAGCAAAGGCAAAGGCTGTCGCATCTGCTGTAGCTGCTTGCTGCTCACTTGACCCACAAAGGCGGCGACGAGGTCGAGGCGCTGCTGCGCTGCGTTGTTGACAAGCGCCGCAGTCGTTTTCTTGGGTCAGAGAAAACAAACAACTTTGCACCTCCTCGGCGGGGTGCAAGGCAAGGACATAGCGAGTAAATGTAAACAGCTTAATTAAAAAATAAAACTCCGTTGCACGCCACGTGTTTAAAACCGCATGCATTTTGCTACATAACCCCAAAGTGCAACCAGCTGTGTGTGTGTCGTACGTGTGTCACGGCAGGACGCCCACGTGACCGTCACTCTTTATTTGCTTAAATGCACGAAAGTGTTTTTAATTTAATTTTCGTCTTTTTGCTCTTGCACTTCCGAACACTCTCTCCCTTCCTCTATTCACTTTGGCTGCAGCTACTAATTAAAATGAAAGTAATTTTTCATCAAGGCACGGCAAACGCAAACACTCACACACACACATATGCATGCATACAAATATTTGTAGTCGTGCAAGTGCTCATTAAAAATAATTTTCTGGCTTTTAATATTGCATTTTCGGGCATAAAAAAACTCCACATATGTATGTATATAAAACTTGCTGGTAATTGTGTGTGTGCGTGTGTATTTCTTGGATTAAGTTTCGAGTTTTTCTTTATTTTAAAATTATTTGCTCTACAATTACTCCTGCAAGTCCTGCTGAGTCTTCAGCTTCAGCGCCAGCTGCTCTCAGATGGTTTATTTTCCTTTGCACGAGTCGAACTTTTCTTTTAAATATTTTCCATACAAGCTGCAAAAGTTTTGTGCACACACACACACACACACGCCACGCCTGATAAGGTGAAGGAGGTCAGAAGTAATGCATGTGTGTGTGTTTGCTGCAGGAGTGAAGCAGCAGCAACAATTTGTCGTGTAATTACGAAGTTTGATTGTTGCAATTTTCCTTTTAATCCCATAAAATATGCTCCTCGAATTTGTTCATTGGGCCATTGCAGAGATAATTCGAGCCTCTGCTGCATTGTTTTCATTTTCGCACACACAACATGTAAACTAATGAATGCATGCAAACAAGCTTACGATGAACGAAGAAAAAAGCGATATACTTGGCGCCCACACACGTCAAAATATTAGTAAAGACAAAATTAGGACGGCAAACAATTGTTAAATAAAACAAGGTAACGGAAGCTTCTCATTTATTTCATTAAAATGAATAGATACGTACATACGGAATGACAATTTGTTTATTTTATTTTGTTTTGTGAAAAGATGCCAAAAAAACCCGTATGAGGTGACGTTTTTCGAAATTAGCTAACAATATCCCAAAGCAGAATCGAATTGTGTAACAGTTCAACGACCGAAAGAAATAACAAAGGCATAAGAAATTTTAAACATAGGTTTATAAATTTCGATTACATCTCTCCATTTGATACGTTTACGTAAGAAGTTTTTAACTTTACGCACTTTCCTCTGAAGTATGTAAAGCATTGCAAACAGATTCATCTTCAATCACAACTAGGAACTTCTGCCAGACTTTACTCAGGGATGCGTTGAATTTAACCGAATTTGCATGGAAAATTGTTTACTTCTAAAATTTAAATTTACTTTATCAATTCAAATTGAGTTGCCTCGAGTCGAGTGGAGTCGAGTTGGGTTGGGTTTTCCTAATGCATGCTCTCGTGCATTTGCCTTGTTTGCCTTTTAACTATTTGGAAATTAATTTCTGCATTTTCGGCAAAAGTAAAGAATGAAAATTGCATTGTGTGCGATAACATGCAACAGCATTTGGGTTTTCCAGTAAGTGCATAAACACCTTACCTTATGCATATTTTGTTGGCACTTTAATTTTCAAGTAAATATTTCTCGGGCTTAAATCCACTTTAATTTGTGAATTTTTCTCCAACACACGACCACCTCCTTATCTCTTTCTCCGTCTATGGTCTCTTGTAGACCATAAACAATGCCAAAAGGTTGGCAAACAATAAATGAAATTGCAAAACGGCCATTTGTAATAGCATTATGTTATAATGCCGTGGATTACTTGGGGATTGAAGAGAGACTAGAACAGAAGGAATGCAATTAAATTGGCAAAAAATATGGTTTAATTTCAAGCAGTGCTTAGGGTGTTGTAGAGTTGTAGAATATTCTTGATTTAAAATCCTTTTTAAAGCGTTTATTTCCTTTATTCTCATGAAGCGACAAAATGAAGTCATCAAGTCTGCAATGATAATGACGATGACATTAACTATCGCTCAACTAGACACTCGCTGCTTTTAGTACCCTCTCTCAGTCGTTCTCTCTGTCTGCCTGTCTCTTTCGTCATTCATTTATTTTCAAGCATCTGCTAAACTTTCTGACCGTTGCTGACACTTTCGAGGAACAATTTAAAAAGTCATTGTCATCCGCAGGTGAGGCAAATAAAATTGTTATTTCCGAGAATGAGCAAATGTCGCTTCTTTTCCTGACTGACACAATCGAGGCGCGTGCGATATATTTCGACTATCGATTGTAGCGATAAGCGAGCGAACACCGATTCGTGCACAAAGAATATGCCAACTTAGTTCAAGTTTATAGATATCTCAACTGTTATACCAAATTTTGTTTTGTCGCCTTTTGAAAACTTTACATTCTTCTCATGTTACGCTGTTGTTGTTGTTGTTGTTGTTGTTGTTGTTGTTGTTGTACTAGAGGAGTTTCCCAACATTGTTGGCTAGGGTTGACGTGGATAGCGTGACATTGCAATTTGGAAAACAATTTCAAGTTTTTCCGACACGCCCAACTTGTTGTCGCCGCCAGTGGCCCTTTGCTTTTGCAGTTTAATAACTTGATAGCAAATGATATATGATATGAGAGCGGGTGGATTGCAGTTTGACAGCTCGCGAGGAGTTTAACGAAACTTTGTTTCAATTGCCGAAATTATGCTTGCCCCCAGTTGGGACAGCTTTAAGCGTTGCCTGAGCCATAGAGTTAATAACAATTGGGGTTGAGTCCCCTCCATACCTCTCCCATTACTGAAGCATTCAAGTCTTTACGCTGCTTTAACTCATTATTATTCTCCCAGCTGGGTAATTGTTCTGCGCAAAGCCACAAAATTTATTAAGCGTAAAATTAAAAGCATAAAATTGCACGCTTTAAAATCCAATGCAGCGTGCCAGCAGCAGCTGCTGCTCCAACTCCTGCTCCTGCTGCAGTGGATGGTTGTGGATGGTGCGTGGGCGGAAGGCAGCCGCAGCCACAAAGTGTCAAAGAAGAAAGGAAACCATGTCGCACAGGCAGCTCGCCTCTTGCTCGCTTTGTCTCTCTCGCTTTCTTTCTTACTCTCTAGCTCGTTCGCAATGCATACTAAATTCAACTTATCGACAGGCTGCAGGAGCGGCACGTGCTACGATAAGCACCGTCTGGCTCTGGGAAACTGGGTAACGGATCGGGCTGTTGCTGCTGCTTCCTTCCCTGCGGCTGTGCAGAAAAATTTGTAGCAGGTGATGTGCAAGATAAGGACAGAGATATATGGCCAGTGACTTGCGTTCCCTATATTATGGACGGCACTGTAGACAATGCGAACATTCAGCTGCAACAAGGCCAAAGAGTGACATCCCAAATGGCTGAGCAATCAACTTTTTGTCTGGTATCAATTTGCGCGACGCGACTGTAGTGCGTGTGCTTCAAGCAGGGGGCGAGGTACTAATACAAGTTGTTCATATCTTCAGCAGCATCGCCAATGCGAATCACTTGGCCATTGTCTACCTGTAGCACTGTTGGGTTTGCAGCTTTTATTATGCTTGCGCAAATTTCGCTGGCGCCATCTGGCGTACGTTCAAGGTCTTCTTGGGTTTTTGTGCGCTACTACAAACAAAAATTTTTGTTTGTTTTTATACCCACTACTCATAGAGTAGAAGGGTATTATAACTTTGTTCAAACCGATAATGTATGTAACAGGCAGAAGGAGACACCTCCGACCCCATAAAGTATATATGTTCTGGCTCAGGATCAACAGCCGAGTCGATATAGCCATGTCCGTCTGTCCGTCTGTCTGTCCGTGTGAAAATCTAGATCTCAGCTATTATAAGAGCTAGGACTACCAAACTTGGTGACAATATGTGTTATTATTGCACGCTGATCAAGTTTATTTTGGATTTTGGCCACGCCCCCTTCCGCCCCCGTAAATCGAAAAAAACATTGATTACAAGCGCAATTTTGATGCCATATTGTTCATTTTCGGTTTACATGATAACTAAAGCTAGCCAGATGATCTCTGAATTTGGTAACAATCAGATAATAAACACAGAAGTTATTCAGCTTAACGTTTTTTATAGCTGTAAGCAGCGCTGCCGGCAGCGCTGCTTGCAGCATTGTGCCGAATCGTGCGTGAGTGTACGGTGGTGAAATGGGTTAAGTTGTGGACTGCAAAACGAACAGTACTATTATGCATTTACGGGTTCGAGTCCCGCCAGCATCAAAAAAAATGTGTGCAAAAATGTTTTTGTTTTATTTCAGATTTTGACTTTGCATAAATATTGTAAGTCCATAGCATTTTACGATCAAAATATGATCGTAGCCATTTTTTTTGTTCCGCAAATAAATGATGTAAGAGCGGCTGGGTAGCGGGTATATTACAGTCGAGCATACTCGACTGTAGCTTTCTTACTTGTTTTTTCTGCTTATCTTTCTGGTCTAGAGATCACAACCGGGTCACACTTTCTGTCTTTAACGATTTTCGATTCGGTTGGACTATTGCGTCATGGCACTGCCGTGTGAAAGCGGTGGCGATTTGTCGATCTCATCGGGTATTTTTGGCATAAATTGGCTGGGTTTGTTGAGCACATCCAGCTTGAGCAGCTTGAAGGTGGACACCAGCCAGTGACCGGCACGGACGGTGGCCGGCATCGAGTAGTCACGCCGGAAGCGTACGAACAATTCGGCGTAAACAAACGGATTACGGACATAAAGATTCTTAGTGTTGGCATATCTGCCGATCAGTTTGCGCATCTCGTACACCTCTTCCAAGGAAGCAAAGTCATCAGCCCTTCGGCAGGCCTGAAAGATCACATCGATGAAGGCGAAGTTGTGCTCGTAGTGCGGCAGTCGTCGCGTCTCCAAGGGAATGGCGCGAAAGATGTGTCGCTTCTCAAAGCGCAGCATCTTATGCTGATCCGAGCGTGAATTCGTAAGATCGTGCAGCACCTGCTTGAATCCCATAGGCGTGGTACATTGATGGATATGTCGTCGCTCGCCGGCAATGATGTACTTGGTGAGCAGCGCTACGGCTTGCTTGGAATTGTCCAGAAACTCCGGTTCGTTGAATTTCGCGTCGCAAAAGAGTTTAAATTTCCACAATAAAAGCTGCTTGAGCAGCATTTGCCATAAAAACCAGGGCAGCGAAGTTCTCCCCTCATCTTTGGCCATCTCGATGTCCACATGAAACTGCCACTTAGTCGGTACATCGCTCTCGCTCGTTCTCGTGGTGCTCAATTGACGTTGGCCACGTGGCCAGCGGGTGTTCATGGCCAGCATCCCGATACGCGCCTGCTTCGACCAGATTCTGATCAGGGCCCGATTGCAGCCCAAATTGAACGGCGCTTTTACCGACATATTGCCATAAATAATTTTACAATTGCCAGAAAAACAAGGGTTGAATTTGAATTTTGAATTTTTTCTGTCTACGTCAAAGTCGGCTATTCATACTCACTTACATACATATATAGCTTACGTGCCAAGGGGTATATCAATTCTGTACGTAGTATAGAAAGATAACATGGTATATTATATATATTGTATATTCGAACTTTTCTTAAGTCGCTTAATTCGCTTAAGGCGCAATTCATTAAAATTTTCGGGAGATGGACGAGGGCGTGGCTAAATTCTTTAACAAATTTAAAAGAACCAGTTTATCGTAAAGCAAACTTGACTTGTTTTTAAGCGTGTTGGTAGAACATCTTAGGATATGTATGTATATAGCCCTTTAATTTCAACATTATTGGACTGTTACCACGCTAGGAATTCAAAAAAATACCATTACGATACTCATTGCTCTTTACAGATTAGGGTTACATAATAAATGAAAACCCTTATAAAACTGTTTACCGGGCATTTAACTGTCGAGTATGCCCGAGTATGCTATGCTGTTTGCTTTACAATCATGTTTTATTCAGAGAATTCCCGGCTCGTTTTGAGGTTGATTTCCTCACGCTCTATTATCTCCACAAAATTACGGTAAATACAAGAAGTCACGTTTACAGTTGTCTTTTGTGCAGACACATACACAAGTGCAAACACATACGTGTCTATATGCATGCATACTATATAAGTTTGATTATCACAACATTGAGTTCTAATTGCGGCGGCAGTTAGATAATCAATTCACCTGCTCGATTGATGGCATTCATTGCCTTGTACGATCCCGCCGGAGCATTGTTGTGCAGTTATCGCAGCGTCTTTAAGACACGCCCCCCTCTGCCTTTGCGGCTTTTAGTTGTGTCTACATTTATAACTGCATTTCGTATGCACTCAGTTGCCTTTCTCCTTTCTCACTCCCCTCCCCCTTGGGATTTATCTTCATTGTTGTTTGCCCAGACCTGTTTGTGTCTGCGTCTGTGTGTGTTTGTGTGTGTGTTCGTCTGTGCACTCCAGATCTGCTAACTGAATGCAAATAATGCCACGCCCACCCCGTTGCATACAAGCTTATTTCATTTGGGTTAATTGCTTCGCAATTGCCCTCAAATTTGCATACGAACTAAGTAATTTCATCTAATGTCGATTTCAATTATTTTCCAACTTTCTGAAGAAGGCTGCATGTAAGACGAGGACAACAACAACAGCAGCAAACATAAGTCAGTTCAAGGATGCACTCTGAAGTCGACAATGATATCAGCGAGAAAAGTCAAATTGTTTTCCGAAAGCGTCGCATATTTGTCAGGATTTTTAAGCGTGCGTATGCGTATTACACTTTAAATTAGTAGGAGTAGAGTTGAAACTTTAAAGAGCTCTAGACTTACAGTTACCCTGACATGCTAGAGTTACAGATCATAAGCACCTATGCAACAATACTCCCTAGGTGCATTTCGTACTCCGTACAGGAGATCGCATGTACAGTAATTTGAAAGCCCTGGATTAATGCCATGTACAGACTGTTTACAGAGTCCCGCGTCGCAAGATGCACAATTTATCACATCAACGATGAGGAAGCCCAATAAAAAACGAGCGAATAAAAACCATATTCGAGTTGGGGCACATAGAGAATATAAATAAATGCTTAAACTAACGGCAGAGAGCGATTAAATCCAGACGGCAGAAGTCGAAATATAACGAAAATATGCCAAGCAAATCCTTGTGTAATCTCACCCCGGCCGACAGCAAGAGAGAGCGAGAGAGATTCTCTCGTTCTCGCATAAAAGTATCGTAATAAAATATGTTAAGTAAATACGGAAAGGCAGATAGGCAGGCGGAAGAGAGGGGGAGGCGGGATAGCTAGCGAGAGCGAGCATAGACTAAACAATAAGCCAAAAAGTACGCTTGATTAAGTTTAACTTCCGGTTTGTTATAAATTGAGCATTTATGTGGGATTTGTTTGCGAAAGCAGTTTCTACTTTGTTGGGCAAAACAAAAGTTTGCCAGTTGGCGGCCCCTTTGTCACTCAGTGTGAGTACGCTTGTGTGTCTATTTCCGGCGGAAGTGGTAAATAAAACATGAAACGAAATAAACTCACAAGGCACAACAGCGCTAGCCGCCTGCAAAGAGTAATGACTGCTTGCCGAGGTGGGGCAGTGATGGGTGGGGGGAGTGTTGAGGGGGGAGGTCAGGCGCTCTTACACATTCAGTGGCCAAGAGTGAACTTCCGTTTGCCTTGCTATGCCGTTAGATTAGTTTCTCCTCTTCGGGTGCCCTCACACACACACACACACACACACACACGCGCGCAAAAATGTCTAAATTATTCGAAGAGGCCAATCGAAGCAGCCGAAAATATGAAATCGCAAAATATGTTCACAGTATTTAATGTACTATATACACAAATATATCTATGCTGCATATTTGTTAAAAGTTTTTGCATGTCCCCAAAGTGGCTACTGGGCAAGGACTTCAATATCCGTAAATAAAATATTTAATTTCCCCATGACAAAACTAGCCTTGCCTTGTACCTGCCTGCAGATGCTCTAACCTTTCAATTGAATATTAAAATGTGTATCATCATTTCGGACACTACTATAAAGCAGCAACAGACAACAGCTGTTCACTAATTTACGCTTGGCAGACTGTTAAGCGAAGTTTTGTAGCTCTTTTGCTATCGTTCCAGTGAACTGTTATCGGAACGAGTGCAGTGTAAGCGAACTAGGCAGTCGACCATAGAGCTCGATATGAATTGAACATTTCAAAACTATCGCAACAATTTAAAGCATGCACAATCGTTTTTCCTATTAACTTATATATAATTATTTTTATCCAAATTCGCATAGAATCGTAACAAACAGCAGTTGCAGTCGAGCTGAAATTAAATTAGACTGCCAGCTGTCGTCAAGCATGTTACAAGCATAGTCCCACTTGAGCCGGGATATAATAATCTGTCTAACCTTGTTGGCAAGCTGAGTCAATATTTCGGTCCGTGTAAGCCGTAAGCTTCAGACCCAAGGATGACTGAATGACTATTTATGCCCTGCACCGTTAATGGCAATTCCAGCTCTAATTTTGCACACGGCTGGACTTAACGGAGTGTTTATACCAAAATTATTTTAAAGGAATTTACCACTACCTCCTTCTACTTCCGAAAGGCTTTAAATGCTTAGGGTAAATATACTGGGCAACTTGTATTTATTGCTACTGGGCTATTGCAATTTGGCTATTGCTTTTTTCATGGACCTACTAACGTCGCTGATAGCATGTGGGCAACCATTGTGGCGTTTTGCATTCGATGCCAAGGGGATAGTTGACACAAGGCATGCAACCGTACATGAGTCGTTGAGGACATAAGAATTGATTAAAATAAAATGGGCAATTGTATGGGCAAATGCGAGGTAACATTCTACGGCAATTACAACTCTTCGGAAGCTCTTCCGTCTGGGCTTCCTGTTCTTGTTCCTCCGACTCTGGAACTAACGACTTTCTTATTTTTTCATCCTCGGACTCTTCATCAGACACAATATCTACAACGCCTCCAAGTTGATTCACTTCCACGGTCATTTTTCGGGAATAGTGCTTTAGCTTAGGATCATTTGGTATTAAAATTTGGCTATAAATTGCTTCGATGTCATGAGGATCTTCTCCAGTAAGCTCAATGTGAGTCGTATGATGACGCTTGTGACTTCCCTTAAAGCCATCAATCAGATTTTTAGGTTTAGGGCTTTCTCTGGAATCGGTATCTTTTGCAAAATCTTCGGAACCATGTTCTGTACCGTTGGTCATTTCCGAAGTATAATCCAATAGATCACTGGCCCCAGATTGCGGTTGGGTTTCGGAAGGATTTATATATGTTTGCTCAAGAAATATCAACTGCTCACTTTTTTTTGGTAAATGCTTGCTTTCTGGGTAGATCATCGTTGATCCGCTGGCTATGTCACTTTGCAACTTCGTATTTGAAGCAATATACTGTATAACAGTCTCGGATTTTTCTTCATGATTATCGGGCAGGAACCTCGTAACGGATTGAGCCCTTACCACGGTCACCTCCTTTTCAACAGGCGGTTGGCTATGATGTTTGTCGCTATCTGAACGATCGGAAGAAAAGCTCGTCAAGGATTCAATCTTTGCCGCAGTCGCCTCCTTTTCTCCAATCGATTTGCTATAATGTTTGCACGTCGGGGATTTTGTTTTTAATACGGTCGCATCCTTTTCATCAGTCTTCACTGTAGACACCTTTATTTCTTCATTTGTAGTACAACTGTGAGCTTTGTGCATTCTTTCACAATTTTCCGATCTCACACTTTGTCGCGATGCATGCCCGCTACATGGATTACTTCTTGATGTGGTGGGCACGTTTGTGGCAATATTCGTTTTACTTTGCAATGAGGAGCCGCTAATTTCCCTCGGTTTTTCATTTGAGAACGCGGATGATATACTCACTTCCGCTAATACATTGGAGTTTAGGTTAAACCTTGCCTGGGAGGTTGTCGGCACCACGTTGCCCGATATCTCAGCAGCAGGTTTGCCATAATTATTGTCTTTATGTTTGTCTGACCGAATGGTCGACAGAGACTCAATCTTTTTTCCGATCGCATTCTTTTCATTTTCTTCAGAGGACATTTTTATTTCAGTTTCCCTGCCGTCAGGATAGAGTTTTTTCCGGGACTCAGACCTTATCATCGTGGAACCTTCTTCACCAGAAGGGGTACCATGAAGTGCGTCTTTAATGCCATCGGCCGTACGGGTCATCTTGGACTCAGTTTTCACCACCGTCAACTCTTTTTCACCACTGTCATTGATAACTGAATACACGTTAATCTCGGTCTCTGAAATTTTGATTTTTGGCGAATCTTCTGGACATTGAGTTGTCTTTTCAACCTTTTTCTCAACATCTGTCTGATTGTTTTTATCCTCATATTTCTTATCATATTTATCATTGCGCTTCGATCCTGTTGGCCTGGAAACAGTCTTACAGCAACGACAGCGTGGAAGTTGCGGTCGCGGAGGCCGCGGAGTCACTTTGTGTAGGCGATGCACTGTTGGGTACCCATTGACACAACGCAAACTATAAGCGACAGGTAAGAATTCGTTGGAGCAGATTACTTTGACGCATGGCCTGCACAACGAAACATCCGGTTGGGGGCAACATCCGCATCCCTTGCCTTTTTCTGATTTTCCCAAGAGGTGCATTCTGACAAACGGATGAACAGATCGACAGCAAACAATTAAAGCTCAATTATACGAAAACTAATATTTGCACAGTAAATTTTTTGTGCCCAGGCAACTATGTCTTTTTTAAATAAAAAACCCATATAACAAAAGGGAAATTAGTTCTTCTCTCGAGGGTAAACTTAGGAAACGCTGGAAATATACTCTTTTAAAGATAAATATTTTAAATATTATTCATTCGGATAAGCATCACTAACAAACTCAGTTTGCTTTGCTACGTTGAGAAGTGTTGTTGTGTTTATTGAAAATTATAGTTTTATTTTCAATGCAGACGGCCCAAAACAAAAATACATATATGTGAATAAAATTTGTTGTAATAGTTTTCTTTTACAAAAATGGGACTTCATAAATTTCAACGCAAGTTGGAAGAGTTCGAACGGAATCTCGACGTACCGAAATGGTATTTGGGTATCTCTGATTACCAGGAAAACGCAATTCGCGATCTGGCCGGTGATCTGCGTGATGACTTTGAGCAGGGCACTAGCTTTCGTGTGGAGAAGGCGCTGTGCCGCTTGGGCTTAAGTCCGTTGATTGGCAAGAAGAAGATTCTTACCATGGTGCAGCTAAGTCGTGGTAATGATCTGGCATTTCTCTTCTTTATCCTTGAGGGCTACTACATTAGTAGCCGCAAGGATGGCGTTTACACCACAAATGAAAAGCTTCTAATGGTTGCGATGGCAAAGATAGATTTGCTGCCCACGTTACGTGAATTGGATCGTATATTGCCACCGCCACAGCTGAGTGCCCTCGATCTGAAACGCCAGAATCAGCATACGGAGAGAAAACAACCAGATCTGACAATGAAGCCACATGGCAAGCCATCAAAGAAGTCGCCCTACTTTCAACGGCAGCCACGACCCAAGGAAATCGTGGTCAATTACATGAGCAAGCCACCCAATCACATAGCCACCTTTCCTTTCTGGCCTCTAGATAAGCCGCCAAACTATGGAAATCCCACAGATCCACCATGGTTTGCTGAATACAATTTGAATCCGATCGGTCGACTGGTGAAGAGTACAGTAGGTGAGGCCGTCGATAAGTACTTTAATAACATGAACCAAATGAGGGATCTCGAGATAAAGGCAAGGAAGAGTCGTCGGGCGGCAGCTACCTTAGAGCATGTCCGCAAGTCCATTCAGGATGACATACAATTGTGTAACTATCACCAGTGGGCACTGGCTGAGGAGCAACTACTCAAGGATGAGATAACAGTGGTTGCCAGAAATCGCCTAATTGAGCTTATGGACCCGACAATGCCTTACCGCAAGTTGCGAAAGCGTCGCATTGTCCAACAGCTTGAGCACGATATCAATTTGTGCTTTAAAAAGTACGCCATGAAAATGGAGAACACAACGGTTCAAACGATCGCCAAAGCGGATTGTGTATTATGCCAAGAAATGAACGTTGCACTGGCAAGGGCTAAACCATTCGAGCGGGAGGGCAGACTCCTTGTCGGCGAAGACCTTCAAATGCAGCACACAGAGGCGCCGAATCTTTATGTGGGCACGCGACTTACCGGAGGGGGTCTGCGTCGCGAGTCTATTAATTTCGGTGGCGAACTGCCTCTGAATTGTCAGAGTTTACCGCCTCCAGAAATTGTGGAGATCGACCCGAAAAACCCCGATTGCGATCATCCAACTATCAAGGGTAAGGGACGTATATCCTTCTTTCTCGATGATGCCAAGCTGCAAGAGATTCGTGCTAACCGTAAGGAAGAACGCATAAGAGTGCTCTGCGAAGGCAAACATACCAAGAAGACCTTTTTCAAGACACCAACAGAACACAAGCCTTTCATATTCAAGTATAAGCGTATTTTCAAGTCAGGTCTAGAGAAACCTCGTGATATAAATCGCGTCATTGCCAAGGCTTTCGTCAAGGCCCTTAAAGTGGACAATGATTCGGATGAGGCACCAAAAAATTGCGAACATGCCGATGCAGACATGATCGAAGATAACGGGGATAACAGGTTGGTGTCGGATGTCAGTGGCTGTCGGCTGACTGACAGCTGCACCTCCACTGATGAAACCAGCGATCATGAGAATCGCGATGAAGCGGATCATCGCGGGGAAATAATCAAAGCGGTAGTCCGTTGTGCCAAGCAGGTGTGGTTGAAAGGCGTCAACTTAAAGCGCGCCGAAATTGAGGAACAAGAACGTATAGCGAAACTTACACATCGCTCGTCAAATCTGTCATTTAACACGACAACGTTTAATCCTGATGATTCAGTGCTTATGAATCGAATGCTAGAAGATGGTATGCGGCAACTACGCAAGAACCAACGATTTGTACTTGCCTCCCTACCTAATTCACATAAGCTGCCGGTGTTGCAGGAGTGGATCAAACGCCGCTATGGCAAGCAGTACAGCGAAGAAGAGGTCAACAAGAGCATACGAGAATCGTTGAAGATATTTGAGTTGATCACACAGCTTCAATCAGTTCCACCGCCAGCAGATCTCATGGGCATGGATCAGTTGCCGGTAGAAAAAGAGAACTATAACTTTGCCAAGGCAGCCAAAGCACAGGTAAGTAGAAATGATAGCAAAGCTCTTCTCTCTACCCTAATCTACACTCTACTCCACTCCTTCATTTTACAGGCAGCTATAGTGCGCAATGCCTACTACAAGAAACTCAACGACATCTATATGCAACACACGAAGGCTTGCTGGTACGCCATGGGCAACTACCTTTGTCCCGGCGGTCCACCGCGGAAAATTTTTTATGCCTACATGTCTGGCAACACGCGGGATATTACTCGCAATCGTGTGTGGAACGGCGAATTCCGTAACCACCGCCAATTCCGGTTGAATTATAAGCAAGCGCATAACTACAAATAGAAATGTCTAATTTCCTTTAAATCTATATATCTTCTTCTATACTATTTCTATGTTCTAACACAATATTTAACATCTTAAATTAAAATGTATGAATTATTACTAAATATTTACTTAAGACAACCATTTCATTGGTAGTTCCTTTTGAGGCGAGAGACGCGCTTGCCCGTTATCCCCTTGCTGGCCATGTAGGCGAGAATGGAGCGTTTTGTATGCGTCTTTAGGTTGCGCACATCGAACTCAAGTTCCTTGTTGGGATATTTGAATTTAAGCCCCTCCAGTTGGTGAATCATGTGAATGACATTGAGCAACATTAGACCGTCCAGTTGTTGCACACGAATGTGTAGCTCCAAGTCCTCTTCGGAGGTCATCGGCGGCTCAACAATCCCGCCCCCGTATTTCCAATCGTGCATGAGGTATACATTGTGGTCGGCCTGCATCACTGGAGCCACAACACCTTGCTTCGTCTGCACGGGCGAACTGTCGGCACTGGTAATGCTGCTGACCTTCTCTACGTCCAGCTCGTACGAAGAGTCAGACCATTCGCAGCTTTCGTGCTGCGGCAGTGGTACTTTGGCATACATCTCCTCGAACACCAACTGCAGTTCCTTGGCCATGTCGTAGCATAAATGGCCAGGACTTGTGTACAAGTAGGTGTTGTAGAAAATCAGGCGTATGTCGCGGGCAAAGTCCACTGCATTCGAATAGAAGTTGGAATTAAGACGATACTTAACAGTGGTTAAATCCATTGGTTCTTTAACGATCTGATTGTAGTCGGTTAGACCCAGTACCTCCGGTTCAATTGGGTCGTAGAATATCCAAGCCAAATGCTTGTATCGCCTCGAAAACAAATGCCTGACAATTGTCTTGCAGGCAATGATTTCCGACGATGGTTTGCTCCGTAGGGCACTCAGCATAATGCTGTAAAAACTATAAGTGAATGTTATTCTATATTCGCTGATTTTTTATTTAGCTTACTTCTTGTTAGCCAGTTTGATATAAATTTCCAATTCGACACACACTTATCAAGCGCACAAATCAAATGCCAATTATTGAATAATTATTATCGAAGTAATCGAAATATCGATGACTGCATTAAATTTTAGTTCAAATTTGAATTTAAGCAAAGCAACAGTGCATTCCCTGTAAATGGCACGATATTGATATCGATTCCCTGTCAATAATTTATGCAAAAAAAAGCACGCTGCAATCGCGGATCGGTATTCACAACGTATTTACCAAAATAACTATTATAAATGTATAAACACAATAAACTCGTTTTAATTTATTGTATGGAAGGCGGAACAGTGAATATATTGAACCTACATATTTTGTACACAGACACAAGCCAACGATTTGTATGGTTTATCATCTCTTGGCCATTAATTTTCTCGGCGTTTGAATAGTTGCGGCGGAATCGCATGAAGAGCTCAATGATGACATATGGCCAATGGTAGCTAGGATCTGCCAGTTTATCTTTAAGCTCGGGTTCCATTTCAATCAACGCAATCTTAATCTTTTCAAGATCGGCCGCTGAATCACAATCGGTCACATGACGCATACCCACCATGGCCATATCGATGGAAGCATACCGCAGTCCCAATACTTCCTGCAATTGCACATTGACGGGCACCACAAGGCGCATGTCCTGTTCGCGAAAACGCAACAGCTCCGCACAGGACTTGTGTGGGAAAATAATAGAGTCATTGGCCATCTGATAAAAGACATTAGAGGTGGAGAAGTTATCCATGTTCTTCAGGTCGCCCAAGCGAATATTTTCCGTCAATTGGATGGCTGCCAGCTTGGAATCCTCTACAAACCGACGCTCCCGGAACTGACGGTCCCATTTCCAACGCAACTTCAACATGCGCAGCTTACTCAGATAATACTTAAGTCGATTGTACCTAAAGACAATCTGTGGCACATAAGTTTTGTTCACCCTTTTCAACTTGGGGTCCAACTGTTCGGGCGGCATCATGAAATATCTTCGCTGCTGCTGGCAAAAACGCTCCACATTGATGGGCAACTGCCGGCACATGATGTGCCAAAATGGCATCAGTCTCATCGACATATCTTTGGTAATTAACCTTTACTAGACTGAATTTTGGAATTGAAAGGAAAAAAAAATTAAAAGTTGAGGCTACTTTGAAACGAGTAGGTCAAATGCAAACAAAGGTTGCTTGCGACACGATAAAGTTAAAGTTTATGTTTGCCAAGGAAAATCTAAAGAAACGGTGTAATCTGATAAGGAAGTTTTATTTGGCCTTATTCAAAAGTAATTAAAGATTTCATTACCGTTTATTTATGTTAATAAATTTTCTAATTACAAATCGAAGTTCTGCGCCCACTGGAAAGATATTAAGCAACACAAGACGATTTTTATTAAAACCAAATAGATAGAAAACTTTATTATATTCGGAGAAAGAGGCTAGATGGATGCACTCCGATAACTAATCTTTAGGCTTAAGCTTGAGCCCGTTTTCATTTGGCTGCAGAAACTCATCAATGGCAGCATCCGTCATTTCCTCTACCAAATAATCAATGCGATCCCAACGTTTATATTCCGGCCTACCCGACATGTTCGCATAGACCTTTATCTTGGGTTCTGTTCCGCTTGTTCTTAGCGTCACGCTGTAGCCGTTTTTGAAAAAAAACGTAATCATTTGCGTGCTGGAGCTGGGAGGCAACACGCTCTTCTTGTCCGGTGTGCTACTGTCGTAACCTGTCGTCAGATCACGCACGCTCTCTATCTCGTAATCACCGTCCAGGATGTTCGTTGGATACGTGTTCGGTTGCTCCTCATCGAAGTTGCGTAGCCGTGTGAATATCTTATTTGTCAGATTCGGATCGCGACAAACGGCGTAGGTCACAAAGCTTTTGTGATACCCATAGGTCTCGTAGATGTCACGCAGTTTCTCCTGCAGCGTCATGCATTTCTTGCAGCGCAAGTAACAGGCCATTGTAGCCACATGGGCAGCAGCACTGACCCCATCCTTGTCGAAAACATTGTCCGACACCATAAATCCGATGGCTTCTTCGAAGGCAAAGAGCACCTTTTTGCCGGCATTCTTCTCCTCGATCGCCTTGTTGCCCATCCACTTGAAACCCGTCAGTGTCTCGTGGTGAATGAAGCCCTCCTGCTCAGCCATTGATTTGAGTATATTCGAGCTGACTGTACTGGAGATCATCACACAGTTGGACAAATCGGGATTGGCCTCGTTCAGCCTATAACACTCAAGTGTCCACCAGCCGAGCAGGGTGCCCAGCTCGTTGCCGGTAAACACTTTGAATTTCTTTCTTTCGCCGATTTCCGCCACAGCCAGTCGATCGGCATCGGGATCGTTGGCTAAAATGATTTCGGTCTTCTTGAGGAGGGCCGTTTTTATGGCCAGATCCAGCGATGTTTTTCCCTCCTCCGGATTGGGTATGGGCGTGGTCGGGAAATCCGGATCGGGATCGATCTGTTCGGCTACGGGCACCACCGACCTTAGACTGACCTTAGCAAATGCCATTTTTACATACGGATAACCAACGCCGTGCATGGCCGTGTAAGTAAAACGTAAGGGACACTTGTTGTTCGCCTCCATGGTGGCACAGGTCATCTGACGCTTTAGGGAGTCAAAGTAGGCAGGCACCACGCAATTATAGGGATCGTCAAGCATATCGTTAGCGCACAGTAGCGTTTCATCCCACGAGTCTTCTCTCGGTTTCAGACTGTTTTCGATGGCCTCCTGAATACCTTCGTCGTGTGGTGAAATAATTTGCGCACCGTTGCACCAATAGACCTGGCAAACACAAGCAAAATCCTATAATGAGCTCCCCACTCAAATTAGAAAGCACAAAAGATTTACCTTATAGCCATTATCCTCCTTGGGATTGTGCGACGCGGTCACCATGACGCCACACAGGCAATTGAGGCGTAGTACGCTGTAGGGTATTAGAGGCGTGGGCACAGTTCGATTGTAGAGAAATACGCGAAAATTGCTGCTCAGAAATACAATGGCCGTTAGCTCGGCAAATCGACAACTATTATATCGCCCATCGTATCCGACAACTATCCCTCGATCCACCCAATCAGACTCTTGAGGAAACTGTTGCTTTACATAGTCCGAGAGCCCTTGCGCTGTTCTAGGAAATGCAGGGCCGTTTAAGTGAGGAGCCCAGCCACCGTACGAATACTTACTGTATAATCACCAATTCATTCATCGAATCGAATCCAGCCCTCATCACAGCTCGCAGTCCCGCGGTGCCAAAGACAATGCGCTTTAGCAGGCGAGCGCGTAACCTAAACCAATTGAGTCGAGAGCATATAAGGCAAATGAGATCTTGGATGGCATTAAAATGCAGTAATACGTACACTTTCCAGTTCTGATTTTCGACCGCTTCCATTATCTGGTTTAATGTGTCTGCATTGTGATCCCATTTGACCCACTTTTTAATTAAATCATCTAGTTCTTTGTCGCCAGACAAGGGCATTGTCCTTAATTTGCATACTGCTTGGGGCATGGGATGACACATTGTAGAGCATCTAAGCGTTAAAGCCCTATTTAGTATCCTTCCGAAAAATACAATTTTAAAGCCTTGTAGGGAATTTTATTTAGTTTTTAAAATTTTTTAACATAAATATGCGCAATTTACAAAATTTTGATGATAAAAGAAAACGTTACTTTACATCCAACATGTTCCTATTAAAATATATTGAAGAACTTTCTAAAAGGGTCTCATAAGAAAGGCGACAATATGCCGTAATATTTAAGTAGACATGTGAGGTTGAGTAGGAAGCAACAGTAAACGGTAAGCCAAACCAAAGCCAGTTGCGGTCAGTTTAAAGTGGGAACAACTTGGGCCACAGATTGAAATAGTTCTTATCTTATTTAAGCATGCATAATCTAAACAGGAGAGACAAAAAACAAAAAGAGAGGCAGAGATGGACAACTGACCCAAATCGAAATAAAACAACACAAATGTCAAAATATTGAGCAAACATTTGCGATCCTAACTTCGGTCAACTGCTAATATTAACCCGCAAACAAGAAAGAATGGGAGGGGTTCAGTGTGTGTTGAAGAGCCCTCGCCCCCCGCCACACCGATCCATCCATCCCATCCAATCTGTACGTCATTGTGCCCAGCGGTTTGCATAAATTTTGTCCCGCAAATATTTTATTTGCATATTTTCGTTGCGTTACTTTTGCCAAACACCTCCCAGGGCACTCCATGTGTGTGTGAGTGTGTGTATGTGGGTACGGTGGAAAAGCTACAATTTTCCAAGATGTCAAGGCACGTAAACAAATCGAATTTCTTATATGCATCGATTTCAATATGTCTAAAATGTTTTTTATTTAATTTGCGACATCTTATACCTGCGCCTCAAAAGGACTTGACCCGCTTACGCCTCGGGCAGTCAACTAAATATTCAATATATTATAAATTGGTTACTTTATTTGGTTAAGTACATGTACTATATACTAATTTCAAGTTTAATCCCAAATTTCGAAATTATAAAAATGTTCTTTATTACTAAATGTTGTGCTGCATAAGATACAGCAATAAAATTATTAATAGAAGTAGGAGATCTCTTGTACCTTTGCATCCTTCTGTTAACTTTGCAGGCAACAAGTTCACTGCCTGTTAAAAAATCCCACGCAGTAATGTTAACTTAAAGTCCAAATACCTTAACAGCAAGGGAGAGAGAGAGAGAGAGAGAGAGAGTAAAGTTCAGCTTGCTCTCTTTGGCTGCTAACCCAAGTTCCACAAGACGCTCTCGCCGCTGTTATTGCGTGCGACTGAATTGTACACAGGCATCCGCCTGCAACGCGGCTTCAGTCTGTAACAAGACTCGTAGTAAGTTGGCAGCAATTTGGAGTAGGCAAATGCGCACTGCTGATCAGAGAGTCCATCCGACAAAGATGAAAGACGTCGCCGTGATTTGTGACCCAATTAAGCGACCCTGTTAATGCTGTGCGTGTTGGCTGCCTCGACCTTTGACACGCATTTAAATGCATCGTTAATTAATGTGCGACGCGATATGCAAAGCAAATTATACCACCAGTTTCGCCATTCGCCTTTGACTTTGCCCGATTTCCACAATCGGTTGCAACCAGCCCAGCCCCCAGACCCCCCAGACCCCCAGCCTCCGGTCGCCTGCTGCCGGTCACAAGGGTACCGCCACAAGCTCCCTAGTCGCAGGGGCTGCATGCGTCGTTTCTTATTGGAAATTATGCATGCACAGACAAGCGGGAACGTAACTGGCAATTAGAGCTGCCACAGCCTCCATGGATTGTTTAAGTGGAATGGGATTCATGGCGCAGCAAGTGCTCTACTTCTTCAGGTCCGTCTTCGTCTTTGCTTCAATATTCGTCTTCGCATACGCAACAAGCGGCAAAAATATGTATACATTTTTTTCTCTTGTTTTCTTTTCGATGTTGCATTTCTTTTGCATTGGCATTTTCCCTCGCTTTATTCGTATCAGCATCTCTGAACATGGTATTCCTTTTAATATTGCCGATTCATTGACAACTTTCTCGTTGGGCTTGTTCGCCGATAAACTAAGCAGGAGCCAATAAACCGTGTAAATCGTGTACTTAATAAGCCCCTGTTAGCAGTTGGTATTTTCATATCAAATGTCTTATACACGTATATGGGAGCCTAAAATTGAGGCACATTTATCGAACGACGCTAGTTCAGAAAAACGACATACATCGATAACAAAGAGTCGATACATGAAGTGTAACTTGAACAGGATTTTAAATTGAATTTGTTGCACAGCTGATTATCTATATTCTCGCTCCCTCAAGGTCTGCCGTCTCCAAAAGGTTAATTAAATTACATCCCTTTATCTGTTTTCAGCCGTTTAAGCCCAGACAAGCAGTTGACAAAAGAAATTATACACCTTGCTACGGGCAAGTAAACCGGCTGAAGGCAATCTATTGAGAGCGCGCGACAGCGAGTGGCTCCCCAGGCTGGCACTCAGCACCTTTTGCAAGGTAAACCAAAACGTGTGAGGTTCTGCGGCTGTCTCATCCACATGTCGTTGCCAATATACGAGTATAGGAAAAAAAACAGATATACGTACATATATATTTGTGTGTGTATGTGTCAGTCATTCAATGATGGAGCGCAAAAGCGGCTATATAAAAGCCAAAGCGAAAAGAAGCATCCGCACGAGCATGAGAAATGTTTGATGCGGCAACAGGAGAGGCGAACACAGAAAGGACAGCAACAGACAGCGAGAGACGGGACAGACAGACTCAGAGACAGATGGACGGTCGGACAGACAGTCACATGTCAAACATTCTTTTGACACTTTGTCATAGCATCTCGCAGTGACACTTGTCAGCAGTTGGATTTCGCATCGCATTTGCGAGCGGGGCAAGCGTATCTTTGTACCGATTGGGATTGGGGGGGCTAGGGGGCTGCTCTCACACTCTTTCACAGTTGATTTATAGCACGAATATATACGACATACATCCGCAATGCACATTTACTCATAAATCTCTTTGCGTATTCAATTTTCCTAATGATATTTGCACTCGCACCCGCCTCGCAGTTACTCTTACTCAAATGGCGAACATATTACAATTGCAGTAAGAAAGCTGTACAAATTGTAAACGTTTATTAAATTGTATTCTCGATCCTAAAGTATATTTCAAACTCGCCAAGATATGTTCCTTCCTTTTCAAAGGAGAGAATACCCTTTGCAGGACCACGCGGCACCTGATTGGGCCAATTGTCGGTATTAATGGATATATCTGTGAAGTAATACGTTTGCTTTGGAATGGGGCAAATATCTCCCTTAACTGGTAAGTTGGTATTGACTCCTTGTATCAAAGAAGGTTCTATGTATTGTGCAAAATCAGCTAATGCAGTGCAGGGAGAATAGTTCTTAATTCTAAAGGGCACCAATTTCCAATCACCAGTGCCAGCTGAATCGCTATAGAACGTCACGTTTATCTTGAAGTTATCACCAAGATCCTCACCGATTACAACACTGCCATTGATCACACGATCACGCCCCATTATATGTAGATGACTTGCATCAATGAGCGTGTAGTGTGGCTCCAAACGCAGTGCGATCTGCTCAATGGACACCTTGTAGGTCTTTAGACTCTAGAATTAAATAATAAGGAAGATACATAAGAGACGTATGTATATATCAAATGTATAGGAATATATGTTACCCAACCGCCAGTAAGCACCCCAGAAGCGATCAATAGAAAAATGTTAAATGAAAAATCCATTTTGGCAGAGTCTCGCTTCGATTGCGCCTAAACTAAGTTCGTGCGGTTCGTTCAATTCAATTTATATTCTAGAGAGCTTCGTGCTTCATTCCTGTTAACAATAATACAAATTTTTTTCCATTGTTTTACTTTGTGTAACGATATTGTAGCTAATTAGAGAACTTTACAATTTGATGTGTTCGACAAGTAAAAGATATTCCATAGCTGATTGTTTGACTGTTTGACTTGTTTGGAATTATGGAATTTTTGTGAATGTTTTGCGAATAAAACGAGGTGACAACGCGTGCCACCACCACAGATTGAGTGTGAGTGATATAGAAACAGTATTTAAAACAAGAAAATCTCCAGGCAATTAAGTAATACTTGAAACTAAGGGCACATTACATATTTGTTAACTAGCTAGATAAATAACGTGCATGTGCATGTGCATGTACATCCTACTACATCTTTGCCTAGTTATCCTAAAAGCTTTTCTTTCCACTGCCTCATTAAGCGAGGAGGCAGGGGGACTAGCCTAATTAACTTACCTGGGAAAGCGCATTAGGTGCGCTATCAACACATCAAATGGGTAAATAAACTTCAATGAAAGTTGCAACAATTTTTGGGGGCCTAACACAATTAGCGCTCGCCAAGGCATGGGGACCCAGAGCCAGGGCCGCAGTTAACTCGAGCTCGCTCGCGCGCTCGCTGACGGCCATTTATCAGGCATCTAATCTAATCCTTTTACTGGTCAAATAAATTAAAATGAAAAGCCTTTTTCGGCAGCTACCGCAGCAACAGCCACTAAATTACGGCAAACATAATTAACCTGTAGACTATACAGACACTACATACATACATATCACGATATATACACCAGATAAACATACACACACACACATTTGCTGCTATCTGGCCTGGCCTGGGCACTTGGTTAGGCCTTCGACCCTTTGGAGCGGAAGCAGAAATGGGCGCACTACGAGACGAGCCTCCGCTTTTGCGTTGCGCTCTGAAATTACAAAATAGCGCAGAGGATGGCGACGCGACGCCGTTGCGGCGTTGGCCATTTCCGTTCGAAGGCATTTTTCCAAATGAAGTTTGCAAGTAATCATGAAAAACGTAATTTAATAAAAGCAAAATCGAGAAACATAAAACTAATTTACGAATCTGAAATTGCTTGTGAAAAGCGGCGAAGAGTGAAAAGGAAAGCGAAAGCGAAGACTTGCGCCAAAAATGTGTTGCAAAAAGAAGCAGGAGAAGGCGAAGAGGAAGAGGAAGAAGAGCAAACCAAATCGAATCGAGAGTTGAGCAAAGTTGAGGAATTTCAGCGGCTTTGGGATGAGTTCAAGGCTAAATATCGTACTTATGTAGCTCGCAGTTAGAGCAGTCATAATTCGATGGCACTTTGATTTTAAAGACCGGCAAGGAGTCGCAACCGCAGCCGGAGTCCGACTCCGACTCCGAGTCCCAGTCTGGAAGCAGTCGGGCGTAATAATGTACTTCACATGGCCATAAGTGAGCAACTTAAAGAGCTCAAGCGATTTAATAAAGGCCAACAAAGCAAATGGCTAAGCTGATGTCCACTCGTAAACTATAATACGTGTGTGTGTGTAGTACTACTAGTAGTAGTAGTAGTAGTAGTGCTGGTAGAAGTAGTGTTGGAAAGTGGGGAATGGGTTTAAGTGCGCACACGGAAGCTCAAAACATGTCCAGCCTTTTCGCACAGCAACCAGTCTAAGCTGCTCAAGAAAAATGGACCAAGTTGCCGACACACACACACACACACACACACTCACTCACACACACACACACACTTAGAAAGAGTAAGAGTGAAAGAGAGTGAGAGAGAAAGAGAGAGACAGAAACCGCACGTATGACAAAACAATTTGGGAAGCATATTTATTTGTGTTTTTTTTTTCTTTCTCTCTCTTTTTTCCCCTCTTTGGCTCAGCTCCAGCAAAAATATTTGCAACAAAATGTTACAAGGCCAAGAACTGCAGCAAATATTGCAAATGCTAAAGGACAACATGTTAAAGTTTAAGCAAATACATTCACGTGCATGTTCCTGTCTCTCTCTCTCTCTCTCTCTCTCTCTCTCTCTCTCTCTCTCTCTCTCTCTCTCTCTCTCTCTCTCTCTCTCTCTCTCTCTCTCTCTCTGTGTGTGTTTCTGTTTGTATGTGCGTATGCCTTTGATTTTCAGTATATCCATTTTGCCAGGCTATCTGACCGACATTGGCTGCAATTTTATGCCAAGCTGATTTTCCAGCCAACTTGCGCCACATGCGAGCCGAGTATTAAAGCAAACTTTAGCGAGTCTATCTCTCTCGCTCTTGTCTGCATGCTTGTGTGCACGCTTTACTTTTAAATCATTGAATACTGCTTTAATGCCATTTTATTTTCGTGCGTCTCAGTTGTGAGTAAGACCTGCATAAGTAAATAGCTAAGCAGTAGAGCTGAGCTGCGCTCACATTTGAGCTGCATATTTCAGTAGGTCACTGCGACATTTTTTCAACATTGAACTCCTTGCACAAGTTGTCTTTAACTGCTGCAAATAAATTAGTCAGCTTGCAGTGAAGCAGTGTGAACACACTGTTTATGAATAGCTTACGCTTATTGATAACGAATTTTAAATTTAAATTTAACATAATGATACCGTGAACGATTGTGAACGGCTCTGTTAATAGCAGCGGCAACTAACATAAGAACTGCAGTCTGGCGACCGGCAAATACTTGTGTACACACTGTCTATGAAAAGCTTACATTTGAACCAGTTTATATGTTAGCTAGCAATCGATAACGAATTTTAAATTTAAATTTAAATTTAACATAATGATCCCACCTTGAACGATTGTGAACGGCTCTGTTAATAGCAGCGGCAACTAACATAAGAACTGCAGTCTGGCAACCTAGTGTAAGCAACTTGTTTACGAGCCTTCATTTCTTCAATTCACCCTCACTATTTTCCTTTTGCATAACTAAAAGTATAACTAATGGAGCCACGACATATGTGTGACTATCTTTAGCCATGCCACGGGGCCATGGCGATGGCTGGCAGCTTTATTTTTAGCTTTGCGTTAAGCGGTTTCAAGGCAGGACAGGCAAAAAACAACAAAAATTAAAAATCCATTTTAATTTCTATTATGCAAATTTGAACAAGTGGCTACGTCGGTTGTGTCGTGCTGCCAACCTGCTGCGGAATGACGACACACAGAGAGACAGAGAGAGAAAATCAGGGGGACAGGCAGCAGAGCAGAGCAAGAGACACAGGTAGCTGTGCTAGCGACGACCGACACACACGCAAGTGGTCTAGTCGAAGCTGGAACTCGACCTGGAGATGGAACCTTAGTCAAAGCCAAAGCCCTGGCCCAGACAGCCTTGTTCCGAATGCATGCATAACAATGTCATTTAGGTGGAGGAGGCATTTGGCTGGAGTGGCTCACTCAGCTCTTGGGATCGTCTAGGTACAGAGTTCCACAGACACACATGCACACATACACACATACATATATACATACGCGGACAGGGCATATAAAATTGCTCGTGTCAGCAGCTGTGCCCTATCTCTACATGTGCCGTGCTGTCTCTTTTAGCTGACCCAATTTGCCCAACATTTTTACCGGTTTTAACAGCTTAATTTTGTTTTGTCAAAATATCTGTGTGTGTGTGTGTGTGTGTCGCGTTGCTTCATATTTTGCATGGTTAATTCAATTCGCTTTCCATTATGTTTATGAAAATATTGCACAAAGCGCCAAAGCAGACCAATTTGGGCGAAAGAGGGCCAAAGCAAAGCAAAGTGGGTCAAAATGAGAAAAAACGAGACGCAATTCTCGCGGCTGACACAAACAGACACACAGTTGCACACCCTCGCATAGACTGCTGGGAGCCCGCGTCACGTCAAGGAGCGAGCATGTTAAATGGCGCCCTTGCCACGCCCCCACTCCCACACACTGTCACAGCGGGCCCAGCGGTGTCAACGGCGGCACTTTGACATTTTTGGAGCAGTGTGCCGCGAGCGCAGCAGCGTCAGTCAGGCCAGGCTTGAGTTTAAGTTTCAGTTTGAGTTCATGCGGCGTTGGTGGTGGCGTCGCCGCCGCCGCTGCTGAGCCTGAAAGGCAAATCATGTGCGGCGTCAGGCGACAGCAGCTTCGGCAGCAGCAGCATGAAAATAGAACAAACAAGGGAAATGGGGAAAAGGAGTAGTTGGTAGTGGGGGACAGTGGGGCAATGGGGAAAACAGGCAGGCAGTCAGGGCGAAGCAGCTGCGACATTGATTTCGCATTTGACATTCACAGAGGCGCGAATCATTTTACGTATGTTGCCGCCGCTTTTGCCGCGAAATTCTGTAATAAAATTTTATGAGAGACGCCGGCGACGCAGTGTCAATTTTTATTGTTATTCCTGCGCCTTCTCCCTGCTTCCCCTACAACATAAACTTGAAATCGATTAGCCAGCAGGAGCAGGAGCTGGCAGAAACAGGAGCAGCAGCAGCAACGATAGCAAACTAAAAAGCTCAAGTGACAAAGTTTCATTTTGATTTATGACCCGGAATCATGGAAGCATCGCACAGCATAGAATTGTATCGAAATCAAAGTCATCGTCATTCCCGGCCCAAAAGATAAAAACAGAAGCTGAAGAAGTCGAGGCCAAATAAATCACATAAATTAAACGCAGTCCAATGCAATTTTACTTTTCGAAAAGTTGCAAAAGTTCCACACGACTCGACAGTGGCACGACTCGCCTCTACGCCACGACTTGGCGGACCTGACACATCCTCCGGAGCAGATTGCGCAGCTTTTTATGATGCAGCTGAAGTTGCTATCTCCGGCAACCATGTACAAGTTTCAGTTAAACAAAACAGTTCGATCGGCTATTAAATATTTATCTATCAGTTATACCTATCTATATAAAATCTGTTTTATTTTTATACAGATAAATAAATAGATAAATACATTTCTTTGTCTATATTTATCCAGCTTATCTATCTTCATATGGATAAATACATAGATAAATTATATTCTCTATGAAAAAAAAAATATATTATCTTTATAATAAAATTTACATAGATAATACTATCCAAATACTATAAATATTATATTTTTCCATCTATTAAATGTATCTTAATTTTTTCTTATTTATCTTATACCAGTTATTTTTAAACTATCTGAAAGATAAATCCGATTATCTATTTCAAATATATATCTGTTTCTAACTATTTAACCCGATATATAACTAAAACGTATTTATCTACATCTATCTATTTATTATCTAGATAAATATATATTAATTTTATTTACATATAGGTGTTTACCTATTTATTTATCTATTAATATTTGTTGTTATCTACATTTTTATTTACCTATCCCTTGCCCTTCCCTAAAAGCTTAAATGTCCAAAACATTATTCCCTTTACGTGCTATGTTGTAGTCGACTTACTAGAAGTTTCTCTATTTATTGCACCACTCGCTCAGTTTTTATGCATTTAGTTTAATTGCATTCGAGTTGCGTAGATAAAAAGCATATAGCGGACAAACTTTATAAACATGATTGAGGCGCATTATCTGAAAATTATGGAATTGTTCAAGCTCTTTGACAGTTTCCACTTTTTGATACACTTTCGAAAAATCAAGTGAAATTTAGTCTCCAAGCAGAGTCAACTCGCTAGTTTGTGTCCATTTGCACGTAAATCGTTAGTAATTTAGTCAAGTTCATAACAATAACAATGCAGTAGAAGCAAGGGTAGCACGCTCGAGTAGAAAATACCCTGGGGGATATTAATCTATTAATCTATTTAACATTTTATTCTTTTTATATCATTTATATTTAAAGAAGTTCTAGAATTATATTTTAAGAAATTCTAGAATATTTTATCATAGCTAACTCAAGCTCTGTAGACTTAAAACCTTTATTTCTTTCTCATCTGTGTAGAAATTAGTCCTTATTAATGTATTTTTTCGTTTTCTTTCTTTTATCTTTTACTTATTATCTTAAGTCGGATTTTCTTTTACGCTTCCTCCGGTCGATGGGGCGGACTAACAACTAACACCTAACTAACTTTTCTGATCTAATTGGGTTTTTACCAATCCATCTGCAACAAATGTTAAATCACTTTAAATAAATAAAATTTCAATTATTCCTCTGTTTACCCAGACTATTCGTTAAATTTTTGTTATAAAATTTTAATATTAACTTCATTTTAAATTTTAATCTTAATGTTAATTCAATTATTTTAATCTTGATTTTGATTAATCTTAATCATTTTTAATTTTGTGTCGACTTCAATTAGTTGACGTTAAATATAAATAAAAAACAAAATGATCTTTTGCTCCTGCATTTTCATAACTACAGGGTATTTTATACTGGCTCTAAAAATCATGTGAGTGTGCGTGTGTTTGTGTTTGCTTGGGCTTATGTAAGTTAATTTACTTGCAAGGTGCAAGGTGCAAAGTAAAAAATAAAAAGATTTTTGGAGTTCAATTAAGAACAATGACTTTATTTGTCTAAATCCAATTTGCAACTGATTACCCTAAGCTGTCCCTAACAAGCTGTGAGTCTTGGCTGTGAGCTGCGCTGCCCTTGGTGGCAGAAGATCGACGTCGGCTTCGCTGTTTCCAATAGGCAACGACATCGGCTGATGTTATGTTGGCCGAAATGTTGCAGTCTTCATGGAATAACATGCATTAGTGGGAGCGGAAACGGTTGCCAAACAGATTCTTAGAATTCTGCTTGGTAGCTCGGCGCGTGCAGGAAATTATGCAGACACTGAGCTTGCATATTGGAACTTGCGTACTGGAGTTCATTATTCTAAATTGTAACATTTTTGTTGTTAACTTGTATGCTAAATAGACTACTTGCAGGTCCCTGTGACTTCTTTCCCATCTGCTCCGCATGGACATTCACCGTAAGTACGCACAATTTTCCCATTGTTGGGCCGCTTTTTATGCAGTGACTCTCCACACACTCCGCACTTCACTCGAGTCCATAACATGCGCAAATAACATAATTTTTGGCATTAAAATCAATTTTCATCATTCCCCAGACGCCGCAGTCACTTGTAGCTCCCTTCCCCTTGGCACTTCCCAGTTCCTCTTCTAATATGCTCTGACTCTTCGCTCGACTCTTCCTTGCGTAGTCAATTCAATGGGCAACGTGGCCCATTTCGTTTCATCTATTGGACACGAATTGGCCGCATTGTCGTGCGGCCGACTTCCTCGACATGCCCCCTCGCACTCCCTTCCGCTCTGTCTCGCATCCCAAGGAAAATCTTTGTAGAGTGGGCATGGCTAATGACAATGGCACCATTTCCATTTATTTCTGCGTACCAGAAATATTTCCCACACGAGCAGAGGAAGAGGAAGGCGGAGGAGACAATGAGAAACTGGAGACTGGAAGTGGGCGATGGACCGTGGGCGTTGCTGTGAGCAGCTGCTGATGATGCATGAAGGCACGTTATGTACTGACTTTAATACCAAAGGTTGCGGGGAGTTGTATGTGCATAAATTCACTTTCATCTTTTGGCCAAAAATCGATGCCTGAAAGACGTAAGAGAAATGTCAAATAAAATGATAGGGTGTGGGGGGGGGGGTAAGACCGGCAGGCAACGAAAGGGTTCGAGCAGTTTTATATACATTACAAAATAATATAAATGTAAAATAAGTGTATGCGCTGGCGAAGGGATTTGCGGCGGCACGGAACGGGTCGGGACGAGGGCGGAAGGTTGGAAACGTGTGAAAAATGAAAGGAAATGCCGCGACGCTGAGGCGGAAATGAAAAATGCACGAAAAAGAAAAGCGGAAATGCTACCAACGGCGATAAGAATGCTTAACAGCAGCTACAGCCACAGCAACAACAGCAACAGCAACAGCAATACCGTGCCGCACGACGGCAACCACAACGAGAAGATGAAGTACATGAAGTAAATAAACAATAACAACAACAGCAACAACAACAGGTTAATCAGCAAACAGTGCTGCACAGTGGAAACGCATTAAAATTGCACAGTCGTTCAAAATATGCAACTGCACGAATTTCCCCGCCCTTCCCGCTTTTCCCACTTTCCTCCCTCCCCACCATCTCATCTTCTGTTACTTAATGCGAAGGTTCTTGGCAAGTTAAATGTTTTTACTTTTAGTGACAGCGAAAATCGATGGAAAGGTTTTTAATACACTTCGTGCATTAAAAATGATTAAAGAAAGGTATACTCATTTTATGCGAATGTACATATGTAAAAGGAAGGAGGAGGCGTGGCAGAACCCACAAAGTAAATATATTCTTGCTCAGGATTATTAGCAGATTTATATTAGGCCACGTCCGTCTGTCGGTCCGTCTGGCTGTCCGTTTAAATGCCTGCCATTAAAAAAAGAACTAGAGACACCAACCTCAAAAAGAGACAAAAACCTCTAAAATGTTTGCTTATGCAATTTCTACCAATTTGCTGAATACATTCAAACCCCCACACCCCCACAGCCCCCCCCCCCACCGACTTCCTACTCTCTTCGACTGCTCCATCAAGTGCCTGAAAGACAAAGGCTAAAAAAGGAAGTCCGTGAAGAATTGAAACGTGTTATACATGTATGTGCGATTCTCGCAGCAAAAGGTGCTAGAGACAAAAAAGAATGTCCAGACAGCTGAGACTGTGCACCAAGAATCAGATCCCAGACACAGACAGCAGACAGAGTGAGAGAGTGAGAGACGCAGACCCATTTCCATTCATATTTCATGGGCCCGAAATTGCTGTGCGTTTTGTTTGGCTTTTTCACACCAACTTTTTAGCTTGCCTTTTGCCTTTGGGAGCGTGACAAAAGGACACACAGAGCAGAGACCAATTGTCGAGGGGCCGTTTCAGAAATGAGTCATTAAGCAATAAACAAAGCACTTGATGAAGAGGGCAACAGAGACAGAGACAGGCAGAAAGGCAGGAAGAAAGAGTGCAAAAAAACACGACAAGCCAAAAAGGAGGCAAAAATTTACACACGCGCTATCAATTTGTACGAAGGAACAATGGGCCATGCAAAGCAAGGGCATCGGGGTACTCCTTTCTGGCGCGTGCCGGCAATCCAAAATAATAAACACCCCTAATTTTGAGAAATGATTGAAGACATTTTTGCTTTCCCCCTCTCCCTCACTGCACCCGCTCAACTGTGTCTCATTAAAATTAACAGCAGCGCAAAATGCGAAAACGAATGCGAAAAACGCCAAGTGGGAGAGCGCACAGTGCACAGCGCGCGTTGATGGTATTCCAGACAATGCGCAGCATCATTAATATTTGGCGCTTAGGCAAATGCATCCGCCGCCGAGTCTGCTGCTCCCCCGCGTCCCCGCGCACACCCTACAACTGGCTACATGCTGTGCCGACTGAGAGTGGGAAACAATGCCAGGATGACGCATTGTTTCATTCTATGCGACGCGGTTGGCGGGTGGCGGGTGGCGGCGAAGGGGTCAAAGGATCTAGGGGGCGTAGCAGAGATTTGGATCTTTGCGCCATTGTTTGCAGCATCGAAATAATGCCGTTTCATGCATATGCATTCCCCCATAGAATCCGTGATGCTGCCACCACGTCGCAGAGTGCGTATGGCTTGCCCAAATGAGAGTGATATAGGTTAGGGGAGGGGGGAGGGAGCGCTGCCAGACAATCAAATTTGATGCGACAGTGTGTGCCGGCAAATAAAATCGCATTGTTTACTATGCATATGCATTGAGAGAGAGAGACTCAGAGAGTGTAAGAGAGGGTGGGAGCAAGGGTTCGCCGTAAACTTCGCACTAATTTCGCCGGTGCTGGAATTGAATCTCTATCAACTTCGTCACATACATGTACATCCATCTACTTCGAAACTTTTTTTTTTTTTTTTTTTTATTATTGTTTATTAAGGCATACGGGGAAATCTGGGTACCCCTTTGTGACCTTTGTCTCTATTAATTCAGCCCATTTTGGCGCGGCGGCTAACTATGGTATAGTTTGCTTTGTCTAGTTTAACAATAACTTTAACAATAATTACATAACAATCACAGATCTGCTGACCCTTGTCAAAGGAGATCTGGAGATAAGATCTCTCGGTTGCCTTCTGTTGAGCCTCCTTGGTGGGCGAGATCTGGTTAGGGCGCTGGCCAGCCGATTTTTATGGCGCTCCAACCTGTCATGGTATCGACTCGAGTGCTGATTTATCTCATCAAACACCGTCGCAAGTTTGAGGTCTCTGTGCAGGGTGGTGTTTCGCACAAACCACTCGCAGCCGGTGATGAGTCTTGTGACTTTATTCTGGATAGCCTGGATCCTTTTGATTTGGCTGTCGCATGCCAATCCCCAATCCAGTTTGGTGCTATGATCTGTTTGTAGATTGTGAACTTGTTAGAGAGTGACAATTTACTACGCGAACAGAGTAGCCAGTAGTGCTTCGCCACCTCAGCACGTAAGCGCGTTCTGATGGCAGTCACATGCTTGGCAAATGTGAGTCTGCGATCCAGCAGCACTCCAAGGTACTTTGCTGCGTTCGGCTGTGGTACGGGGGCTTCCTCGATGTAGGTGGTCGGTGGCGTTCGCCGCTTTAGGGTATAGCAGACGTTGGTGGATTTACTGCTATTTATGCCTATGTTCCAGCGCCTTGCCCATACCGAGAACCGATCAGCAAAGTTCTGGATACCATCGGCTGCGTCGTGCTCGCATCGGGACCTGTATGTGACGCACACGTCATCGGCAAATGTGGCCAACATAGATTCCCTGTATAGGCTTAAATCTGGCTGCGGCATGTCATGGCTATATAGGCAGTAGAGCAGGGGGCCAAGGACACTACCTTGTGGAACTCCAGCTGCCACATTATGTTCGGTGGAAAGTGTTGAGTGGAAACACACAGCGAATCGCCTTCCTTCCAGATATGATTTTAGTAATCCGAAATATGGAGCAGGTAGCGTCTGTTTAATTTTAACTTGGAGTCCAATATGCCACACTCAATCAAACGCTTCTCGAATGTCCAAGAAGAGGCTGTTGCAATATTCCTTATTGTCGTAAGCAGTCAGTATTTGCTCGACGACCCGATGGAGCAGCTCGACAGTGCAGTGGCCAGCATGAAAACCGAACTGGTGCTCAGGGGTAATCCCCTGGGCTTCCATGATCATTACAATCCGGGCGGCAATCAGTCTCTCAAACACCTTCGAAACTGAAGGGAGAAGACTGATCGGCCGGTAGGAGGCGGGCTCCCTTTCCGGCTTGCCAGGTTTGTGGATCATGGAGATTATCACGAGCTTCCACTGATGAGGGAAGTATTGCAACTTCACAATAGCATTGAAGACCAACGCTATGTAGAGGATCGCATGACTGGGCAATGCCTTCAATGTGGCGTTGTAGATGATGTCCTGTCCTGGTGCTCTGTTGTTTCTCTGGCGCGCAATGACATCGGCTATTTCGCAGGGTTCAAACGGCGTGATTGGCAGCTGGTCCTGTTGCTGGCTGGCAAGATTGAACGGTTGAAATCGCTCGGCGAGGTGCGCAGCGAATACCTCCGCTTGTTCCAAGTCGGTTCGGCACCATGTCCCGTTTCTATCGACTAAAGGCGCCTTCCTCGTGCCACGCCTTTTGATAGCGCGCGTGGCCTTCCAGAGTGAGTGCGTCGCTTCACTTTCAACTCCAGTGTTGGATAGCCTTTCATCGAACCATGCGGATTTGTGTAAACATCAACGCGCAACGGAGCCTACTCAGCGCTCGATTCCATTCCGTCTTGTCCAGCGGGTGGCGAGACCTCATCCACCTAGTGCGTAAGCGCCTCTTCTCGGCTATTAGCAGCAGAATCTCCCTGGTTATTGGGATTCGATCTGCCGCGGGCTGCCGATATATGCTGCGAGTTGCCAATCTAGCTGCCGTCTTTACATTGTTGGTAAACAGATGAATTGCATCATCAACGTCCTGTTTGGAGTTTAAGGCAGTGTTGAGGGGCAGAGTGGTCTCCAGTTGCGATTGGAATACATCCAGGCTAGTGCGCCTAGTGATTAGCCGCTCCATGTTAGGGTAGCATATTGCCCCCGCATCCAGCGTAATTACCAGAGGCAGGTGGTCGGAGCTAAGCTCAACAACCGCACTTATGCTAGCCTGGATGCCCAGCACACCCCTAGTCAGTGCAAAATCAATGTAACCTGGAGAGCCTCTACTGCCGTACGGGTATCTTGTTGTTCCTCCTGTTGCTAGCGAGTTCCCCTCCGAGTTTAGGACGAGATTCGCTAGTGCAAGGCCTCTTTGGTTGCTCCTTCCCGCACCCCAGAGCCAGTGGGATGCATTCCAATCGCCAGCAACGATGAATTTATTTCGGAACTCTTCCAGAATGTCCTTGAACTCGTCCGTTGTCCATGCAAATCTCGGGGGGCAGTATACCGCTCCAAAGCTTATAGGGCCAAGTGCTGTTTCGATAGCCGCCGGCGCCAGTTGCACCTTATCAGTGGCTATTGGTGTTAGCGGGAAATGGGCAAGGCTAGATTTGATCATGATAGCTGCCCCGCCTTTGGCGTTACCAGCACTCGGATCATTGGCAGTGTAAGCTACATAGCCGAATAACTTGGGTATCTCTGCCCCCTTGCAGTGTGTCTCGCTGAGCAGTAAAATATCGATTTCATGACGTCGCACGAAGCACTCCACTTCAGGCAACTTCGTGGATACGCCGTCGGCGTTCCACACTAAGATGCGCAGCGGCATCATTATGGGGCTTGCTGCGCATGGCGGGCAGTGAGCAGATTAAGAATCTGCCCCTGCTGCTGTGTCTGTTGTTGCTGCTGCTTGAGCAACATCATCATAATCTCCATCTGCTTTTCTTGGAACGCCCGAAGGGAGTTGATGCTATCACTCAGCGACTTGAGGATGGCTTCGACGTTGTTGTTGGTGTCCATCGGATGCTGTGGTAGTTCTCTCGGCGCCCTTTGTCGACTGCGGCTCCGGTCGTTACAGTACTGTTGGGTCTGCTGCTGGTGCTGCTTTGCTACGGCTGCATAGGAGACGCCGCCTTGCTGGGTAGCAGTCGGCCTGCTTCCGGTGGAGTAGCGTGGCAAACTTCTCTCAGCGCTTTCGGTTTTGCTTCCAAGTCCACTCTTGGGCCTCGAGCGTTGTAGATACTCCTGGTACTTGGTGCAGCCCGAATAGTTGGCTGGGTGCTGTTTACCACGTACATTCCTCACTGCGTGGTCGAGTCCAATCCTTGGCAGGATGCTCTCCACCGCACTTCACACATATGTGAGCTTTGCGGCAGTATTTGGCCGGGTGACCAAACTGCTGACATCGATGGCATTGCACGATAGCAGTGCACTTGCGAAGTGGTTCTATTACCACTCTCATATGGCATAGAGTCTTCACTGCTAGGATCGCCTTGTTATTTGCCGCAGCGGCAATATTAATGAAGAAAATATTGACTGGCTTAGTTGTGGGAGTGCCAGGCCTACTGCGCTTTAGGGGCGTATGTATATCAAGCACCTTGTGACCAGCTTTTTCGATTTCTTCTTTGATCTGGCTTGACAGTGTGCTGTGGTGCAGACCTTTTATGCAGACTCTATACGGTCTGTCCTCCTTAAGCTGGTAGCAATGAAACTCGTATTGCTCGTCCTCGAGCCAGCTGACGATACTACGAAACGTGCTTGCATCAGCAGCGTACAGTCGCATGACACCACCCAATGATGCTCTAGCTTCGACCTTGCTAATATCTGCCACTCTTTTGACTCCCAGCATTAGCAAATTGACGTCGTTGACGCCTTCAAGCACAATTGGTGGTGGTTTTGGTTGCGCTTTGCTAGTAGCAGCCGTCTGCAGCGCGGCTATAGCAGCTTGGCGGCTAGTGCTGGGCTGCTCGTCACTTCCAAGGTCAGCTTCTAAGTTAGCTGACGTGTCCGCGAGGAGTCCGAAACGATTTGATCGGCCATTGTAGCTAGCTTGGGAGATGTCATCCTTCTTCCCAAGGTTAAATTTTTTCCTCTCAGAATTTGGAGAGGCGCCTGGTATTATCTTGCACTTTATAGTTTGAAAGCGGGTGTATATCCCAGCTGGGGATCCATTGGCGCTCGAAAAAGAACTAGCAGTCGGGGTCAGAGTCGTGGCAGCCTCGGTTACACCGATCATCTTCTCGGGTAGATTGACGGCTTTTCTAAGCGCCTCGCCAAGTGTCTCTTTGTTTTTTGTTAAACTCATTCTTTCTCTTGCTTTCGTTTTTAAGGCAAGCCTAGAAGTATGCATCAAGTCACCAGGGTCCTAGCCAAGACTTGAACCCTGGAATATTTAAGCTTAAAGCTCAACAACAGCTGTTTATGCGATCGCGTGGCAGCTGGGCAGCGGAGCCCCACCTCGAGTAAATTTACACTGTCTTTTTTAAATGAAAATGTTTAGGTTTCACTATGATTTCACTGATAGTGACTTGGGGGGGTCACTATTTACTGTATGTGCCAGTATTCTGGACTTGTCCATGGATTTTTGCGGCGAAAACTAATTTCAATTTTTCACGTTGATCAGCTGCGTATTGTTAGACACGAACCAACTTCTCGACGACTTCGAAACTGATGCAAAAAGAGGGCCGATTGCCCAGCAAAAAGTGTTGCATTCTTTTGGGCACATATTTTAATTTTGCCAAAGTAAATAACTTTTGGAAATGCAAATAAAACAAATACAATATGATTGACACACTGATGATAGATATGCAGATATATTCAGGTGCAACAGCATCATTTCAATTTCAAATAAATAAACAAAAGGCTATTTAATGAAAAACACCAAATACGCACGCTGCAAGTTGTGACACAAAAAACTGTGGCATACTTTCGAGCGCAGCCATTAAACGCATTTAAAGAGCACAAGCGTGAGAATGCCAACAATTCCTACATATTTTAACAGTATTGCCAGCTTTTGAAAATGAAAAAAAGCTGCTGTTAACGGAAAAAAGCTGACCTGGCAGCACTGCAGATGAAGTAGAGGTATTTTATTTTCGCATTTCGCAAATATGATTGACAGATTGATGATAAATATTTAGATAACTGCGTGCCAAATAAATGGCAAAACTTCTGCCTCCAAAATTTTCTGCCTGTCTCTGTGTCACCTGAGTGCTCCTCCACACACTTTTCTGGCTTTCTCGCTCTTCTTTCGGTATACTGAAAAGCACTTAGCTACTTATTTTCTTTGTTATTTAACTAGCTTTTTAGTTGGTGGAGCGCAGCTGATGTGCTCATCCGTTTTTTCTTTCTCTTACTCTTTTAAAACTCATTTTACTTGTTGTTCGGTTCGGTTTTGTTGTGTTTTGTTTCTTGTCGAGATGGTCTTGAGTTAACTTGGTCTCCGTTGAAGTCCGTTGAAGCATTGCTCTATTGGTTTTCCCCTTCGATGCGTGCTAAAAGTCTTTTTCTTTTGGCAGTGTGGGTGGTGGGGTGGCTACGGTCAGGGCTTGCACGAAAACCTGCAGAAACCTGAGTAAACAGCAGCAACATCAGCGAAGGCAACCAAACGACAGCGCGCCAACAATAACAATAACAAGAACTTTAACAACAACAACAACAACAACAACAGCAGCAACAACGTTGACAAGCACTTAAAAACTGGCGCTTTGAACTTGAACGTCACTGTTGTTGTTGTTGCTGTTGTTGTTGTTGCCTGTGTGTTTTTGTTGCCAATGTTATTGCTACGCTGCCAGGCACTTTTGGCTGAGGTTGATGATGGTTTGTGGCAGAGGATAAGAATGCGCAAGAGCCTGGGTGGGGCCATTTTTTCTCCCTGTCTGGCATACATAGTAGTTTTTGCATACATAGTTTCAAGGTCGTGCCTTTCAAGTGGTCGAGTGGACTCTGCACCCCCGCTGACCCCTGCAAATCTATTGCAAATTGAAAATTGGATTTCAATTGACGACCGCAACAAAGTTTAAAATGGCGGCGCGTGTGTGTGAATGACATTATGTTAATTGAGACTTGTACGCTATTAATCGATAACTACAATTTGGTTAAGTTATTGTGAACTAGGCAGCTAGTTAGTAGAGCTGTTAACGATTCAATTCTCAGGGAATCGATTTTTAACGATTCGATTCAAAAAACATCGATATAATCGATTAAATCGAAGTTGTCTTGGAAACCCATGTCTTGAATTTTCTAGTGCCCATTGGGGGGATATTGCTGTTTCCGTTGCCCCAAGATCTGACAATGGTTTCTTATTGAACTCGACGAAATAAGACGTAAATGTTAAGTAAAATTTTTTGATTATTGACATAATCAAATCTTGGAGGCACGGAAATTAGTTACTATAAAACAATAATATATCAACATCAAATGGACTGAAGGCAATACGCCGCTTCATCCGACACTTAAAATACTTTCGAACACTTGACCTACCACATATCAACTTCCTTGGCGACTTATTTACCCTTAACGGATAAGTTGTACCATGTGTTGGTATTTATCCGCCAAAGTAGCTTGTGAATGCATATGCATCGACACATTAAGTATACTATCAATAAGACGCCAGGCAAAAAGGCGCGAAGCCACAAAAACGGTGATGGACATCTTTTTCCTGGAAATAACGATTAATCGATTCAAAGAAAACTGCATCGATTTTATAGAATAACATAAAACATCGATTTAATCGATATAAAAATCGTATCGTTGACAGCTCTACTAGTTAGGTTAATCACCTAGAATTTGCATTGGGGAAGCCTGAAAACATTGAAATTAACGTTGTTTATATCTACTACGTACGTTCGTACGTGCATATACATACATTACCCAAGCAAGCGTACACTGGGACAAATTATTATGCACTTCGAGCACGGTAAAGATTACAGCTGCAGCTGCAACAGAGTGTAATCTGCTTCGGCTGCTGCCACCCGGACAATTTAAGCAGCAAAATGCTGCAACTATAAAATATTTGCAATTTAATTAAACGAAATTAAACAATCTTGCCAGCATTTGTGCAAACATGTGTGGCAATTGTGCTTGTAATCTAAATTTGTAAGTTTGCCAGGAGAGTTCTCTTTTGGCTCAGGTTCTGGCTGCAGCTCAACCCTGTTCCGTGCCGTCCCTCTCTCTGCTTCTTCCTGTTCATCTACTCTTCTTCTTTCTCTTTCCCCCTCAGCAGACAGATCTGGCCAGATGCAAGTTTTTCGATTCGTTTCTTTGCTGCCTGCCTGCTGCTTTTGTGGCAATTTCTGGCAACTTTCTCGGTCTACGGTCTACGAATGTCTCCGACTGGCGGCACCAGCAGCAGCAGCAACAGCACAAAGGGCGCCAAGAAATAGTTTCACATCTTACGAAAATTCAAACAAAACTGAAACGGGGAACTGGAAGGAAGCAATAAATGCAATGCAAAGTTTTCCATCTAATGACATTGATAAAGGACGACACAGTGCAAATAGAACGGCAGGACTAGAAATCAAAAAGAATGAGAAACTATGAATCGATTCGAATTCCCCCAATGCATATAGTAGTACTATGTAGTACTATGCATACAATTGGGTATGTATTACACACAAAAGTAATGCAAAATATTTGCTGCATTACTCGAAAAGTTTTCAATGAATTTATTTTCCTGCTGCCATTAAAACACAGCTAGCGGGCCAAGGTTTCTCCCGTTTTCGCTGGCTAAATTTACGGTGTAAACAAAACGTAAGACAAGCAAAAGGAAGGGCAGGCGGTACATAAACATGCAACTGAATGTGCTGCCATAGCTGGTGAAAATTTACAACAAAAGTTGAAGCCAGGTGCGGCAATAGTTGAAATTAACGCGATTTTGCCGAACCAAGCAGAGCTACAGAAGCAGGCCACATCTCCTATGCACAGACAAGCACACACACGATCAAACTTTTGTACATGAGGATAGCTGCAATTGAAGGTATCGTACGACCCAATTGAATTACAATGAACTAGCACAAATAATGGCCAAATGGCCAGATGGTCGTCCACAGTCAATATTCCATGTCATATTCAATTAGAGCTAATTATGCAATTTTCTAATGGTGACGCCTCGCTTTGCCTCGTCCCCCGAACCGACCAGCCGGAGGAGCTACCCCAGAATTCTATTCAAGTCCGGGGCACGCATCGAGAAACTCAATTTTAATGCTTTATTACATAATTTGATCCTTATCGCTGCAGACGCCGAATGCATATTAATTAACAGTACTGTGTGGCAAGTGGCGAGTGGAATGTGCAGTCGATAATGCAGTCGAAGGCAAAGAAAGCCCCCCTATCTACCACTTCGCCTGGCTACCGCAGACGCTGCCAAAAGGGCTGACTAGACATAGAACTTCAACTGGAGCTTGAACATTTCACTGCATTTCAAGCAATATCAAATTATAATTAATGGGTAATTATAATATGAGCTAGGAAATGGCAGATAGAATTGAAATTGCTGAACGAACGCGTTAAAAAAACATTTTGAATTGATAAGAAAATCCTTAACTCAATTGAAGTATATTTTAGAAAACGCTACAGACTCAGTATAGTGGAAGTGGGATTTTAAAAAGACTTTTATGTAAATAAGTAGATGACTTTAGAATAAGAAATAATATCAGTTTGTTTGTGAAACCATTTTATTATATATATTTAAATTGTACAGGAATGCATATGTACATATATAGGCCAAATTAACTATATGTCTTTTTTGTAGCATACTTTTCAGGGTCCGCACGGGCTATATTTTCTTGCTTAGGATCACTAGGGTCGATTAAGCCATACCCATCTGTCTGTCTGTTTGAACGCAACGATTTCAGCTATTTTAAAAACTAGATACATCGAATTCAGTGTGAAGGTGTATTAATATCATACCCGTAACAAGTTTAGTTTGGAATTTTGGATGCAATGCCCACCGCCTCTGCAAATCGAAAGTAAGCATTTAAATTTGATTTATAACAAAAGCTGTAGGGGTGCAACTTTATGCTTTGGCATACATAAAGATGTAAGCGTTGTGCAACCTAACCCCTAAATTGCAATCCGATCGGACAATAAAGACAGAAGTTATTCAACTTCACATTTTTGCATAGCTCCGCTGCCTTCGACTTGCAGCATATTGTGACGTCATCGTTGCGACAGTTGCTTCAGTCTTAGCGTGTGTTCGTATGCCTGTGATATCTAGTTAGCACAGCTGACTGCGATATCTTCGCAGTGGCGCCATCTATTTAAAGATTAAACTAATGGAAAAACGTTGCATAGGTGTCAGAGGAAATTCTTGTTGGAATGCAAAGTAACTGCTTTTCGAAATTAAGCGAATGTTCAAATATATTTTTGACTAATGTGATTTTAATAAATTTTTGACCTTATCGTTGAAATTAAAAACACACGCAATTCCTTCAACATTAATTATGCTGCACAAAAAACAAACAACAAATTTACATACGTTGAAAATTCGAATTCATAACCAGCTTCAATTTCACTTTGGTAAATACTATGTATATATATAGCATATAAAGTAAATGGCCTTTTGTGTTTGCCAACTGGTAATGCGAGACGCAAATTATATCAAAGTGTCACATTCACGTGTTGTCGTTCAATTAATGCATAATAAATACATAGCCAAGAAAGAAAGAGAGAGAGAGAGAGAGATGCCGAAATAAAAAATGAGAAGCATTCATAATTTCGTATGTCGATGTGTGTTAAAATTATTAACTCATCCATACACACACACACACACGAAGAGAGAGAGAGCAAATCTGACATGGCATTTAATTAATTAATAATTCATTTGTTAACAACGCGTTAATAGCGTTCATTTTATGTTTGCGCCAATTTTCACATTGGCACATAACGATTTTTCCGCTTGAAGCAAAGAAATGTGACTTGTACGTCACCTGCATAATTTAAGGCATTTTAACAGCTGCAATTTATCCTATAAATAATATATATACAAATTTGCCACATTTCACTTACAGTTCTCAAGTTATTTGGGAAAAACACCTGCTGCCACATTGCCAATCGAATCGAAAGTAATTTGTTAATGCGCTTTGCTGCAACTGAATATGCTCGATTAACTTGTGTATGTACATACATACATACATACATACATACATACATACATACATACATATATATCAAGGCTATTTGGCAATTCAATTAACAATTGCAGAGCTGGTAAAACAAACCAAATAGACTAGGCTAATCGTTCAGGTATTGAGGGCATAAGCAATGAGTGCAGAGAGTGCGATTAATTTGCCAATTTGCCTAATTGGCGAGTGATAAAAAGTGATTTGCCAGCGATGTGAGGCGGGCTAGAAAGGATAACAACTAAGTGACTGTCAGTCGGTTGTCTTGTTTCCCACTCTGCTCATGGAACGTAATGTCAGGCACAGGCTGCACACCCCCACACACACACACACACACACACACACACACACACACACACACACACACACACACATTCACACACACACACACACACACACACACACACACACACACACACACACACACACACACACACACACACATACACACACACAGATGCACACCCTACGCGACGCTGTGAACACGTCAAATGCCAAGTGAAGAAGCATTTCAAACAAAGCAAATCACGACTAAACAGGGGGAGTGTTGTGTGTGCGTGTGTATATGCGGTGCTGTGAGTGTGTGTGCGAGTGTGTGTGTGTGTGTCGTGTCGCAGCCCGTGTCAAGCAATTTACAAGTCAAAGGCACGCCAAGGCAAGTTCCTGACAGGCAAAACAGCAGGAGATGCCCCGGATTCCATCCATGGCTTGGGCGTCAGCAACGTCGACGTCGACGCGTCTTCATTCCACTCAATTCTAATTCCAGGATTTCATAACCCATTGGCTTAATTAATACCGTAGATGTTGAACACGAGGTGTCAGTGGTCTATAGTCAGCATGTAGGGTGTGTGCAAAGTTTTGGCGAGATTAGTTACGAGCAAAATCAAGTCCCAATTACCTGTCACACCTTTCATAAAGGTTGCATAAATGAATTAGCCTTTGAGTACGTATATTGTATTTATTAAGGCTGTCTTCAACTATGCGATGGTAATGTCTTAGCCCCGTAGGTAAAGTCTTAGTCCTGTTTTAAATATATTTTCTTAGGGCTGCGATAAATGCGTTGGTTCGTTTCTGCAGCCACTTCTCGTTAATATCCCGCATTTCCAGTATCAGTTCCACAGAGTCCTCGAACGTTTTCAGGCCTCGGAATTGCTGTGACTTCAACTTTGGTTGGTATTTGATCATTAATAGCAGGAGGAACTTGATGTTCTTGGCGCTAAGTTTGTCACTGTAGATAAAGATAAAGAAACATGATGAAACATATTGGTTACTAGGATTCTTATGAGCTTACTTGAGTACTTCAGCATTCTGCACGATGTGTTCACTGGTCTCCAAGGCGGCATGTTGCTGTTGCAAAGCGGATGCGGCTGCTTCTAGATAAAAACTACTAATGGTGCTCCGACTTGACTGCAGTAGATAATCCAGAAATTGCTGCAAATGACTGAAATTCCGTGAACAACCTAGGACAACTGCCCAGTTCTGGAAGCGCTGCATCATTGTCTGGAATGTGGTTTTATTTCCCTAAGCAATGCGCGTACAGTACACAATGTCACGCAGATCCACAGGAACTTCATACTCAGCCAATGCCATAGCCTGACTAATGCAGTCCTCCAGGCCATAGCGATAAGCCTGTTCGTAGCCTAAACGATACAGAGACAACGTTTGGCTGGAAACACGGCTGGGAGTACCAATGGACTTCAGTTTGGGACAGCGTTGATAAAGCGCCGTGATAAGCTGGCGCATAAAAAGCTAAAGGGAGAAGTCTTCTTAGGTCTATGAATCTATTTATTAGAACTTGAACTTACCTTAAAAGGTTGCACCTGCTCGCCACGCAGTAGACTTCCCTGGCTTTGCAGCTCCCCCACGGCTCTGATCCAGGGCAAGGAATGCAATTCGTGTGGCAGATATTCTAACAGACTGAGCAGCAGCTCGTAGCTATGCAGATTCCGTCCGGCTATAGCCATGAGATCGTCAATAAGCTGTGCTCGATTAAGCACATGAATACGCTGATAATCCTGGCTAGAGTTGAGGGTGTCAATAATCAATCGCCAATTACGTTCATCATAGTTAACTCGATAAATCGTTGCCACTTGTGGATTAAGATCTATTCATCTGCTGCAGTGTTCTCGGACAATTGCAGTACCTTCTTTGAGCCGGGACACTTGAGCCAAGAGTCAGGTCGGGTTTCGTTAAAGTCTGACAACTGTTGGGTAACAAATCTCAAAGGTATCCACCAGCAGCTCTCGCTGTGCTCATCTTGATCAGTTAACCAGAATCTTGTTTGGTTAATCTGCACTGTAGTTGCTACGTAATCTCGCTGCACTGAGACCAGAGGGTAACCATTCTGTAGGGTCCATGAGTTCATAACCGCGGCTAGTGGTATGGCACATTGTGCATCTGTCGCCTGCTGCAGATCATTCCAGAGATCCGATTGCGTAACACTCCCATATCTGTGACGCTGTAGATAGCTGCGTATGCCCGCCTTGAACACCTCTTAGCCAAGCAGCAAGTGAAGCATACGCATTGTTAGGGATCCCTTTTGATTGACATGCTCGGAGAACTGTTTTAGAATATTTGCAGATCCTTGTACCTCTTGGGAAATGGCAATTGCTGTGTTCATCGCATCCTGTAGGAAAAACGTAGCCAAATCCTTGGCTATAAACCTCTGACCAATCTCCCATTCAGGCTGCAGTGCATCCAGCGTTAGGTAGGCAAAATATGTTGAAGGTCCTTCCTTCAGCCAAAGATCCTTCCACCAGTTCATGGTCACCAGATTGCCAAACCATTGATGCGCATATTCATGTGCCACTGTCTCCGCCTTCTGTTCCTTGCTCGACTGCGTCTCCTCGCGATCGTTGTGCACAAATCTGGTCTGCTTAAAAATGACCAAACCCCAGTTCTCCATTGCTGAGAACTTGTGTGTGGGCACCGCCAACTGATCTATCTTTCGCAAGGGAAACTTCCACTGCAGCTGCTGTTCCAGATGGTTAAACACTTGGGGTGCAAAATTTGCCATGAAGTTGCCATCCTGCAGCACTTTAGGCTGCATCCAGCTACGAAAGGAGATGCTATGTGACTGTGTGGGGGAAAGACTGCTTAGATTGTGTACGGCATATGCAACAAGGTAAGTCGAGGTACGCAAAAGTGGTTCATGTTCGCACCAAACGTAGCTCTTAAGTGTTTCACTATAACAAAAGTTATAGGGTTAAAACCGATTTCAATAACTCTTACTAAGCCCACTTACTGTTCCATGCACTTCAGGATAGGCGTATTACTCAATCCCTTATAGTTGCTGTGGTAACCCAACGTTACACGAAACGTAGCCTTCAAATAGGGCTCATCAAAGCAGGGAAACGCAAGACGTCCAAAGGTTGGCGAGAATTGTGTGACAGCCAAATAACTAAGACAGAGCAAGGGAGAAGAAGTAGAAGATTTAGAGATTACTCCTATATGACCGACTGAGCAGTTCCACCCACCTGGTTCGATTGCTCCACGTTTCATTATACGAGCTCCAGTAGTAACCAGTCTGATTGGCATTCAAGGGCGCCTTAAATGGCAGAGACAACTGATAATGCACATTAGATTTCAGTTCTTCGCATAGGTGCACAATAAAGAACTCCTTATTCTCGTTCACCTTAAAGCCAGATAGACAATGCTTTCCTCGAGACGAGTTTAAAGTAATTCGGCTTTCGTCTATGGTCAAATTCTTCGCATTGAGCGTGATATTCCTTGACCGTTCAAGTACACGGAAATCGATCATAACCCTACCCTCGAAACGCAACTGATCAGGTCCCCTCAGATGAGTTAATATGCGCAAGTCGTAGTGTTCTGGCCTATAGATCATGGGCAGACGATAGTCATCATCGCTGCAGCGCACTCCAAGCGCCCATAAGAGGATTAGTGTAAGCAAATTGCGTATACCCTGCATGCTATGTAAATAAAAGATTTCTTTCATTCACACTTCTTTTTTATGCTTCACTTCAGGATGATCCTCAGATCCTCATGTTTACGGTGTTGTATTTTTGCCTAAACAGCTGTTTTTATCGACGCGAAATCTATCTATAAAAAAGGCTGCCCTGGTACTGAGACATCTGCCGATAGAGCAAGCAGTGCAAACCAGTGGTGGCGGGGTTAGCGGGAAAGTAGCCTGTCAAAGATCCTCTCTTAAGCCTATTCGGTCAGCGACCCCCGCTAACCGTTGGGGAGAACTGCCGTTCGAACTGTCGGTCAGATGCCCGAAGGCCCGAGTTTATGACTACCAACGATTTTATTTTCGGCCTCAGTCAGTAAAAATAATTGTGATCAGCGGCCGAAGAAAATTATACAAAGTGTGTGTCTTTTTATATATATTTTTTTTTTTTTAATTATTATAAATTATAAATTATTTTGGTGTCCAGGAGCGAAGGAACGAAGAAGCGACGAATAAAACAGAAGCCGGAAAGAAGCAGTCTCCTGGTGAGTTTGGTCCAAGCGGAGTTCCACCCGGAGACCTGTTTAATTTTGAACCCGAATCCACCACCTTCGACCCCATCCCCGTCAGCGCCAACAGCTAGAACGCAGAGCGCCAAAGGCGCGCTTGGAGCAGCGGCGGCGCAGCAGCAGCGAATAGCAAAAGCGCAGCGCGCAAGCATTGCGCAGCGCCGCAACATCGAGCGTCCGCAACAGCACGGCGGGCCGCAGATCCCTGACCCTTAGCATAATTTAGTTTATAATTATAATTTAAGTTAATTTATTTATAGACATAGTTAGACATAGTTTGCGTCAAATTTTTGTTAGGTTTTGTGTAGGTTTTTGCGTAGTCAGGTTTCATGTAGGCGTCGTAATAATGTTAAGTAAATAAATATTTTTTTTTGTAACGTAGAATCAAGGATGAGTTGCTAAGTGTTAATTTTTAGGGAGATGGGGCGGCCGTAGCGGGCCAGGAGCGGACAAATCGGCTAGGATGATGCTCCGAAACCGTGAGCAGGAGCACCACATGGTTGGGTGGGTCTGCGGTGACCAATTTCGGTCACCAAAGGTTGTTGTTGTTGTTGTTTAACGTAGTATGTATTTGTTGTAGTTGTTGTGTGTGAGGCGTAATACGTAAGTATCAAAATTCATCGGTATTTTGGCGCGGACTGCAGGGCAGCGGGAAAACCCCTCCCCTAGTGCAGCTGAGCTAGCCGGCACAAAGCAGTCCGTAACAACGGATATGTTTACGGTAAATGGGGGATCGTCAATTTAGAATCACGTTTGCTTTTTAAATAATTTCGGCCTTAGGTACTTAATACTGTTTAATTATAGTAATTAGAAAATGTATAAATTCTTGCGCAGCCTGGGAGTGCAGTCTTTCGAACAGAGATCAACAAATTTCAGTTGTTGTTTGGTAAAAAGCGGCGGCGGGGTCAGTTCGCGCCGTCAGGCGCAGCGGAGACTTAGTCATACGGTAGAATCGCCACGGCGTGGCAGCCTTAGATTGGCGCTGCTGCACTGGCTCTGCCGCATGCGGGCGCGATATTGTATGTGGAAGCTGCGTCACTTGATGCCCGCCGATTTCGATGAATATGAATTTCTGCTTGGCGCACGACAAGCGGCGTCGACGATAATCAAGGCAGTACAACTGGTCGACTGGACTGCCATACATCGATGTTGCACCGATCGTGGTGCCTGTGAGATATATGGATTGACTCAGAGCATACGAAATTTTAACTATATGAAACTGTTGCGCTTCGAGTGCCAACATTTGTGTCAAGTCGCACCGATCGCTGTGCAGCGTGTGCAATGCGAGAATGGACGAACTTTGGTCTATGTGAAAATCTCATTTGTTGGACTACGTGATATGCGCGACTTTGCCACATGCCACGAGCAGCAAGAGATGTTGCAGCTTACGCGGCAAGTGCTCCAAGAATCACATATTATGGAGCAAATGTCACCGTTTCATCAACGACTCGTTGTCGGTGAATTCCTACTCACACTCGCCATGGAGCTGGGTCTGGAGACGCACGAATGGCTCGTTGACTTCTACACTGTGTTCGGTTTCAAACTAGTCAACTACAGTCCCGTAACGTTAAAGTATCGGATCATTGAGCTACAGAAACCCGTTTAGGGTTGTTATTCTTGCGGCTGTTGTTGTTATCGCCAATTTACGTGCCAACGTGCGACGATTGTGGTAAGCATCGAAAAAAAAAATACATACATATGTATAAAAATTGATCGCACTGGCACGTCCGTTCGCGACCCGCAGCGCTTCTTGACTGAGCTGGCCGCTTCGACTTAGCCAGCCCTAAATACATCACATATACCCGGTTTCTTATTTACAATGCCTCTACCTAAGCTGTATACGGTTTACCAAGGCTTAAATATCCAAATACATGTATGTATGTATAGCTATATGTATGTATGTGTATAGCTTTTAATGAAAACTCTGTGTGCATACTATTTTCACTCATGATTGAAACACTCTTTCAGCTATCTACAGTGTGGGCTGTTTTGTTCCGTCTGTCGTTAATCCTTGCACGTTCTCTACGGTTGCCCGCCCTTCAGCTGCTTTCACGAAAATGCATTTCCCCCCGGACTTCTTTCGCCGTTGGCCTTGCCTCGTGGGTGTTTTTGCCACTCTGCACGCACTTTATACTATTTGCCATTCGCCCCCTTTAGCCGTTTCTCTCTATCTCTTTCTGTGTCTCTGCAGGCAGCATTGCCCGAGTAAACTATGCTCACACTTCGCGCACGGAATCACGCCGTGTCGCTTTCGAAAGGCACATAAAAAATGGAGGACTTAATTAAAAAGCAAAAATGTGCTGCGATTTTCCGCTTTTTTAACGCCAACTGCAAAAACTTCGTAACCCCCCTCAACGCAGTAGCTAGCAGCGAGCAGCATTGGGTCTGATAGAGGAGTGTGCACCCTATACAGTTCATATTGCACAAATTCTTAAGTGGAATAAAAGTTAAGATTCTATTTATATCTACATAGCGTTTTGTTTTAAATTCTTTGCTTTTACCTTTCTGTCAACGTGGCATATCCTGTGGCCGCTACAGGGTATTGCGGCAAAAAAATAACTGGACAACATTTGCAAAACGAAAACAAGTAAGAAAGCTACAGTCGAGCGCGCCCGACAGTAAGATACCATTTCTCAGTTTTTAAACAAATGTTGGCACTTTTATTTCCATCAAAAAACAGTGCAGAAGTTTATCTGCCTCCTATTGTTTAAATTAGATCTATCTTTGAATAGAGTCATCTACATATGAAAACGTCATAGCAATCAGCTTTACACACGCTACGGCTGAATCGAAGCAGTTTGACGATGACGTCACGACATGCCGCAAAGGCGCAAGTAGCGGAACTACGGAAAACGTATAATTGAATAACTTTTGTGTTTATAATCCGACTGGCATAAAATTTGGAATATAAATGCATATAGTATATATTTATGTGTGTATTTAATACTTTCGTCACAAAGCTAACTCAAAAATGTATTAATCCATTTTCAGAGGCGGTAGGCGTGACACCTCAAATTTAAAATAAACTCCAGGAGTTTATGTTGTTTATACACCTTTTTTTTTGGTGTCTCTAGATTTTATAATATCTGAGATCTGTGTGTTCACACAGACGCGTGACGGACAGACGGACATGGCTCAATCGACTCGGCTAGTGATCCTGAGCAAGAATATATACAATTTGTGGGGTCTGCCACGCCTCCTTCTGCCTGTTACATACATTTGCACAAACTTAGTATACCATTTTTTACCATTATCAATGGTCGAATGGTATGAAAACACTACTTAGTGGCGACATTTTATTTGCTGTTGCTGTTGTGTTCTTCCCTTTGAAATACGCCTCGGCTGTACGACTCATGTGTCTTAGTTGCCCTTTCTTCTATTTTTGCGCGCTCTCTTTCTAGCTCTCTCTCGCTTGCACACTTTTGCTTTGTTGGAGCTCATTTTTGTTAATTAAAGCAACAGAGAAAAATGAGAAACTCTCAAGAGCTCATTAAAAGTAAAAAGTCAAGCTGGTCAGTGGCCCGAAAAAATCAAGATTGCAGCGAAACGTGCAAAGAACTGTGCTAAGAAATGTGCTTCGAAATAATGCAAGAGCTTTTTCTTCTCGAATATTTACTAATTGAAAGGAGCAAGCGGCTGCAGCTGCATTGCTTCATCACTATTGATTAAGCAGCGGCTGAGCGCCTGTGTAAGAATGGGACAACTATAGTGCGATGCGAGACATGGTCTAAGAGAGCGCCGCGGATCGCAATTAAATTAACAATTAAGAGCGCGCAAATAAAGTTCAGCTCGAGGCTCGAGCTTTAAGCTTTATTTACTGCACTCACTCACATGCAAGGGTAATTGTAATTCACGTTTGCGTGTGTGTGTTTTCACACACTAATCTGTGTGTAAGCACACACACACACACTCACGAACTCGCACTGTGTACATATTTATGTGACCTTTATAGTGTTGCGTTAAAACTATACCGCGGGCTGTGGGCAGAAGGGATGAGGGGAGGCCAAGTGGCAAGCCAAATGGCAAAGAGATCCATCACAATTTAGAGCGCAAACGGAGCGACGTTGGCAATAAAATTTAATTTATATGCTGGCGGCAACCCTGGCTGCAGGGTATGTCTGTCTCTCTCTCTCTCTCTCTCCTACTCCTCTGCAGCCTGCAGCCCTTATGCAAGTGTTTGCAAAACATTTAATTCCATTTTCGATTACTGTGAAAAGCAGCAACAGCTGCAGGTTGTGCCGTCGCGTCGGACTCGCGCGGCCCCTGGATAGGATAGGATTCACCACATGGGCAGCCACAGGCTAGGCAAGCAAGCGCTTGGTTGTCTGCGTGTCTGCCTAGCTGGCATATTAATGCCACCAGGTTGTTCTGAATTCCACTCGGGGCAAAAATGCAATTGCAAATTCTCGACAAATTTGAAATTTGAATTGCCAAAACTACCTGACAGACAGACAGAGAGGGTGGAGGAGGGAAGGGAGGAATAGACTGAGACAGAGGCACATTCGAAGTGGCAGCCGGAGAGGCTCGCTCGTTTGCCCGGTGTCATTTGTAAGCGTTGTCCAACATTCACTCGAAGAGCATTTGTTTGGGTTACGGAGAAACTTACGCAGCTTCCGCTTGCTCCCCACACACAGACAGACAGACACCTCCGGGGCTGGGTGTGTGTGTGTGTAAATCAGGGCAATTGAAGTATTTTAAAGTACTCCATGGCCAGCACATAAATAAATGTTTGCACATTTACTTTGTACTCTCCCATGGCTTTTCCCACAACCACCCCAACCCGGCCCCCCCCCGCCCCCTCCTGATTTCCCACACCACCTTAGGTTGTTGCCTTTGGCTTCGCTTCGCTTCGATTCGTAGCGCTTCCTGTTCCCAGCACGTTCATAACTCAACTCTGTGTCCATGTCCATGCCGTGTTGGGCGTGTTGCTATCCGCTTTATTTACTTGTAATTTGAAGCTCTGCCAAGCTCTGCTCAGCTCAACTCTGCCCTCTCTGCCCTCCCTTCCCGACTCTGCTGCAATCTCTGGCAAGCATCTCGATACAAATCCTGCGCAGCTCAAAAGGCAACTTGCCTTGGCCACTGAAACGAATCCCCCCGAGCAGCATTGCCATAACTTTGTATATTGTAATGGCAATACGATTGACCATAAGGATTCAGTCGGATCCACCCTCCTCCTCCCCGATCTTGAAGCAGTCAGGCAATTCACTGAAGATTTGCAATAAACTGCAGCAGGTAAGATAAAACAATTTATGCCATTATTAACGCATAAATAATCGAAGAGAATATTATTTTGCAACTATTGTTAAAGGATTTGAGATCAGCTGGACCAGCTGCATTAAGCACCCTGCATTCAATTTGAAGCTGAGCAGCGGGAATGTGCGTATGTGCAGCTAGATCTCAGGGACTACAAGAGCTGGGGCTATCATTTTTGCTGACCATATATCTTCATATAGCACGCAGCTGAAGCAAGTTTCGTAAATCGGCTAAGCTTGCTTACGACTCTGTTAATTATAAAAATCAACTTTCAATTTAAGAAAAAAAACATTCATTTTTGTTGTGTATTATAATTTTTACCATTCCAAAGATATCTGTAAGTTTGGCTAGGATGGCATTATTAATAAAATAATAATAATATAGAGGCTATTTAAGAAATAGTTTAACGGGGTATCTTATACATAGTTAACTGATCTCAAATGTTACCCCTTCTATTGTTTAATGAAAGTAGAGTTTTTTTCGTTTGACGAGTTTATCAATTCGTTTGTAGTACAAAATAAAATTCCAATTAAAATATAAATAAAATAGTTTGTTATTTAGAATATGAAGTGTGAGGCTTTTTTTGGCGCGCGGTTAACTGCTATTCAAACAATGCGGCATCAGCGCATTTTCAGTTGCAGCTGGTAAAGTTTTTGAGCATGCTTGTAAGTTGGCAGTGTGTGCGTGTGCGAGTGAAGAAACAATGCAACTTACTCCAGCCGTCTTCTCCCTCTGTCGATTTTCGTTGCAGTTAGAAAAATGTCACGTAGCAAATGTGACGGCGTGGTCAACATAATGAATGGTTGCTACCCCGAAAAGGAGCAGCGAAAAGTGCAGCAGGGCGCAGGTGCATGTGCCCCAGACTGTGTATGCGTGTGCCTGTGTGCGTTTGTGTGTTGCTATAACACATGCACTTTGGGAGTTCATGTCTCTGGCATAGATTGCCTTGGTGGCGATAGCAATAACCTTAGCTCTTGTCAGGCCAAGCGCGCCCAAATGTCACGACATTATGGGGTACTAAAGGCAGCGACTGCGACAGCGAGTGTAGCAGCGGCATCGGTTACTGGCAACGTCCTTAAAAATGTGTCCATGCACGTGACACTTGGCTGCAATTTGCAATTTGATTTTCTTCCTCGAGCAGCCGGCAACAAAGTTCCTTTTGTTCCTTGTGGGGCTGCATAAGTTCATAGATCCAATTGATTCCCATTCTCGGATGTACTTGCGTATGTGTAGATGTTAATTGTAAGTGTATTTCCTCCTCTCTCTTTGTATGCGGGAGTGTGTGTGTTTTTATACCCGCTACTCATAGAGTAGAAGGGTATTATAACTTTGTTCAAACCGAAAATGTATGTAACAGGCAGAAGGAGACACCTCCGACCCCATAAAATACATATATTCTGGCTCAGGATCAACAGCCGAGTCGATATAGCCATGTCCGTCTGTCCGTCTGTCTGTCCGTGTGAAAATCTAGATCTCAGCTATTATAAGAGCTAGGACAACCAAATTTGGTGACAATATGTGTTATTATTGCACTCTGATCAAGTTTTTTTTGGATTTTGGCCACGCCCCCTTCCGCGCCCGCAAATCGAAAAAAACATTGATTACAAGCGCAATTTTGATGCCATATTGTTCATTTTCGGTTTACATGATAACTATAGCTAGCCAGATGATCTCTGAAAATTCGGATAATCGGATAATAAACACAGAAGTTATTTAGCTTAACGTTTTCCATAGCTGTCGGCAGCGCTGCTTGCAGCATTGTGCCGAATCGTGTGTGCGTGTACGGTGGTGAAATGGGTTAAGTTGTGGACTGCAAAACGAACAGTACTATTATGCATTTACGGGTTCGAGTCCCGCCCGCATCAAAAATTAAATGTGTGAAAAAAATTTTTTTTTTTTTATTTTTTTTTTAAATAAAAAAAATAAAAAAAAAAAACCTTTTTAAAAAAAAAAAAAAAATAAATTTTTTTTTTTTTAAAAAAAAAAAAAAATTAAGAGGGGGGGGGGGGTAAGAAAAAAAAAAAAAAAAAAAAAAAAAAACTTTTTATGTAGAAGGGTATTAAAATTTGTTTTTTTTTTATTTTAGATTTTGACTTTGCATAAATATTGTAAGTCCATAGCCTTTTACGGTCAAAATATGATTGTAGCCGTTTTTTTGTTCCGCAAATAAATTATGTACGAGCAGCTGGTTAGCGGGTATATTACAGTCGAGCACACTCGACTGTAGCTTTCTAACTTGTTATACCCGCTACTCATAGAGTAGAAGGGTATTATAACTTTGTTCAAACCGAAAATGTATGTAACAGGCAGAAGGAGACACCTCCGACCCCATAAAGTATATATATTCTGGCTCAGGATCAACAGCCGAGTCGATATAGCCATGTCCGTCTGTCCGTCTGTCCGGCAGCGCTGCTTGCAGCATTGTGCCGAATCGTGTGTGCGTGTACGGTGGTGAAATGGGTTAAGTTGTGGACTGCAAAACGAATAGTACTATTATGCATTTACGGGTTCGAGTCCCGCCCGCATCAAAAATTAAATGTGTGCAAAAATGTTTTTTTTTTTTATTTTAGATTTTGACTTTGCATAAATATTATAAGTCCATAGCCTTTTACGGTCAAAATATGATTGTAGCCGTTTTTTTTTTGTTCCGCAAATAAATGATGTACGAGCAGCTGGGTAGCGGGTATATTACAGTCGAGCACACTCGAATGTAGCTTTCTTACTTGTTTTTCCTTTTTTTATTATATATACGGCAGGAAAATGAAATCTTCTAAAGATACCATCTACCGACCGTAGATGGTATGCACGATTCATAACCCTCCAAGTAGAGATATGCCTACGTACTAAACAAAAACCTCCGCTCCTTCTCCTGTCCTTGACATGCTCACCGGGACTGCCAGTCAAAGTATTTCATCGGTGAGCAGGATGTGATGCTAAATCGCACTCCCTCTACTTGTGCGCTGTGCTGTTGCATGGCGCTCCTTCCTTGACTTTTTAGTCGCCTTTTACGACGTCACCACACGGGAGTACTCCTCATACGCCATTCCTGTTGGCCATCTCGTCCTTGCGGACACGCTTCATCATGCGGACTATAATATCGTGAGCCCCATTCCAAACGTCTTTGTTCGCCAACATAGCGGCAATCAGGCCTCTTGGGCTGAGAGGTGCACCAGCGAGCGACTCCAGTTGGACCTTCTCCACAGCGAACCTGGAGCAGTGCAGGAGGATGTGCTCTGCTGTTTCCACCGCGTTTATGCAAAAGAGGCATTGCGCTGTATCCAAATGGTGGAACCTAAACAGGTACCCTCGGAAACAACCGTGGTCCGTTAGGAAATGGGTCATGTGGTAGTCCACCTCTTTGTGCTCACACTCTGCCCATTCCGATAGGTCAGGAATAAGCTGGTACGTCCATCGCCCACGTTGCGACTCTTGCCACCTAGTCTGCCAGACTCCACGAATCCACTCGAGAATCTCTGTTTGGTTAACTCCTTCTCGCGCTAGATATTGGCCCTTTATCTCCAGGTCAATGGGTATAATGCCAGAAAGACCATGCGCTGCGTCATCCGAAACGGTTGAAAAGCCTCTGATTAGTCTCAGTGCTATTGTCCGTGATACTGCCCGCGCACTAGCCAAGTAGGTTACTTTGCTTGTAACACAGCTCCAGATAGGGGCAGCTAAAGCAGCGTTGCCTTAGTAACCGCCGCAAGCAGAGTCCTTGCCGGCAATCTGGGTCCTCCCACGTTGGGCATAATTCTTGCCAGCGCTGCAGATGTCATTGCCGCTTTTCTGCTGGCATACGTTGCGTGGTCCTTAAAGGAGAGCCTACGGTCTATTAGGACTCCCAAGTACTTCAACGCTCCTGCTGAAGTGATTATATCTCCCTTCACTTCGACCTGCATGCTTTCGATTCTCTTTCTGCTGCTCAACAGAAATAATTGCGTCTTTTGTGCCGCAATTCCTAGGCCGACTTTCTCAAGCCAATCGGTGAACGCCCTAATCGCCACATTACTGTTGTCCTGGAGCTCCGGTATTGTCTTGGCCACCGCTGTTACTGCAACGTCGACGGCGAAGCAGTGTAGCTCCACGCCTCTGGGCTTGCTAATCCTCAGGATCCCATCATACATGATGTTCCACAAGATCGGTCCAAGTACCGACCCTTGTGGAACACCTGCAGAGACTTGGTGGCATCTTGGACCAGTTCAGTTACATACAACAGCGTGCGTTCCCTGAAGTAGTTGCCAACTACGCTTCGGAGATAACCGGGTATGCCCATGTTACGCATTGCGCCGAGGATATTGGGGGTCGTCGTCAACGCTTGCAAGCAGGTCCTTAAATGCATTTGCCTTTGCTGCAGATATGCTGTTTTTGAGCTCGGCTCGCTTCGCTTTGTATGCCTCCGTGCATTAAACGTGGTGCGGTCGTCCTCTGGATCGCAGCGCTTGTCTTCTCGCCCTTAGGCAGTCCGTACGGAGCTGGTGTAGAGAGGCACTCCACCAGTAAACAGGGGGCTTGCGTTTCGCATTTGTTTATCTCGGCATCACTGCGTCGCATGTTGCTTTGAGCATTCTCATAAGCGATGCCACCTTGGTCTCCGCGTGTCCATTTGTGGTCTCCATGGATTCAATCTGGTAGGCCAACATATCCTCATCCAGTTTTTTGATGTCCCAAACTGGCCCTAGTGCACATCTCCGCTGTCTGGGCATTGGTCTCCTTGTGTGTACCCGGAACGTGATCAAATTGTGGTCGCTTAGGGTTATGTCCTCTTGCACCATCCAGTTTGCGTTGGCCACTAGGACACTGCTGACAAAGGTGACATCGATGCAAGACGAGCCTTTGTCGTTAGTAAAGGTCGGCTTGAGGCCGTCGTTTAGTAATACGAGGTCTATCAAGTTCATGACTCCAATCACGGCGCGTCCTCTTGTGTTGGAAGTCCGGCTGCCCCATTCAGTGGCCCAGGCATTGAGATCACCTCCTATGACTGCTGGTCTGCGCCCTCTTGCATGGTCAACAAGCTTTCTAAGCATGTCCTCAAATTGCTCCGGGCTGTCGCTAGGTGGAGCATAGCAGCTGTAGAGGTGCACTCCTTTGATCTTAGCGTATGCGATGCCGCGCATTGGTATGTTTTCGCTCTCTTCCACAGGTAGGCTAGTGTGACACTTGATAGCCGCCTTACCTACTTCATCGAGCACCACTGAGTTACCTACACCCGGAAGGTATGGTTCACTCAGGAGCAGTACGTCAGCATTGCGCTCCCTCGCTGTCTGAGCCAAAAGGTTCTGCGCAGCTGCGCAATGGTTGACGTTGAGCTGAATGATGTTAATAAGATCTAAGATCATTTTGGCGGCTATTGGCTTCTTTTTTGGTGCTGGCTTTTTAGGTAGGGCATGCGAAACTGCCTGTCGCATGGTTCTTATCTACGTCGTTGCTGCAGATAAGCCATCTTGGTGGCGCTGCGCAGCCCTTTGCCTTATAACCATGCTCGCCACACCAAAGGCAGCAGTCCGAGCGATCGACTGAGTTGCAGCTGTAAGACCGATGGCCAAATTCTAGGCATCTGAAGCATCTTATTGGGCGATCGTCCTGGACGATGCGACACCGTGACCATCCTACGGTTACCGAACCCCGTTTGAGAACCGTTATTGCATCGTTCGTGCATAACGTCACTGTTGCTGACTGAGTTCCATTTCTCATTTTGCGCCACCCGCTAACATCCTCTGGCTTTACAAGTATGCCTTGGTATTGGGAGGCGAGACTACTTTGGAGTTCCTCCGCTGTTGTTGCCTCATCCATTCCACTGCACATTAGCGCCATGTGTGTGTGTGTGTTTTTTTTTTTTTTTTACTTATTTTAAAAAAGACGTTGAGGCACCGCAGTACTTCAAGTGGTCTTTGTGACACCAGGCCGTAGCCTGTTGTTGAAACACCGTTCTTACTCCCTCCTGGCCCCGCCGTTAGGCATTACAACAGGGGGAGTATAGCCTTAGAGGCTCGCATCTGCTCGGATCCTTTCCTCTCGCCTCAGCTGCACCATAACGCTACATGCCATCGCGTTCACAGCATCCCATTTTTCCTGGCAGGCCACCATGTTCGGCACAAAGTTTCCGGGTGTTGGTGTCTCCCCGAACGCCTCCTCCACCGCATATCTTTCCCTGTTGACGTGCTCGGCATCTTCTTCATAGCCTGCACCACAGGTCGCGCATATGGAATCCTCGCTTTGACCGAAGCGGTGCAGGTAGGCTCTAAAGCAGCCATGTCTACTTAGAAACTGGGTCAAGTAGAAGTTTATCTGCCCATGCTTCCTTCCAATCCAGGGTTCGATTTGCGGGATAAGCCGTCGCGTCCAGCTGCCCTTCTGGGAGACCGACCATGTATCTTGCCAACGTGGTATGAGGCTACCTTGGTAGTCATTACCAGTATCCTGGTTCCTCATCGCCGCTACCCTTGACTCGACTAGAAGGTCAAAGGGTGGCATGCTGGCGATCACATGCGCAGCCTCACCCGAGATAGTTCGGAAGCCGCATGCTATCCTGAGGGCGCACACTCGGTAGATCGCCCGAATCGCTATTGTATGCGTTTTCTTCGCTGTTACCTTTGCCCATATGGTTGCAGCATACAGCGTGATGGACTGGACAACGGACGTCAGAAGTCGTCTCCTCAGCTGCTAGATGGCATGATTTTTGCCAGTGCCGTGCATGCTACTGCCGCTTTCCGTGCTGTGTGAGACATGTGGTCCTTAAAACTGAGCCGATGGTCCAGAACCACTCCAAGGTACTTAAGTGAGGGTCGTGAGCATACAGTTGTGTCGCCAACTATGATGCTAGCTATCTCCACCCTTTTCCGCGAACTGATTAGTACCGCCTCTGTTTTTTGCTCCGCTAAGGAAAGACCCTCTTGGGAGAGCCATGCTCGCGCCATCCTGATGGCTGAGTTCATCTCCTGGACTTCATGCAGTTGCTTTGTAACGGCTACGATAGCCACGTCGTCCGCGAAGCCCACGATCTTCACTCCTTCTGACAGGGCTAGCCTCAGGATCCCATCGTACATCAGGTTCCATAATGTTGGACCCAGTACTGATCCCTGTGGGACTCCACTGGAGACACGGTACGTCGACTCTCCTGCACTGGTCTTATAGTGGAGCACTCTTCCCTCGAGGTAGCTTCTCATCATCCCAATCAGGTAGCGGTTGATTCCCTTGGCGGTGAGTGAATCCATAATTCTGTCCCATCTGGCGGAATTGAAGGCGTTCCGGATATCGAGGGTGACCACCAGGCAATATTGCTTAGTCTCCCAGAGCCATCTCCTGCCCTCTATCGCTTTCTCTACCAAGTCCGTTACCACTTGGATGGCCTCCGTAGTGGACCGCGCCTTTCGGAAGCCGACTTGGAGTGGTGGCAGGCCTCCACATTCGTCAATCTCAATGTTGAGACGGTCGCATAGGATTGTCTCCAATGCTTTCCCAGCAGTGTCCAGCAGACAGATTGGCCTTTAGGCGGATGGGTCCTCTGGTGGTTTACCTCCTTTTGGGATCAGAATGAGCTCCTGCCTCTTCCAGCGCTTGGGGAACACTCCTTCCCTTATACATGCGTTGAACACGTCCGCAAAGTAGCTTGGCTGCCGTTCCATGGCAATCCTTATTATCACACTAGGAATCCCATCTGGGCCCGGGGCTTTTCCTGTCGTGATCCTCCGAGCGGCGCTTGCGACTTCATCCGTGGTAACCTCGCTGAATTGGCAATCCACGTTGGTTTTGTGGGTCCTTCCTGGGACCAATCCATGCTCTGGGAACAGGTGCCTGACAATTGCTTGCATTAGCGTCGGGCACGCTGGGGTCGGCGCTCTGAATGCGTGCAGCCTCTTCATCGTCAGCTTATACGCCATTCCCCAGGGGTCCGCGTCGGCTTTGTCGCACAGCTCCAGGAAGCTTCTCCTCTTGCTGTGCTTTATTAGGCGTTTGACTACTAACCTCTTGACTCTGAGTTGCTCCCTGAACGATTCTAATCTCGGGTCGCTGCGTCTAAGAGCCCTTTGGTAAGCCCGTCTTGTTCAAAAGCAGTCAGACCGTTCCCTTTCAATGTTGTCGTTTCACCAATGGACTGGGCGGCGCTTGGCACCCGTTCCGGTTTTGCGCATTGAGGCATCACACGCTCTCACTATATGCGCCATGAGCTGGTCGGTTCTGGCCGTGGCATTGCCTCTGCCATTGATGTCGCCGAGTATGCTCTCAAAGACCCCTATGTCGAGTGTGTCCACTTTATAGCGTCTTTTTCTTGGCATGAGCATCTGGTGTGCTCGCGTTCGGACCTCTATAACAATCGCCAGGTGATCGCTGTGCGTATAGTCCTCGCGCAGGGTCCAGGTGGTGTTCGGTGCCAGGCTACTAGAAGCAAATGTCAAATCAATAATTGACCCAGCATTGCCCCTCGAGAAGGTGTGGCGGGCTCCATGGTTCAGTAGGGCGACATCCAGTGTGGTCATTGCGTCCGCTACAGCCTGACCTCTGCTGTTAGTACTTGGACACCCCCAATCGATTGCCCATGCGTTAAAATCCCCGGCTATCAGGCATGGCGACTTGCTTCGTGTGTCTGCTACTAGCCTGTCCAGGGCGCGCATGTAGCAATCCATGGGCATTGAGGGTGCCAGGTACACGCTGTAGATGTACAGTCCGTACATCTTCGTGCGCACGAACCCTTCTTCTTGGAGAACTTCCAGTGGCTGTGCTGCAGGCTGACCGCAGCTCCATACCGCCGCCTTTTCGAGGTGGTCCTCAGCCTACGTATTGGGGGATCTTTTGCGGTACGGCTCGCTCAGTATGGCAACGTCAATATTACTCGCTCTTACCGATTGCTCTAGCAGGTCATGCGCTGCTTCGCAGTGGTTGAGGTTAAGTTGGTAGATCCTCGTCATTGCTGGATACGTCGAGCCTGCGCTGCTGCCATGTATGGGCATCGGCTGCTGTTGGCTGAATGGTCAGTTTCCTTTTCTCTCTTCCTGGTGCATAGGATACATTTGTGTCTGTTTGAACAGCTCATTGCCTTGTGTCCCTTCTCGCCGCATTTGAAGCAAAGACCAGTGCAGTCTTCACCCATGCAGCGGCTGGCAATGTAGTCGAACTCCATGCACTTGAAGCATCTCAGCGGTTGCGTTTTGCGCCGAATACGGCAGATGACCCAACCGACTCGGACCTTGCCCTCCTTGGCGAGTTTCTCTGCTTTGTCGGCATGGAGTTTCAAGATTGCCGTCTGGGTGCCTCCGTATGATTTGCGGATGGAGACAATCGAAGTTGGCGATGCACCGATTTCGCCGAACTGCTTGATCAGGGCTTCTAAGAGTTCCTCCGTCGTTGTGACCTCGTCCAGATCTTTGATCTCCAGGGTTGCCATTCCGGTGAGTGAACGCACCTCTGTCTCGGGGCCCAGAAATGCCTGCACCGCTTCTTGAAAGGTCCTCGTGTTGGGATCGGCTGACCTTTTGAGCTCAAAGAGAAGCTCGCCCTTGGCCGTTTCCGGATGCCTTTAACCTGCTGCGCAAGGCTCTTCAGCTTAGGCTCCGTCTTAACAGAACGCAGGATCTCGGCATACGAGGCTCCCTCCTTGCCCTTGACGACGATGACGTCTGGTTTTAGCGTCTTCTTTCGGCTGTGTGTGTGTGTTTTTTTTTTTTTTTTTTATTATTATATATACGGCAGGAAAATGAAATCTTCTAAAGATACCATCTACCGACCGTAGATGGTATGCACGATTCATAACCCTCCAAGTAGAGTTATGCCTACGTACTAAACAAAAACCTCCGCTCCTTCTCCTGTCCTTGACATGCTCACCGGGACTGCCAGTCAAAGTATTTCATCGGTGAGCAGGATGTGATGCTACATCGCACTCTCTCTACTTGTGCGCTGTGTTGTTGCATGGCGCTCCTTCCTTGACTTTTTGGTGGCCTTTTACGACGTCACCACACGGGAGTACTCCTCATCCGCCATTCCTGTTGGCCATCTCGTCCTTGCGGACACGCTTCAGCATGCGGACTATGATATCGTGAGCCCCATTCCAAACGTCTTTGTTCGCCAACATAGTGGCAATCAGGCCTCTTGGGCTGAGAGGTGCACCAGCGAGCGACTCCAGTTGGACCTTCTCCACAGCGAACCTGGAGCAGTGCAGGAGGATGTGCTCTGCTGTTTCCACCGCGTTTATGCAAAAGAGGCATTGCGCTGTATCCACATGGTGGAACCTAAACAGGTACCCTCGGAAACTACCATGGTCCGTTAGGAACTGGGTCATGTGGTAGTCCACCTCTTTGTGCTCACACTCTGCCCATTCCAAAAGGTCAGGGATGAGCTGGTACGTCCATCGCCCACGTTGCGACTCTTGCCACCTAGACTGCCAGACTCCACGAATCCACTCGAGAATCTCTGTTTGGTTAACTCCTTCTCGCGCTAGATATTGGCCCTTTATCTCCAGGTGAATGGGTATAATGCCTGAAAGAGCATGCGCTGCGTCATCCGAAACGGTTGAAAAGCCTCTGATTAGTCTCAGTGCTATTGTCCATGATACTGCCCGCGCACTAGCCAAGTAGGTTACTTTGCTTGTAACACAGCTCCAGATAGGGGTAGCGTATAGCAGCGTTGCCTTAGTAACCGCCGCAAGCAGAGTCCTTGCCGGCAATCTGGGTCCTCCCACGTTGGGCAAAATTCTTGCCAGCGCTGCAGCTGTCATTGTCGCTTTTCTGCTGGCATACGTTGCGTGGTCCTTAAAGGAGAGCCTACGGTCTATTAGGACTCCCAAGTACTTCAACGCTCCTGCTGAAGTGATTATATCTCCCTTCACTTCGACCTGCATGCTTTCGATTCTCTTTCTGCTGCTCAACAGAACTAATTCCGTCTTTTGTGCCGCAATTCCTAGGCCGACTTTCTCAAGCCAATCGGTGATCGCCCTAATCGCCACATTACTGTTGTCCTGGAGCTCCGCTATTGTCTTGGCCACCGCTGTTACTGCAACGTCGTCGGCGAAGCAGTGTAGCTCCACGCCTCTGGGCTTGCTAATCCTCAGGATCCCATCATACATGATGTTCCACAAGATCGGTCCAAGTACCGACCCTTGTGGAACACCTGCAGAGACTTGGTGGCATCTTGGACCAGTTCAGTTACATACAACAGCGTGCGTTCCCTGAAGTAGTTGCCAACTACGCTTCGGAGATAACCGGGTATGCCCATGTTACGCATTGCGCCGAGGATATTGGGCCATCTCGCTGTATTAAACGCGTTCTTCACGTCGAGCGTGATGATGGCACAGTACTTTTTACTCCGCCTAACCATCGGTCGCCGTCAAGTGCGATCTTCGCTACTTCAGTTACGGCTGTGAGGGCATCAAGCGTGCTCTACCCTTTACGGAAGCCATACTGTTGGCATTGAAGGCCTGTGGGGCTCTCGGAGATGGCTTCTATGCGTGTGTATGGAATGCGCTCAAACAGTTTGCCCACAATGTCCAGCAGACATAAGGGACGGTAGCTGCCTGCTGCGTTTGCAGGCCCCTTGCCTTTCGGCAGAAGGACAAGTTTCATTGTCTTCCACCGCTTGGGGAAGACTCCGTCCAGAAGACATTGTTGGAAAGCCTCCCTGAAGACCTCGGGTCTTGCGGTGGCAGCGGCCTTAACAATTAGCCCAGGAATACCATCAGTGCCGGGAGCTTTGTTCGGCATGATCCTCTTCGCTGCTTCGACGACTTCGCATGCTGTGATACACGGAAAATCGGAGGCGGGGGCTTGTAGAGCGGGTTGCCATAACGTGTCTTGGCTTGGGAATAGCTCCGACACGATGCTGGCCAGTGCAGCTGGGTCCTGAGGGGTACTTCCACCAGCGACATTAAGTTTTTTCCGGACTTTTTTGTAGGCAATACCCCAGGGGTCGTCGTCAACGCTTGCAAGCAGGTCCTTAAACGCATTTGCCTTTGCTGCAGATATGCTGTTTTTGAGCTCGGCTCGCTTCGCTTTGTATGCCTCCGTGTATTGGACGTGGTGCGGTCGTCCTCTGGATCGCTGCGCTTGTCTTCTCGCCCTTAGGCAGTCCGTACGGAGCTGGTGTAGAGAGGCACTCCACCAGTAAACAGGGGGCTTGCGTTTCGTTGCTTTGAGCATGCTCAGCGATGCCACCTTGGTCTCCATTTGTGATCTCCATGGATTCAATCTGGTAGGCCAACATATCCTCATCCAGTTTTTTTATGTCCCATACTGGCCCTAGTGCACATCTCCGCTGTCTGGTCATTGGTCTCCTTGTTTGTACCCGGAACGTGATCAGGTTGTGGTCGCTCAGGGTTATGTCCTCTTGCACCATCCAGTTTGCGTTGGCCACTAGGACACTGCTGACAAAGGTGACATCGATGCAAGACAAGCCTCTGTCGTTATTAAAGGTCGGCTTGAGGCCGTCGTTTAGTAATACGAGGTCTATCAAATTCATGCCCTCAATCACTGCGCGTCCTCTTGTGTTGGAAGTCCGGCTGCCCCATTCAGTGGCCCAGGCATTGAGATCACCTCCTATGACTGCTGGTCTGCGCCCTCTTGCATGATCAACAAGCTTTCTAAGCATGTCCTCAAATTGCTCCGGGCTGTCGCTAGGTGGAGCATAGCAGGTGTAGAAGTGCACGTGTGTGTGTGTGTGTGAGTGTGTGTGTGTGTGTATGTGTGTGTGTGTTTTTTTTTTTTTTATTACAAATACGGCAGGAAAATAAGATCTTCGAAAGATACCATCCACCGTCCGTAGATGGTATGCACGATTCATAACTCTCCAAGTAGAGTTACGCCTACGTACTAAACAAAAACCTCCGTATGCTCTCCAGTCCTTGCTTTGCTCACTGGTACTTCCAATCAAGGTATTACTTCGGTGAGCAGGATGTGGTGCCCGGTCGCAGTCCCTCTCTTGGTGCGTTGCTGTGTAACGCTCCTTCGTTAACTCTTTAGTCGCCTTTTACGACAAGCCGAGCCCGCTGAGGTGGTATACTTGGTCCGCCACCACACGGGAGTGCTCCTTTATCCAACGGGTCTGCTGGCCATCTCATCGATGCGAACACGTTTCATCATGCCTATTATAATGCCATGAGCCCTCTCCCACACGGTTTTGTCCGCCAACATATTGCGCATTAGACTTCTCGGGCTGAGCGGAGTTCCAGCAAGAGTCTTCAGTATCTCCCTCTCTGTACGAAACCTAGTGCAGTGCATTAGGATATGTTCCGCTGTTTCGGCTACGTCGTTGCAGAACAGGCACAGGGCTGAGTCCACATGGCGAAACCTGAAGAGGTAACCCCGGAAGCAACCATGGTCGGTGATGAACTGCGTTAAGTGATAGTCCAGCACTTTGTGTTCACACCCTGCCCACTCGGATAAATCTGGAATCAGCTGGTAGGTCCATCTCCCTTGTTGTGAGTGTTGCCACCTAGTCTGCCACACCCCATAAAGCCAGACACTGATCTCTTCACCGGTAACACCTTCTCGAGACAGGTATTGGGCTTCTATCTCAAGATCAATCGGGGGGATGCCCGCGAGGACATGAGCAGCATCTTCCGATATTGTTCTGAATCCTCTTATCAGTCTAAGAGCCAGGGTCCGTGATACTGCACGCGCGTTGTCCAGGTAAGTCACTCTATTCGTGACACTCCTCCAGATGGGGGCAGCGTATAGAAGCGATGATTTCGCGACTGCCACTAGCAGCCTCCTGGCCGGCATCCTGGGTCCACCTATATTTGGCATGAGTCTTGCCAGTGCTGCTGCTGTCATCGCTGCCTTCCTACTGGCGTATCTCGCATGCTCCTTGAATGACAGTCTATGGTCAATAAGAACACCCAGATACTTCAGGGATCCAGCAGACTCTATTTGAGCGTCTTTGACCGCGACACGTATACTCTCGACGGCCTTTCTGCTGCTCAACAACACTGCTTTGGACTTGTGCGCAGCGATGCTTAGACCGGCATTCTCCAGCCAGCTAATAGCTGAGCTAATCGCTGCATTGCTCTTGTCCTGTAGCTCCGGAATAGTTTTGGCAACCGCTGCTACGGCCACGTCGTCAGCAAAGCAGAGTAGCTCCACTCCACTAGGCTTGCTGATGGACAATATCCCGTCGTACATTATGTTCCACAGTATTGGACCAATTACCGACCCTTGTGGGACACCTGCGGTGACGTGGTGTTTTCTTGGCCCGCCATCAGTATCGTACCATAGTATACGGTCCCTGAAGTAGCTGCCAATGATGATCCTGAGGTAACGAGGAATACCCAAGTTGCGCATGGCCCCAAGGATGTTTGGCCATCTCGCCGTATTGAATGCATTTTTCACGTCTAGCGTGATGATGGCGCAGTACTCCTTGCTGCCACCTAGCCATCTGTCACCATCGAGGGCGGACTTGGCCAGATCTCTTATGGCAGTGAGAGCGTCGAGAGTGCTTTTTCCTCTCCGGAAGCCATACTGGTGTCTTTGTAGGCCATCGGGGCTCTCAGTGATCAGCTCAATTCGGGTGTATAGGATGCGTTCGAAGAGCTTTCCCACAATATCCAGCAGACATAGTGGGCGGAAACTGCCTACAGCATTAGTTGTAGCCTTACCTTTCGGCAACAATACCAGCCTCATGTTCTTCCAGCGAGAAGGGAAGACACCATCTATCAGACACTGTTGGAAGGTGTCCCTGAAGATTTCAGGCTTGGCATTTGCGGCAGCCATAACTACGACGCCTGGGATGCCATCGAGACCTGGGGCTTTGTTGGGCTTAATTCTCTTTGCCGCTTCGATGACCTCACATGTAGTGACACACGGGAAGTCGGGGACAGGGATTTCTTGTGCGGGTTGCCATAGAGTATCCTGATCTGGGAATAGCTCCTCCACGATGCTTGATAATAGAACCGGGTCCTGTGGAGTGCCTCCTTCAGCGGCTTTCAGCTTATTGCAAACCAATTTGTAGGCGGGACCCCACGGAACATCGTCTACGCTCGCCAGCAGGTCTTTAAAAGCATTTGCTTTAGCAGCAGCAATGCCATTTCTGAGCTCCGCACGTTTCGATCTGTACCTGTCATGTAGATCTGAGTGCTGAGAGTGACCTCTGGCTCGTTGCACCTGTCTCCTTGCCCTGAAGCATTCCGAGCGTAGCTGGTTGAGAGAGCCGTTCCACCAGTAGACCGGAGGTTTGCGTTTACTTCTTTGCTTCTTACGCGGCATCGCTGCATCGCATGCAGCTTCCAGCATCTTCATGAGCGCCGCCACCATGGTTTCCGCATGTCCATTTGTAAGCACCATTTGTTCGATGTTGAAAGCCAGCATGTCCTTGTCAAGTTTTTTGATGTCCCATGCATGCCCAAGAGTACTCCTTGCCTGTCGTTGTGTGATGCACGACGTGCGCGCGCTGAATGTAATTAGGGCATGATCGCTCAGCGTTATGTCCTCCTGAACCGTCCATTTAGCTGTGGGGGCTAGGCTTCTGTTGACAAAGGTGACATCGATGAATGATATACCTCTGTCGTTATTAAACGTCGGCTTGCCACCGTCATTCAACAGCACCAGATCCAGCTGGTTCATGGCATCAATAACGGCCCGTCCTCTGAGATTGGATATCCGGCTTCCCCATTCTATTGCCCAGGCGTTGAAGTCACCTGCAATGACTACAGGCTTGCGCCCTCTAGCGTGGTAAATTAAAGTATTTAACAATTCCTCGAAGAGGTCCGGACTGTCACTAGGCGGGGCGTAGCAGCTATATAGGTGAACACCCTTAACTTTAGCGTACGCAATGCCACGCATAGGCACGCTTTCCTGTTCTTCTATGTAGAGGTTTCTGCAGCATATGACTGCCGCCTTACGTGTAGAGTCGAAGAGCACTCCTGAGTTTCCCGCCCCAGGGGCGTACGGTTCGCTCAGAAGCATGACGTCAGCATTGCGCTCTCTCGCTGTCTGGGACAGGAGGCTCTGTGCAGCTGCGCAGTGGTTATCATTTAGTTGGAAGATGTTAATCATCATCACGGCGACTCAGGACTCCTTTTTTTGTGCTCGCTTTGAAGGTAGGGCATGCATAACTACCTGTCGGGTGATTTCTGTCTACATCGCTATTGCAGATCAGGCATTTCGGCTGATTATCACAGCCCTTCGCTTTATGCCCACGTTCGCCGCACCGAAGACAGCAGTCCGAGCGGTCAGGCTCCTTACAGTTGATGGCTCTGTGACCGTAACCCAGCCATTTATAGCATCTTGTGGGGCGTGTGTCTTGAATGATGCGACAGCGAGACCAGCCAACGGTTACCGAGCCCTTTTTTAGGACGCCTATTGCGTCGTTAACGCTAATCGTAACCGTCGCCACTTGGGTCCCATCTCGCATTTTGCGCATCCCCCGCACATCTTCTGGCTTCAGCTGAATGCCTTCAAATTGGGAGGCCATGCAGTTGTAGAGCTCCATTGCTGTCGTCGCCTCATCCATGCCGCTGCAGGTTAGCGCCATTCTCTGCGCGCCCGTGCGGACCGCAGCCATTTCCCTAAGGGATTCCTCGATAGCTCCTTTATATTTGGGCACGCTTGCAGAAACTTTTCCCTCCACTTCGAGCAACAACTCGCCTTGTTGGGTCCTCCTGATTTTCTTGACATGACTGCCAAGTTCTGTCAGGCTCGGGTCGGCTTTGAGCTTACGGAGCATGTCCGAGTATGAAATTTCTCCCGTCTTTTTAATTATTATCGCCTCCGGCTTTTTGCGTAGTCGTTTAGGTGCCACCTTAGTCCACTCCGCCTTTTTGTTACCCTCTTTGGCTACGGACGCGAAGCTGGGCGGAAGTGGCTCCTTAATTTTGGACGCCTGCAATGTCACATCCTTGTTAGCGGGAAGCTTCTTCGGGGCAGGCTTCACTGGGGCGCTCTTTTTGCTGGCTGCCGGGGTGCACGCTGGTTGCAGTCGCGCTTCCGATGTGTGTGTGTGTGTGTGTGTGTGTGTGTGTGTGTGTGTGTGTGTGTGTGTGTGTGTGTGTGTGTGTGTGTGTGTGTGTGTGTGTGTGTGTGTGTGTGTGTGTGTGTGTGTGTGTGTGTGTGTGTGTGTGTGTGTGTGTGAGTGAGTGTGTGTCTGTTGCAGAGAGCTGCTCCTGATGCTACCGCTGTGTGTCTCGTGTGGAGTGGCGTCTTTGCATTGTTACACTTGACCAATTCGAATTGCAATTGCACACCTGAGTGTTCTGTATCTCTCACTCTCTCTCTCCCTCAACGTGACCGCCTCTCAGTGTCGACAGTCTAACTGTGTTGCAGCTATTATAACTAGCTGAAAAACTGAAGAGAGCTAGGTTCCAAATATTGCCGAGCAAAAGAGTTGCAGACTTTTTATACCCGCTACTCATAGAGTAGAAGGGTATTATAACTTTGTTCAAACCGAAAATGTATGTAACAGGCAGAAGGAGACACCTCCGACCCCATAAAGTATATATATTCTGGCTCAGGATCAACAGCCGAGTCGATATAGCCATATCCGTCTGTCTGTCCGTGTGAAAATCTAGATCTCAGCTATTATAAGAGCTAGGACTACCAAATTTGGTGACAATATATGTTATTATTGCACGCTGATCAAGTTTATTTTGGATTTTGGCCACGCCCCCTTCCGCCCCCGTAAATCGAAAAAACATTGATTACACGCGCAATTTTGATGCCATATTGTTCATTTTCGGTTTACTTAACTTTAACTATAGCTAGCCAGATGATCTCTGAAAATTTGGTAACAATCGGATAATAAACACAGAAGTTATGCAGCTTAACGTTTTCCATAGCTGTCGGCAGCGCTGCTTGCAGCATTGTGCCGAATCGTGTGTGCGTGTACGGTGGTGAAATGGGTTAAGTTGTGGACTGCAAAACGAACAGTACTATTATGCATTTACGGGTTCGAGTCCCGCCCGCATCAAAAATTAAATGTGTGCAAAAATGTTTTTTTTTTTATTTTAGATTTTGACTTTGCATAAATATTGTAAGTCCATAGCCTTTTACGGTCAAAATATGATTGTAGCCGTTTTTTTTTGTTCCGCAAATAAATGATGTACGAGCAGCTGGGTAGCGGGTATATTACAGTCGAGCACACTCGAATGTAGCTTTCTTACTTGTTTTTTTATTAATTTGCCTCTTTACCGCACAGCGTTGTCATACGCTTTTACTAAGCACATGCTTATGCTCTCACGCTCTCTCTGCTCTGTTACTAATTATGAACGCAATGCTTACTTCTCCCATAAAGGCATTGCTGTCTGTCCTCTTTAGCACACACACGCTCTCGAAGTTTAGTGCAGGCAATGGTAAGCTAACCAGCAACTGACAGCGTGTGTGTGCGAGCAGCGATCAGCCTTGTTGGCGCACAGGGATGCGTATAAGCGCGCGTAAAATTATAAGAGACAAAATATGAACATTTTTAGCTGTTTTTGCCACACTTAGAGAACTAGCTAGTTTAGCATCTCTAAAGCTGACTGCAATTGTCGAGCAACGATTTATGTTGGCTTTTCGAATGTTTGCGCCACTCACTTGCCCGCTTTCTCCCTCTCTCTCTCTCTCTCTCTCTCTCTCTCTCTCTCTCTCTCTCTCTCTCTCTCTCTCTCTCCTTTCTCAATCCATCTTTCTGTTGTAGCAGTTTGGCCAGTCGAAACGAGTCCTTTAGCCAGACTGTGGGCTTTAAAGATGTAGTTAATGAAAAGTCTTGGTAGCTTCTTACCTAATTCCAAGTGCTGTTTTCCAGCTTCCAATCAGCTTTGATTGCGTGAGTCGTGTTTGCACTTAAAAGCCCACAAAATGCGCTGACATTTCATTAAAATGAACCGGAGCTGACCTGGTTGACACGTCGTCTTCTTCCCTATCCCCCTCCCCCCTGCCAACTGCATATGTGAGGTTCAATGGATGACCTTCCCGCAGGGCGGAAGTGGCAAACATGCAGATGCTAAGTGTGAATTCTGTTTCACACTGGGTATCTTCCTTCCGGCTGTGTGAATCACGTGCGTCTGCTGTATGGCTAATTAACAGAATTTTGGCATTGAATTGAGGGATGTCCCCCATCTACACACCCTACTCAACTTGCCTGAAAGTCGAAAATTTTGTGTTTTTTGAATTTCCTTTCATAGTCAATTTTGAGAGCAACGTTTACGTTATTGCGATTTCGTTTCTGCTTTATTTTATTTCCTTTTTTTGTTGCTTTAATCTGCACTTGTTCGCGTTCTATACACAATTCGGCAATGAAGACAAACATGTAAGTATGAAATACCCTGTAATGCATTCTATTTAATACACGCTCGCTACACGCACAGCTTTTCGCTCACCGCCTTGCGAGACTACACAAATGTGGCCACGAGGGACTCCATCGTCCACTTTCTGCTGCAACCGATGACCTTCGAGATGAAGGCGGGACAGGCGCTGCTGCTGCGCGTGCGACGGAAGTACATGCGTGAGCTCTACGAACGGGATTGGGAAAACGAGCGACTGGAGTTTGAGCGTCTCAGAATCAATCTACGAGCGGAGCCGGATAGAATTTGCTGTATTCTGCCAGGCTTGCGTCATCGAACCATATAGGCCGCTATCAACATGTTTAGGGTAGTCCTTGCAACGACTCGCCTTGCCTCGCCTCCTCTTAGACTACCTTAAACATGTTGTCCGTTCTACAATATTTGGCCGAAGAGTGTGTTAAGCTTGTTCTCGCATTCACAATTACATTCGTTCACAATAGTCACTTGTGCGGTCGAGTGTAATAAATTGATTTCGTCAGCCTGGTTTTGCGGTCATTAATTTATTTTGTGGCCACGCCCCCTTCGGCCTGTAGCGTTGGTTGTTGCTTGTTTGTTTGTTGTTTAGGTTTATTGTTTAATGAATGAATGAACGAAATTCGCATTTTCAGACCGAAGGTCGTTTCTTTGGGGTATCCAATGAATCCTTTGAGCGCAAAGCTTCTTTTTTGTATCCTTTTGAATTCGAATATCCCGTAGAATATACTAAAGAAGGGTGCTACTGTATACATGCTAGATAGCATATATGTATGGCCTGAAAAGTCCAATATGTAGATAAAGAAGACCATGGATTAAAGAAAAGACGTTAGAAAAAGACATTTGTGGCCTCATAAAGTCTGGTCTGTCTGTATGAACGCCTGTATTTCAGAAGCTATAAAACCTAAACAAACCTGATCTTGTGAGTTCTCAATGTTTTTTCCAAAATTCTTATCTTACCTATTTTAATAAAAATCAAAAAGGAATTAAAAGAAGTTTTAAAGGAAACAATGATATCTAAATTTGTATATCAGAGATTATATAAAATATATATATTCTTTTAATTTTTCAATTCATCATATTTAATTTCTGATAATATATAAAAATAAAAATATAATACAGAGTAATTTGCAGTCGTGTGTTATTGTTTGTGCTTATGAACTTTTTGTGTACTAGTTATCATGACTCGACTCTAAGTGTCCTTTGTTTTGGCTGCAATAAAAACGCTACTCCTGATATTAATTGAAAGCTAAAGATAAACTTTTGCTTAGCTTCGACTTGTAGGCGTAGAAGGGTGCTTTCAATTTTCTTTGCTCGTGCTCTGCTTTATCATCATTTGTCATTGTCTGCGCTCGCTGGCGGCTAACGAAGTGTGATTCACGGGCCAAGCCTTCCCCACCCTCTGCTGGCATTTGCATGTTTAATCGGTATGTAGATACGATAAGACTTAGAGTGAAAGAGAGAGAAAGAGAGAACGCAGCAAGACTGCACTCAGTTGCATTTCCGTTGACTTTTCACGCGCCTCCTCCTGCCTTCCGTGTGCAGTCAGCAATGTGCTAATCAAATTATAGATTGTTCCCCAATGTCGCAATTTGTTCAGAGCACAGGGATCGCTCTCTCTCTCTCTCTCTCCCTATATATACATATCTCTCTCGCCCTGCTTGGCTCAGAATTTCGTTTTCGGAAAAGCGAGACGTGTTTTTCAGCACGCGCTCTCTATTTAGGCGCCATAATGACAAAACGCCATCAAAGGAGGGCAAATCGCAGCAAAGTGGGACGCAGCTCCATTTACAGCGCGCGCCCAATGCACATTATGTTTTTTTTTCTATTGTGCAGCTGCACTCGCAGCTGAGCCAGGCAGCAGGCGGGTGGTGTTACCGTGTGACCCACAAGGGGCATATTAAACAATGCATTCCTTTAATTAACAATTTGCATTCGTTGCTCTTTTGTGAGCGCGTGCGTGTGCGCGCGTATGTGTATGTGTGTATAGAGCATTTGTTTCATTTAATTGCTATTTGCATTGGCAGCTGCTTTTTTTCCACAGCCATAGACCAATTGCACTTCGTAAAGACATTGCACTAGCCTGTTAACAGAGTGCAACACTGTTAAATGATTGAAATAGTCTCCCCATACCCCTCTTGATATATTAACAAACTGACTGGTGGCGGTTTTTTACCATTCGACCATTGAAAGTGGTCAAAAATGGTATATTAAGTTTGTGCAGATGTATGTAACAGGCAAAAAGTGACGTGACAGACCCCAAAAAGTGTATATATTCTGACTCAGGACCACTAGCCGAGTCGATTGAGCCATGTCCGTCTGTCTGTCCGCCTGTCCGTTTGAACGTCTAGATCTTAGCTATTACAGAAGCTAGAGGCACAAAATTTCACATGAATTTCACGTATACAATACGGACATCGAGTTTATTTTTAATTTTTGATGCCACATACACACTTGCAGCTTTTTGATTTGGTATGAACATAGATAAATTCAATATAAATCTATTCCCCTATTATACAATCCGATCAGACAATAAACACTAAAGTAATCCATGTTAACGTTTTTTGTAATTCCACTGCTTGTGTCTGCGCTGCGTATCGTTTCAGCCATAACATGTATAAAGCTGTTTGCTATGACGTTTTCACATGAAGATGGCGCTATTCAAAGACAGATAAAATTTAAACAATAGGTGGCAGATGAACTTGTGCAGTGTTTTTTTTTTTTGATGGAAATAAAAGTGTGATTTTAAAATTGGGCGAATAGTATCTTACCATCAACTACAGAACTATAGAACGAACGACTTTTTGTCGGTCGCGCCGAAATTTTGGTAGAGTCAGAATCCGCAAAAACACCGTTATATCGACAAAAAATTTCTCGATTTTATGCCGGCCACAATTGTGTTTAAAATCGCTTATGAAACAAAACACAAGTAAATTTAATTATTTTTGAAATTCAATTAAAAAAAAATCTTGAAGCGACCGCCAAAAAATTCTTTCACCTAAAATTTTGATAAATGTAGCCCTATCAATAAAAACAAGTAGGAAAGCTACAGACGAGTGTATACCCGCTGCTCGTACGTCAAAATTATTTGCGAAACAATAAAGAACGGCTACAATCATATTTTGACTCTAAAAGGCCATGGACTTACAATATTGATGCAATGTCAAAAATCTAAAAAATTAGAAAGTTTTTTCACACATTAAATTTTTGATGCGGGCGGGACTCGAACTCGTTTTGCAGTCCACCACTTAACCCATTTCACCACGTACGCACTTCTTGCATTTTTGCCTAAACAGCTTTTTTTTTCGACGCGAAATCTATCGGTAAAAACGGCTGCCCTGGTACTGAGACATCTGCCGATAGAGCAAGCAGTGCAAACCAGTGGTGGCGGGGTTAGCGGGAAAGTAGCCTGTCAAAGATCCTCTCTTAAGCCTATTCGGTCAGCGACCCCCGCTAACCGTTGGGGAGAACTGCCGTTCGAACTGTCGGTCAGATGCCCGAAGGCCCGACTTTATGACCACCAACAATTTTATTTTGGGCCTCATTCAGTAAAAATAATTGTGATCAGCGGCCGAAGAAAATTATACAAAGTGTGTGTGTCTTTTTGTAGTTTTTTTTTTTTTTTTTTAATTATTATAAATTATAAATTATTTTGGTGTCCAGGAGCGAAGGAACGAAGAAGCGACGAACAAAACAGAAGCCGGAAAGAAGCAGTCTCCTGGTGAGTTCGGTCCAAGCGGAGTTCCACCCGGAGACCTGTTTAATTTTGAACCCGAACCCACCACCTTCGACCCCATCCCCGTCAGCGCCAACAGCTAGAACGGCGGGCCGCAGATCCCTGACCCTTAGCATAATTTAGTTTATAATTATAATTTAAGTTAATTTATTTATGTGTTAGACATAGTTTGCGTCAAATTTTTGTTAAGTTTTGTGTAGGTTTTTGCGTAGTCAGGTTTTATGTAGGCGTCGTAATAATGTTAAGTAAATAAATATTTTTTTTTGTAACGTAGAATCAAGGATGAGTTGCTAAGTGTTAATTTTTAGGGAGATGGGGCGGCCGTAGCGGGCAAAATCGGCTAGGATGATGCTCCGAAACCGTGAGCAGGAGCACCACATGGTTGGGTGGGTCCGCGGTGACCAATTTCGGTCACCAAAGGTTGTTGTTGTTGTTGTTTAACGTAGTATGTATTTGTTGTGGTTGTTGTGTGTGAGGCGTAATACGTAAGTATCAAAATTCATCGGTATTTTGGTGCGGACTGCAGGAAATTAAAATTCAAATTCAAAACAAGTAAAAAAAACTACAGTCGAGCGCACCCGACAGTAAGATACCATTTGCCCAGTTTCGAAACAAATTATCACACATTAAATTCCATCAAAAAACTCTGCATCTATCTTTGAATAACGCCATCTACATGTGAAAACGGCATAGCTTTACACACGCTACGGCTGAAACGAAGCTTCGTGACGATGACGTCACGACGCGCAGCACAGGCGCAAGCAGTGGAAGTACGGAAAACGGAAACATGGATAACTTCTGTGTTTATCATCTGATTGGATTGTAATTTGGAGAATAGATTTTTATTGCAATTATTTATGTTTACTTACTTACTTACTTCAATACTTCTCCTGATAATCGAAAATTATCGATTTGCGTGGGCGTTGGGCGTGGCATCAAAAATTGAAAATAAACTCGATCTACCTATGGTATACAGGAACCTTAATGTGAAATATGGTGTCTCTAGTTTTTGTAATATCTGAGATCTAGACGTTCAAACGGACAGACGGACATGGCTCAATCGACTCAGCTAGTGATCCTGAGTCAGAATATATATACTTTGTGGGGTCTCTCACGCCTCCCTCTGCCTGTTACATACATTTGCGCAAACTTAGTATGCCATATTTGACCATTTTCAATTGTCGAATGGTATAAAAATCGGTGACGTAGACATCTATTTAACTTTAACCATAACGTTACCTAGCGATGCTTTGGTATAATCTAGAAAACCGAAATCCATTAGCACAAATCTTTGGGAACTTTTTTCGAGTCACTACAACTATTTGCTTTCCCTTCTTCGCTTTCGTATTGTATTTTTTTTTTTCAGCTTTATCGCAACTTCATTCAACAATTTTCGCTTTGTGCGCTAAAAGTATTAAATTTCTTTAAAATACTACAGAAATAATCCGAGCACTTTTCTCTGAATGGAATATTCACAGTGCTGCACGCAGTCGGGCCAGGCAATATAGGGGGATTCCCCATTCTGGATTTCAGGTTGCCTTGATCAGCAGCAACAGCTGCAACCAGCCACCACGTCATCATTGCGCTGGCAATCCCATCTAAGACGAAAGCGAATGCTTTTAATGCTTTCCCCAGCCATTTCTTATCATTATCAAGGCGGGGGTTTAACTTTGAACGACTTTTGTGTTGTGGTTTTTGGTGTTATTTATTCTTGCTTTTGCTGAGACACGAGTGCGCTTCATTGTCCCGGCGGCAACTACAACAACAAGAATAAGCAGTGTGAACTTTGCATTTTATATATCGATATATATCGATATGCTGTGAGCCTTTTAAACCTCTTACAAATCTATGACAGTATATACATATACATATTTGAAGCATAATAACTATACACTCGCAAATTTATTAATACAAGGTTAGGGATATTGATATTTCCATGACGCCAAATAAGACGAAATTATTATTATGAACTTGACTTTGCATAAATATTGTAAGTCCATGGCCCTTTACGGTCAAAATATGATTGTAGCCGTTCTTTATTGTTCCGCAAATAATTTTGATGTACGAGCAGCTGGGTACCGGGTATATTACAGTGGAGCACACTCGAATGTAGCTTTCTTACTTATTTTATTTTTGGCTTAGTTTAGGAGATATAGCCTCCGATAAGTCCCTTATGTCCATACAATTTACAGGCCAGAATGACCGTTATGACCAGGTTTTAAAAACTGTAATTACCCATATTATTACCACTTAGCGATAACTAAGCCAAAAACAAAAAAATTTAACTTAATATTTTCGTCTTATTTCCTCAAGTTCTATAGGAAACCATCATCAGATCTTGGCGTCACGGAAACAGCAAAAGGCTTATTTGATTTTCAAACATATTAAATTTAAAATTATATATTGAATTTTTGATATTTTTAGTCTCTCGTATGTACACACTGTGCTCTGCCTAAACTAAACTGCCTGTTTATCGTTGGTGGCTTATTTATTTATTTATTTAACGTCAACTAATGGCAGTCGACACAAAATTTTAAAAGATTTAAAATTAAATACAAAAAATAATTTTTTTCATATAATTAAGTTAAAATTATCTTTAAGATTAAAAAAAAATTAAAATTAAAAGTGAAGTAAATAATTACAACTTAAAACAAAAATTTAACGACTAGTCTGGGTGAACAAAAGAATAATTAAAAATTTTATTTATTTAAAATGATCCAACATTTGTTGCAAAAGGATTGGGGAAAACCCAGAAAAACCCAATCAGATCAGAGAAGATTGTTAGGTGTTAGTTGTTAGTGTTAGGTGTTAGTTGTTAGTACGCTACATCGACCGGAGGAAGCGTAAAAGAAAATCCAACATTAGATAGTAAGTAAATATATATAGATTCATGGATAGAAAAAGATAAACGAGGAAAAGAGAAAAATACACTAGTGAGGACTAAATTCTACACAGATGAGAAAGAATTAAAGATTTTAAGTCTACAGAATTTGAATTAGCTATGATAAAATATAAGTTGTTATAGTTCGAACATAATGCCCTAAAGGGTTCATGCAAGGCATAGTTCGACCTACAGTGAGAAAGTGTTAGAGGTAGGAAGTTACAAAAGTTTCTAAAGGGGACAGAGAAGTATAACTGGCTAGCCAAGTCTTCACTATCAATATCGCCTTGAATGAGTTTATTTATAAACAGTACACCAAGCATGGTTCTACGATTTGCTAAAGACGGAAGATTTAATAAGAGAAGTCTACTAGAGTAAGAAGGTAATCTTAAGTTTGCATCCCAATTAAGGCCTCGTAGGGCAAAAATTAAAAAATTCTTTTGCACAGATTCAATGCGGTCCTTGTAAAATGAATACTGAGGACACCAAACACATGAACCATACTCAAGAATAGGAAGCACAAGAGAGATATAAAGAGTTTTTGTGACATAAGGGTCGTTGAATTCCTTAGACCACCGCTTTATAAAGCCCAGAACACCCATGGCCTTATTGACCATAGAAATAATGTGTTCAGTAAATTTAAGTTTGCGATCCAAACGAACGCCCAGATCATCAGCCAAGGTAATTCTATCCAGGGGGCAACCACAGAGAGTGTATGAGGCGTACTTGGGACTGGCCCGAGAGAAAGTCATTAGTTTGCATTTACCCATGTTCAAGTTTAATTGGTTTGCACTGCACCAACTATGAAAACGGTCAAGGTCGTCTTGAAGAGAAGAGTGATAAGATACATCTTTAAATTGATAGCATAGCTTAACATCGTCTGCATACATAAGAGTGCGCGAGTTACGTATGACCAAAGGTAGATCATTAATAAAAAGAGTGAAAAGAAGGGGACCCAGATGGCTTCCTTGAGGAACACCAGAGGTGACATAAAGTGATTTAGAAAGAGCATTTTTGAATGAGACTCTTTGAGTTCGGTCGGTTAGATAACTTACGATCCAACTAAGGAATTTGGGTGTAAAGCCCAGAAGGTTAAGTTTGTGTGCGAGAAGGGAGTGGTTTACTGAGTCAAAAGCTTTACTGAAATCAGTATAAATGACATCAGTCTGTAGATTTTTCCAAAAACCGGTAATTATAAAATATGTTAGCTCAAGCAAATTTGTCTAAGTTGAACGACGTTTCACGAATCCATGCTGACTAGGAGACATGAGAGATCTGCAATAATGTTGCAAGTACGGAGTCAAAACATACTCAAAGAGTTTAGGTATAGCCGACAATTTAGAGATACCTCTATAATTGCTTGCATCAGACTTACTGCCTTTTTTGTGAAGAGGAATTATAAATGATTCCTTCCAAATCAAGGGAAAAGAGGAAGTGTTTAAGGTCAGTGAAAATAGTCTGTGCAACGGCTTAGTTAATGAATTGGCACAGTAACGAAGTACGCAACCAGGAATTCCGTCAGGACCTGGATTGAAAACAGGTTTTACCAGACATAGATCCCTATAGAGACTATTCTCATGAAGGACAGGGGTGGAAATTCCATTCGAGCTAGGAATGGTATATGGGTACTTATGAGAGGACTGTGTAAATTTTGAGTAAGTCGTTTGAAAGAACTTCGCAAACAAATCGGCAATGGCCTGATCATTATTAGCGTCATCCTTATTAAACGATAAATTAGAAGGAGTGGTATTAGATTTACGCAGGCTTGCCCATGGCAACTCTGTTTTCAAACAAATCCATTGAGCTAGCTACACCGGCAGTTTTGGTATTATAATAATATAAGATATAATTTATTTCCAGCAAGGAAGTCGAACCGATCGGACGGCAACGCGGAGTAAATCAAATGGAACGAATTTTGCAAATTTCACCGAATTTCATTAAGCCGTGGATCAATTTAACGTAAACAATTTAACGAATACTAAAAGTGCGCAGTGCTACATACATACAAAGAAATGTATAATGTTTGCATGTATTTGAATACATATATGTACATTTGTAACTAAGACTTACTTTTAAAGAAATGCACAAACACGCAATCAAGAAGTGTAGCTTAGGTTTATACGTCCAGATACATAGATACGTACATATGAAAAAATAAGTATTTAAATGTGTGTGTGGAGGCTTGCTTTAAGACAAAGTGCAATCTACTCTTTGTAAGAGTTTTTAATTCAATTATATTTTGTCACAGAAGCCGATGCCGCAGATATAGTTCACACAACGGTGAGCATAATTAAGCTTGTGCATGAGGTGACCACAATGATATTGAAGGTGTGGGAGCTTTTTGAAGACTTTCCTATTCTCAACACGTTGAACATTTTGCCTGACAAGGAGTTCTCGCAACTTGTCATCAAGTTCGAAACAGAAGTGGATCAGATGTGCTATACACAAAAATAGTCCTGGTTGAGATCAAGGCTTTAATTATGATGGAGTTTTCGTATATGACACTTCGAAATATGGGCAGAGGCAACTTCACGCAGGAACTGTTTTTGATGCGTAAGAAATATGAGAGTCGCATGCAGCAATCACAGGCCGTGCTGGGCATGGTAATGGCAAGCAGCAGTCGTGTCTTTTGGCGCTGGGATCCCAAACCCTGGCAGCTTGTATTGGGTAAAAGTTACGACCATGTTTCACGTTTGCTCCAGGGATATGTAGAAAACGAGATAAATTTGAATTCAGGAGAAAGCTGTTTTCAAACTTGTGAGGATTATCAAGATGTTCCTATCTCGGGCTGTAACGATGAAGATCAGTTGTGTAAGAAGCAACCACAATGCTCGGGACGAGTTCATAGCTGTCGCTTTATTGAAGCCGACATGACCGTGTGCCAATCCAATAGTACAACCGATCCTTTGCGCCGATATGATACCATCAAATTTGACGATAATCACGTCCTTGGAAACGATGGACAGCAGAAAGCCTGTGTTGGAAGCACTCATCGTGCAGAATCCACGTCTTAATATTGGTTTTGGCTATGCGATTACTGTTTCTGTCTGTGCGATGAGCCTGGTCCACTTTCAGACCGTTATTTTAATTTACGCGATTCACGCTCTAACTATGAGAATAATATCATCATTACCGGAGAGAGGTTTATTAAGAGCCAACGTGTATTTCATCTACAGCTGCAACAGGGCGTATTGATGCCTGGTGGCTTGATCAATCAGTCCACCCTTGCATGGATTCCATTGGATTCCTACGATGTCACACATGTTGACATTCGCAATGCTTATGACTATCATGAGCTTAGCTATGAAATCCGTGCCGTAGATCGAGACGAGATTACAGCTGTAAATGATTCTCTAGTGGTTACTGCCGCTAGATTTCGTGTCCAAAACAAACATCAATTTGGAAGCTCGTTTTAGTGTTCAAATTTATATCCTTATAATCTTTATACTTATAGTTATTGGTTAGGCAACGATAAGACAACGAGACACGAAGATAGTCCCCGCCAAAAACCTATTCTGTACGATCCTCAGGTGCCAACAAAGTCGTCTCTGATGACTCTACCTTTATCAAAGGATAATCAGTTTATGGAATTCGTCAGCTTCAGCGAGGAGAAAGATGCGGCTCAAAATACGGTGCCTTTTATTGACATACAGAAAGTTTTATCCAATCCAGCTGTTCCGCTTTCTGGTCTGGGCATTTATCACCGGGGACGCAAAGGTTTTGGTGGTTACTTTGCACCAAAAATTGTTACATACGATTTTCTGCAAAATCTGAAGCCATAAATATTATCCAAAAAATGCGTAAGGAATGTGAGTTACTTGTATAAACTTAAATATTTGTACTCAATAAAGCAGGCCATAGCTAGCAAAAAACAAGTATTTGAATAAGATTATTTAATTATTTGAAAAGGTTTTTTCCTCGATATGAGCTGCAAATACGATTAAACTTTACCGCCAAAAAATGTTCTTTCATTTTAAGCGGGTTGGCAGCACTCATACCTTTATTAGATATGAATTTTGTGATTTATCGAAAATCGATAATATAGGCAAATCTTTAAAGTGTAATATATATGACTTAATAGCATGAGCTGAAAAAACACTTAAAAGCTTAACATTTTCGAATGTTTTATTTAAACAACATTAATTTAAGGGCAGCAGCAAAAAAAATCACGACACGAATACCAACACAAAAATAAATCAGTTATTCAATTGACTTTTTAGCTCTTAACTTTCAGCTCGTGTCACTTATATTTTTTGTTACTTGACGCCGGGTGACATTGAAGTTGTAAAGGCACATGTTGAAGCCCTTGTTACTGTACCGAGATTTTCTCAGATTAAATTGTTTGACACAATTGACCGCAAGTGAAATCAAAACTTTGAGAACAACAACACAACGCAAATTTGGCAAAATGAACGATAAATCCTCATTGGAATCAGCTAAAGTTCTGGTTGCACGCACTGCAGTCGATCAATGGGTTACCGAGGATACTAAAATTGTAGGCATTGGCAGCGGAACAACTATTGTCTATGCTGTGGAACGCCTTGCGGAGCGCGTGTGGAAGGAAGGTACTCTGGCGGACATGGTTTGTGTGCCATCGTCGTTTCAGGCACGTCAGCTTATACTTGATCACAATCTAAGCTTGGGTGATTTAGATCGTAATCCAAAAATCGATGTGTATCTCGATGGCGCCGACGAGGTCGACAGTAAAATGGTTCTGATCAAAGGCGGAGGCGGTTGTCTAATGCAGGAAAAGGTTGTCGCTTCATGTGCCAAGAATACCATTATTATGGGAGATTACACAAAAAAATCGCTGCGTCTTGGTGAGCAATGGTGTAGGGGCATACCCATAGAGGTTATTCCAATGGCCCATGTACCAGTTAAGTTAAAGATCGAATCACTTTTCGGTGGCGAGGCCTCACTACGTCTTGCACTGAAAAAGGCAGGTCCCATCGTAACAGACAACGGCAACTTTCTGTTGGACTGGAAATTTGTGGCCAAGCGTGAATACGATTGGGATGAAGTGAATCGCGCCATAACCTTGATACCTGGCGTTATGGAGACGGGCCTCTTTGTGGACATGGCAACTAAATGCTACTTTGGCATGGCCGATGGCACAGTCACTGCGCAGACCAAATAAGAAGGGAAACAACAGGATCTTTTGCTATTCTATTTTTATACCTAATACAAAAATAAATAACTAAAGGGAAACACGATTATCTCTTTGGTCGTTTCTCTAAAACGATTTCTTGCTGCGTCCTGGCAGCAACGTCTCTTTTACATAGCTAAAAAGGGAGAGCAGTCCCATTTTCTTGTTTCCCGAAAAGTAATTGCTGACCACATCCGGGCTATTACTGCCCAGACGGCGACCGTTGGAGCTCACTGTGGTAGGCAGTACGTTGTCGTTGGCGCTGAGTGAAACGAACAAGGCGAATGGCACCATCCACAGGCAGACGGTAAAATACGCGAGTACCTAAAAATAAAATCAAAATATCAATAAATTCTTGTATGTTGTATTCATGCTCACCTGTGAGAAAGGCACATAGACGGTAGTAAAGTACTGGAATGCCAGTACATGATTAACCACCAGCATGACAAGTGAACCAATGAATGGCACGGATGTCAATTGTATGAATGGGAAATTTGACATAATACTGAAATGAAATGCCTGGGCCAAAAGACCGCATAGTAGAATGCTCCACGAAAAGTCCTCGAAGAATATAAGCATTAGGTATACGAATATTGCGAAGCTTATCATAAATAAAATACATCGTCGTGCTGACGTTGTGTACTCTTCCGCCAGTTCAGCCAAATAGTAAAGTCCGGCAACTGCAAAAAATTAACTCAAATTGGGCTTTATTGACAATATGAACCAAATCAAAGTTGCTCACCTATTGAAAGCGTAATGAAGATAATTTGTATGGCTAATGAAATCCAACTGAGTATCAAGAGGAAACCCATAATTTATATCTGAATATTATTCTAATGTTATGGGGGACCCAAAAACAACAATGACGCGACACATCGATAACGATTGCGATAAGTCACGCTAATCATCAACAGCGCTGCCACTTCGATTGAATAACAAGTAACAACCAAAGTAAACAAGTTCTGGTAAAATATTAAAAATTACTTAAATTAAGTTCGTTTATTAGTTGTAAGTAAAAGAATATCTGTAGAATGTCTTATAAGTTAAGGACTTGGCATTAATTTTAAAACAATCTGTGATCATCCTTCGATATTAATTTGTAAATATTTCTCCTCTCTAGCGTACACATGGTAACACTATTTCGTCTGCCAAAGAAGAGAAGCGCGTGGTTAGTTTATTTTAGCGCTACGGCACTCAATTCACATTCCAAATCGAATTGCTTGATATAATATCAAATAATAAAGCGAAACTTTTTGGTTTATAATTAAAACTAATTTGAAACTTTGGCGCACACGAAGAGCTTGCCTTTTGGGCCTCTTTGAGAATGTCAACTGCAAATAATAATGGTAATGGAAATGCCGCTGCGCCGGAGGAGGAGGAAGATAATAGTGAAATTGGAATGAGTCCAGCGTTAAATAATTTATTTTCACTGGATCAAGATAACAATGCTGCACCCGAAACACACAGCGATGAAAATTCCGTGGAAATAGATAGAGAGGCCGAGGGTGATGGAGATGGGGAAGGTGACGGTGAGGGCGATGGTGAAGATGACGATGAGGTTGCAGCAGAAGAAGATAGCAATGCTGAAGACGTGGCGAATGCGGATACAGAAGATGATCCTACTGCTGACAGGCGTTCGGCTGCCAAAAAAGAGCTAACCCAAATCATTGATAAATGGGAGCAGGAACAAACACAAAGCGGTTACGATCCAGTTCCCACGATAAGAAGGTAAGTTACATGACTTTTTATTTGATTAAATGTAACGTCATTTCGTTATAATAGTTTGGCCGAGATTTTTGAGCGCGAAAAGGATGTTTACATGCGCAAGGATCCCGATCCATTAGACCTGAGACATCCCTATCGCACTGACCCGAGTTGTCAGTACGGGCTTCTTTTAAAACTTCTTTTTCGCAAAGATCAGTTCATGGGCAAGGTAAGCATCATACAAAATATTTATTAAAAAAAAATTTACTGTTTCAAACTCTTATTTATATTTAGCTGCTCAACGATTATCTAAGAGAAAACTATTTCAGTCGCCAGAATATGTGTCGCAGCTCACTGGGGCTGAACATCATAGCTTGTCGTCTAATACTTGTTGTAATGCCTGGACTGGAGACAACGGCCGTATTCCAGACAGCCGAGGAAGACGGCATCATCAATCGTCTTTACAATTGGGCTGAGGACAGCATTGAGCCACTGCAGAGCTATGCCACCGGACTACTGGCTGCCGCCATGGAGGTTAGCGACATTGCAATAAGCTGTAGGGATCAAAACATGCGCCTTGTGCCAAAAATGATCAACCGTTTGCACATGCTACTTGCCTGCAGCAGGATGAGCAAAAGTTCCACAGGTGAAGCGCCAAGTGGCTCGCATAATAATTCTGCCGACAGCAGTTTCTCGCCCGGTATGCTTAGTTGGGTTCCATGTGCTTCCACAGCATCGGCGCCACAATCTCCCCAGCATAACGGCGCTAGCGGCAATGCGTCCAATATTTCGATTCTCTTTGAGAATAGCCGCGATGCATTTCCCATATCGCGCTACTACAAACGTATGTATATCCCACTGCATCCGCCAACAGCGGATACAAGTCAGATGCTTATCTTGCGCTTCCTGACGAGCCTGGGCGAATATCAGGAGTTTTTGGGCATGGCATTTGGCAACAATGTGATCATGCTTATCTTTGGGCATCTAGAAGAGCTCGATCGACGTGACACTTGCCTAGCCTACGAGGTGCTGAAATATCTCGCCTCACTGCTGTGCCACAAAAAATTCGCATTGGAGTTTATCTCGCATGGTGGCCTGGAGGTTAGTTGATTATGGCATGACAATTTTGTAGGAACACTCTATTTAATTTGCTCATATATTGCAGTTGCTGCTTAACGTGCCCCGTCCAAGTTTGGCCACTACTGGTGTCTCTATAGCCATTTACTATTTGGCCTATTGTGAGGACGCCATGGAACGGATATGCAGCATGCCGCGTCCGATTATATCGAATCTTGTTCGCTACGCACTCTGGATATTAGGACGCTGTCACGACTCCTCCAAATGTCATGCGACTATGTTCTTCAGCCTAAGCTTTCAGTTCAAGGTCATACTAGATGAGTTCGATGCGCAGGATGGTTTGCGTAAGCTTTATAATGTTGTAAGTAATTTTAACAGGTTTTAATTTTTTAAAGTATCATTCTTCTAATGTCATATGCTTCAACAGATATCGGTGCTTAAGATACTCGATCCCAGTCATAATGACAGCGATAACGCTTCGGTTATTAATGAGGATGTGGAGTGCGCGTCCCGGCAGATGGTGCGACATGTGTGTGTAGCCCTTAAGCGTTACATGGAGGCACATTTCTTCTACAAGTACAACAATTTCCTATGCCAACACTATGCAAACTCATCCACCTCAGCGCATTACTTCAGCCAGCATCCAACGGTTGCAGCCAAGCTGACATTTGATCAATTGCATGAACAAATCCGTACGCTGCAGGAACATACATCGGTGCGTGCCCATTGGGAACCTGTTGATCAATTGCAGAAACTCGGAGGAATAACTATGCTGTTGCGTATTATTGCCTTCAGTTACGAATGGGTTAACAGTGGTCGGTCGGAGACCGTACGCTCAGCCCTGGATGTGCTTAGTGTGTGCTGTGTGATACCACGTGTCTATTTGGTACTCTGCGAGCGTCTACAGATGCTGGACAAGACAACGACTTCGGGTTTTTGCTCTGTGCTTGGAGCAGCTGCTGGTGAAATAACAGCCGATGCAGAGGTTTTGAAGTCAGCGCTCGCTGTGCTCTGCCATTGCGTCTGCTCGCCAATTATACGGAAGGATAGCGGTAGCAGCCTTATGAAGTTCGCTAGTTCATCGCGCAAGAATAAGGCCAATCAGAAATACGCCGAGGAGCTGATCGAAAAGGTCTGGGAATCTGTGTGCTCTAACAATGGCATTGTGGTCTTACTCTCCCTGATGCAAACAAAGGGTCCCATTACAGATGCGGATTGTATACGCGGCATGGCTTGTCGCGCTTTAGCAGGTCTCGCGCGTTCCGATCGGGTACGACAAATTGTCGGAAAGCTACCCTTATTTGCCAGCGGTCAATTGCAAGCGCTGATGCGTGATCCCATACTGCAGGAAAAGCGATCGGAGCATGTGATCTTTCAGAAATATGCGCTTGAGTTACTCGAACGGATTTCGGGTAAGACAAAGCCGCTCAACAATCCACTGGATCCATCGCTGACCAATATGCATAAGGCCAACGTTATTGCCCAGACGAGAATTCAGTACAATGAACAACAGTTGTACCAGCTCATCTTCGAGCATCTGGAGAGCAAAGGATTGAGTCAAACGGCGCAGATGCTGCAGCGTGAAGTGGGACTTCCGCTGCAAAGGACAACTATAAGGAATTTTCATCAATCTCCCTTCGACTACAAGGGCTTCTCTGCAGTTAGTTCGATGTCGCGTAGTCGACTGCGTAGTCGCATGCAGGATGTGAATGCGGCTATCATGTCTGGCGGAGAGTCACAAGGACGCAGTCAAATAGACGATTTTTCGCCGCTTGCCGGGACTTCATCATCGGTTGCAGGCGCAGGATCTGTGCAAGGAGTTCCAAATTTCAATTATGTTAGCGCACAGACACCGATTAAAATACGCCGAACGGATCGCCCAAATTCTTCGATAAGCCGGTCTTTGCAGAAGCAGATTAGTTTAGGTGGTGCAGGAGAAACCACAACAACGGGATTGCCTGATGAACTTACCGTCTCGCCGGCGCTACATCCCAAACGTATCACGCTGAACAGCATTGTGACGGAATATCTAACGAATCAACATTCGTTGTGCAACAATCCGGTAACAACTTGTCCACAATTCGACCTCTATGAGCCGCACAAATGCCCCGATCCACGTCCCAGTCGTCTGGTTAGTTCCAACTATAACCTGACCTCGCGGCATTTTCGCACTCAAGCTGGATTTAATACGGCACGCTTCGATCGACGACATGTGCATACACATTTTGCCCCATGGCGTACGATACGCTCCGCAGACTACGATGACCTGGAGTTCACGTGCTGCGATGTCGTGGGTAACTACCTCATTGTGGGCACACACCAGGGTGAGAGCAAAGTCTTCAATATGAACGATGGCGTCGAGCAATTCTCCTCCATTTGTCATACATACGGTGTGGACGCAATTCAGGCGAATCGTGGTGGAGATTTGGTTTTGACTACCAGCTTGTGGCGACTACGCACCACAGTTCTCTGGTCAATAAGCGACAGCGAATTTCGATCGAAGTTACGTCTGCAAGAAGTCGGATATTGTGAGTTCAGTCAGACCACACAGGATCGTCTACTAGGGACGCACGCAGATGTAAGCTTTACTGCAGTTAACTCTGCATTTTCTTTCCATTAATAATGCTCTCTGTTCTGTTAGTGTGCTGTATTGTATGACATCAACACGGGCTCCAAAGTATCCACCTTTACCCCAACCATACCCAATCAATACACCAAAAATCGAGCCACACTCTGCCGCACCGACGAACTGTTGTTGTCAGGTAACTATTGTATATAGTTTGGCCTTAACATAACTATATAAGATATTTATGCTGGATTACTTTTCTCTGCAGATGGTGTGCTCTGGGATGTGCGTTCCGGCAAAGAAATTCACAAGTTTGATAAGTTCAATCAGTGCATTTCGGGAGTCTTTCATCCCAATTGCCTGGAGGTAGAACGTATAGAAACTATATCTTTTTAGAGCAAATATTAACATTGCTTTACAATTTGCAGATAATTGCCAACACAGAGGTATGGGATCTGCGCACCTTCCATCTGCTGCAGACCGTACCGGTGCTGGATCAGCGAAACTGTACCTTTTCCCCTATGCATGTGATATATGGCGCCAGTTTGGGTGCCGATCGAGATCATGATATGGAAACAACGACCTATGATACCAGCTTCAATGTACTAGATGCCTATGATTATTCAAGCATTGCCACCATCGATGTTAAGCGCAATATTAACGATCTGAGTGTTAGCGCAAATGGGAGCCTAATTGCGGTAGTGGAGGATCACAGCGGCTATGATTCCAAGCAGGAGACGTATGTGAAGATCTATGCGGTTGGCGTTAAGAAGAGCGAGCGCTCGGAAGAGGTGCGTGCGGTTAAGGATCTGGCCATCGATGAGAGTGTCGCCAGAGGCGTCGTCCAAGCGTCATCGTCCGACGAACAGCTACCGCCACCGCCGTTGAATGCACCAAGCGGTGATTCGGTGTTAATTCGCATCGTCGAAGAGGCAGCACGCCCAGATACGCCAGCGCCGAATTTTGCACTGCTCAATGCTGATGCAGATGCCAATGTGGTGGATGCAGAGGTTAATGCTGATGTTATGGCAGATGCAGACGGCAATGGTGGTATCGGTGCTGCTGCGGTTGACGTCGCTCGCCGTCCGAGTCGGCTTAGGCAATCGTCGCATGCCAATTCGAATCTGGCTCGCCAGCATGCACCCAATAGTTCAATTGTTGGGGTGCGACGGCGAGCACGTACACTAGGCGTGGCCGGTGCCGGTGCGCCCGTCGATCTCAGAACTCTCATGCGGCAGATGGATGATATTGAATTTAATATTATGTCTATGCTTGCAGGAAGATGATGAGGAGGTGCCCGAATCGAATGAGGAGGGCTCCGACACGGGATCGGATACGGGCTCCGATAATGGTGAGTGATCCGCATATGAATCTATAATTGCCGATCCACCGATAATCGCGCTACTCTTTCTCTCCCTCCCCCTGGCAGCATTTGCAATTGGTCCGAATTTCATGGGTTTCCCCTTGCGTAGCCATCGCAATGGCAACTTCATTGATTTGTCCAGCGATGACGATGACGATAATGATAGCGATTTGGATGATGGCGATGATGACGATGACGATGATATTGAAATTATATCCAATGTCGACGATCTGGACTTTGGTGATGGCAGCAGCGATGGTAGTAGTAGAAATATAAGTGAAAATTCTTTAGTATCTGTACGCATACGTCTTGTATTTTCTCCTCTATCAGATTGAGCGTGCATTTCCAGCCCTGCCCAGTTAACTATCCTCGATTCCGTTTCCGAATCCTACGTGTGACCGTCTCATCGCTCTCTTCTGCGCACCAACTACACCACGTTCTTTTCTGGAAGTGCTCCCTCCTCTATACAAACAAAAACAAAAGTAAAAAAAATACATAGCTGTAGCCGCGTCTAGTTTCGTAATCTGTTATATTAGGTTATGTTTTATGTTGAAGTTTGTAAAGAAAAAAAAATTATAAAGCAAAAATGCAACATGCAGATATAAAAAACAAACTGTTAAGAAATCAATTAGGAAAAACTGAAAAATTGTTTAACAATTTCCATCTGTACAAAGTTTATTAAAAACAAATTATATACTTTTCTATGAAAACTTTAAAAATGACAACGTGTTTATTTAAGAGTTTAAGTTTCTGTTTATTTAAACAATAATTTAACTAATCGCCACCAAACGAAGGTTTTCTATTTTTTTTTTTGTTTAGTTCTTATCTAATGTTCGTGTTGGGAAATGACGCGCAGGCCGAAAGTATTCGTTGTTGGAATTTTCAGTCAGTTTAATCAGTCTACCATAGTTAGTTGCTTGGCCGTTTACAATAGTTCAGCTCATACGGGAGAATCTGTCAAGTTTATCCTTCAGTAATAGATAAATATGGTTCGGTGTTTTTATCGACATTTTCGGTCAAGTTGAATGCGATTGATTAAGGCGAGCCACCACCGAAATAGTATTTTATTTCAAATCGCGAATTTTAGTTACGAATCGTCATCGGTATCGCGCATATCACAAGCGGACAGCTCCAGCAGTTAATACGAATAAAACGAAGAGAGCAGCCAGACAGTTACTGCGAAATGTATGTGGTCACCGTTGCATTGGGTGTACTGATTGGCATTGGTACCACGTGCTGTCAGGCGTTCGAGGAGCGTACGGATTTCTGCATTGAAACGGAACCAACGTTACTCATGGACTTGGATCGTCATGTTGTGATTCCCAGCGACAAGCAGACCAAGTGCACCATAACGGCACTTACACTAACGCTCAAGGAGAAGGTGGGTTCCAACTGCAGCAGCTACAAACCAAGTAAGATTTAGGTTTGGAGGGCTTCTACAAGATGAGTTTGACATGAGTCCCTCAGATGATAATGCAAATTTTCATTAGTCAAGGTATATGCAAAGTTCAAGTTCTGAACACAATAAATCAAAGCCATTAAGACTCCATACACCCATAGAGTAGTATTAAGAGATCCCATTCATATATATTTCAAAAACACTCCCAATATAGCTTTCAGTTTAAGTTGGAGATTGGCATTCAATGGAAACGAGTTGCGTAGCGTAAAAATCCTCAAGACACTTGAGTTATAGACAAATATGGACAGTTAAATAGAGATTATAGTATATATATACAGGCTTGTGCTATAAACGGACTATAAACCACCCTGTTGTCTTACTGCAAGTGGTCAAATGTCTATAGAATACCCTCTCCAACGGGTTATGCATTTCCTGGCCAGGTGAAAAAAGATTGGTTATAATACAGTAGTAGATTACAGTGTTTGGTAGGGTATTCAAGTTTCGACAATGTCGCGCGAAATGTTTGTTGTCTTGACTGAATAGAATTAGCCTATATAGCGATAAAGACAGTTGGCGAAACGAGGAAAGTGTCTTTGGTTAGATAATGTACACAAGCGCAGATAAGAAATTTGATTTAAGTGGCAAATCAAAAGTATTCTCCATTGATTAATTTAACATTGACTAATCCAACAGGAGAGCCTCTTTGATACCCTGTGTAAGGATCACGGATCGTTGACCATTAAGCACAGCCAACATCATTTCTTTAAGTTGTACAATGGAGAGCTCAGTGGACGTGGTTCCCAGGAGGATATATGCAAGGGTAATGTCAGCTCCATGCTTGCCTGGATACCATACCAAACTATGCTAGAAAATTATGCCTCCGAGCTGAATCCCAAGGAGAGACTTAGCTATATGGCCAAAGCCACAAATTGGGAGCGCGAAAAGACTGAAATGTGTCACTTCCGACACACAGATCTGGTGAATGGAGTCAACGACAGTCTCTTCACTTGTGTCGTTATGATATTCGAGGATAACTTTGTAAGCTAAGGTTCCATCGTTGAGAGTTCTTTTAAAGTAACTCTTTTAATCCTTTTAGTATGGCATTGAAGACAATGTTAATGTGCTTGTGGAGCTGCAGCCGCTAATGTACCAGCTGCGCAACATCACTTACATGCCATGGCGCAACGTGACCAACAGTTACAAGATGCACCTGGGCAATGGAGTTCTAAAGAATCCCAGTGCGCAGCGCAAGCTCATCTATGGCAGCATTAATTATGCATTTGTGGAGAAGGTAAGGCTTAATGCCAGCACGGTCTTTAACCAGGGGCAACTGGAGAAGCTACCGCTGCTGCTGGAGCATCGAGGCTCTGTCCTAGAATTGGATGGAGAGGGTGTAGGCGGTATAGATGTGCACCAGCATGCATATTTCGGTCGTACGATGGATGCTCACAGCGAAGTGAAAGTCCAGATAATTGGTCAATGGGCTGATCAGCATCGTGAGTTCAATGCAGACATCTTTGATTATTACGGACACGGTCTGGTACGCTACAAAATGGCAATAATTTCCGCGAAGCTCACATTCGTTAGGATTGATGGTACAGAGCCGGCATTCGAGGCAGCAGAGTCGAATAATCTGGTGAAGGCATCGTTATTCCGGGACATGGATGCAGCACCTACTAGGCTGAGTTTAAACGGCTCTTCACAGTTCAGCGAGTGGGAGGCAGATGAACAAGAATCATCGTATTATCCATGGTTTGTTGTTAGTTGCCTGCTCATTGGCGTTGTCCTGATAGTTGTTGTCTATGGCGTTGTCCGTGTTTACAACAAAAAGAATAAGCAAAAACAAAAATACGAGCTGGCCAACACCAACAACGTGCAAGCAACTGCTTAGAGAATTATTTATATATTTTGATTTTTACACATAAATTAAAGAATTATGTATTCTACTTTTTATTTAAAAATTGTCATCGATTGGTTTTTCTAATTGGAATTTGATCGATACCAGTCAAATACATTTTGAAACTTAATTATCTGGATGTGCAGGGAAATACATAAACAAAAACATTATAATAAAAGTATATGACATAAAAGTACTTCTTTTTGCTCGTCTGTACCCTCACAAAATAATATTCTGATTTTAAATGAAATTTGTTATTTTTGTAACGCCAAAACATTCATTGTTTCGATTAAAAGTTGCAATACAAAACTTTTAACTATGGATGGTAGATTTTTTCTTTTATGACGTCAGCTGGTATAATTTTAAAAATAACACCTTACTAAAATTAAAATAACTATGATTTTTACAACCAATTCGCAATTAGTTGATTTTTTACTTGCCTAGCTTAAAGCGTCAAATTGCTTGCTCCGTTTGCAAGCACTGTCATGCGTTACCTTATCATTTTGCGGCACCATGACATGACAGTCCTTTAATATCCCCAACCCAGAGCAGCTGTTACGTGGGCGTAAAGGATGTGATTCGCGTTCTGCTTGAGTTCCAAAGCATTCCAATATTTATAAATGTGACTAATATATTGAAAAAAAAGTGGATGACAAAACGTCGGAATAGTGGAAGGCGCAGTGAAATTTTTATAAGTGTTAGTGTGTTCTTGTTATTCCAACGTTGCTGTGCCTGCTAAGCAACAAACAGGTATGACAGCTTTTTTACGTTGTACTATGTATTTATACACTAGACTTCTTTTGCTGTCTTACTTATCACATTTGTGATCAATACAATTAATAATTTGTGGCTTTATATTGGATAATAAGAACGTAGGGAATTGTTTATTTTTATTGGGTGAAATGTGGTGTTTTATTTATATGAGCAAGTTGGCAGCACTGGCGTAGCGACCACGCCACATATGCATATCTCACTCACACAATGAGATGACGGAACGAAACAAAAAAAGAGAGGTATATATGTGTAACGCGGCAGTGTGGGTTGTCGTCGTTTCAGCTGCCTCGCGCATTCTGCAGTCGACAGAAGAAGACAAAAGCAGAAACAGCACCACTGAGGTTGCACAGAAATTACATTCATCGAATTTTTATTAATTTGGCACTGGTTGAAATCTAGTTATTTCATTTACTTGCCAGAATAACCAACTGGTGTCGCATTTGTTTTTGTTTTGCATAATTTCAAAACAAACTTACGACTAGTGCTTAAAATGTGAAAGTGCTTCGGTTTTTTCGACTGCAATTTGTGTGACGCGGCCATATTTCAAAAAATAATTTTTGTGGAATGTCGTTTAAAAGCAACGAAGCCTAATTTAATTACATAAATACTAAATATCGCTAGGTAAGGAAACAGCGTAAATTGTGTTATTCGAATACCCGACATTAAGTGCAACTAGTATGAGAAATTTATGATTAATGAAATGCCAAATGCTAAAAATACAAAGCAGAAAAGGAAAATAAATTTTTGTGGTTTGCTGCGAAAGTATTTATTATAATATGATTTTTCGCGTACACCAATACCAGGATGGTAAATTGTGTATAACTAGTTGTCGTCGTCCGTCGTGTCGTGACGACAGTATAGTTGTCTCAGTTGCTCAGTTGAGAGAGAGAGAGCTACCAGATTGCGAATTGATAGCGCTGCCACATGGTTCTTTTAGCGCCCAATTCAAATGAAGCTTATCAGAGAATTTCTCATAGCTGTTGCGCTTTTTTCATGGTATCCGGTAAAAACAAGCAATACGTGCTAAATATTATGTATGTTCGTAGAAAGGAGAATAGAAGTATTTACGATTTCGTTATGATGGACCGCAAGAAGGTGCTGGAATTGGATAAAATCTGTCGCGTCTGCATTTCGGAGCGCAAAGAAATGCGTCCCCTATTCAGCGAGAAGGTACCAGAAATGCTTATGGATTGCACGAGTGTTCGTGTTGAGCCAACCGAAGGTTGGCCCGACAAAATCTGTGTTCAGTGTGTGCATGCGGTCAGTCGGAATCATGCATTCAAGACGCTTGTCGAGCGCAGCGACAAAGAACTGCGTGAATATATTAGGGGTCTGACAGTGCGTCTCGTGATGGACGAGACGCTGACACCATTGGAGCGTAAGCAGCAGAAGCTGTTACAGAAACATCTTAAGCAACAGCAACAGGTCGAGGAACAGCAACAGAAGTTGGAGCAACAAATATTGCAACAGCAACAACAACAGCAACAGCTGCAGCAACAACAACAGCAGCTGCAGCAACAGCAACAACAACAGTCACCAATTTTTCTGGTGCAACAGCCACAGCAACAACAGCAACAGAAGGTGCACAAACAAATATATATTTAATTTTGAAAATTATATTAAACATATATTTTTTAGCCTAAAAACAAAATGAAGCCGCTGCTGCGAAAGGGTTCACGAAAAAGTAAACAACAACTGGAGGCGGCACAATTGCTGCAAGAGCCAGCTCCGCCGCCGCCTCCCCCGCCGTTGATTACACAAGCGCAACAGCAGCAGCAGCAACAACAACAGCACCAGCCGCAGCAACAGCAAATACAACAAATTCAATTGCCAGGGCTTCAGCCAGCCCCCGCACAGCTACTGCCGACAACAACTGCCCAGCAAATCCTCTTGCCTAATGGTCAATTTATAACGACACAAATTGTGGCACCTCAACTGGCGCAGATCATAAGTACTGGTCCGCAAACCACGACGACAAATGCAACGGCAACTGCGCCGGGCGCGCAATTCTTACCCCAACTACTGCAGGCACCCAATGGTCAGACGTTGCAAATTGTCCAGCAACCAAATGGAACACAAACGCTGCAGCTGGTGCAACTAGTGCCGCAGCGTAGCCTGGCGCAGGTGAATACAGCGACCAACACTGCAGATATGTGTACCACAACGAGCAGCGGTGCCTCACTTGCAGAAGCAGATGTTCAGTTGCTGGATGATGAGGAAATGGATGATGAAGAGCTAGATGAGGTGTATGAGCAACTCGATGGAAAGGGGCATACGTTCGAGACAATTGTACTGGACGAAGAACAGCAGCAGGATTTCCTTAAGGAACAACATCATCATAATCAGGTGCTAATCGATGAGGAACTAACGCAGGATGAGGAACAAGAGCGCGAGCAGGATCATCATGAGTACTTTGACGAGCAGTTGTTGCAACACGAGGACAGCGGAGTCAAGCACGAAGAAGATGACGAAGATAATTTTATTATCGAGGAGATACAACTGGATGACGAGGATATGCTAGACGATGGTGATCCTGAAGTGGATGGTGATGTGGATGGAATGACTCCGGTGGATGATTGCGAGTATATAACGGACGAACAAGATCAAACGGGCCTGGCAGGTGTCGATGATGTCGACGATGATCTGCACTATGCGATTATGGAGCCACCTGATGGAGATGTCAGCGCCAGTGACATTGAACAGGCTTTCATCGATGTCGATGGACAACAACAACAACAGCAGCAGCATCAACAACAATTGCAGGAGCAGCAGCAACAACATTCAGTGGAATTGCATAGCATATCACTGGAGAATGCAGTAGTTGAGTTCAGTCAGGACGCTCTTGTTGCGCCCACGTTGCATGTGGACACAGCAGCCAGTCCCACGCCCAGTGCAGCGAAACGTGCACGACGCGGACAACAGCAGCAGCAGGCTAACCAGCTGGTGGAACAACCCTGTAATCATCAGCACAGTCCGTCCACAATAAGCAGCAAATTGGCAGCTGCTAATTCCAGACAATTGGTGCAAACAGCATCAGTGATTGCTGCTGCTGGCGCCGATGATAATTACGAAATCGATGCAAATCTGGTGACGGAATTCATTAAGCAGCACACATCGCCGCTGGGCTCCGGCCGTTACATCTGTCATTTATGCAGCACAGAGTTTCGTCAATTCAAGGGCCTGCAGAATCATATGCATTCACACACAAACTGGATACGGGCCAACTGCAAGAAGCAGCCACAATGCGAGATATGCCTCAAGAGCTTTAAGGGACCAGGTATGCTGCGCATGCACATGAAGACGCACGATGCCGAAACGAATACACCGCTCTGTAACATCTGCAATCGGACATTTAAGTCCAAGGCAATACTCTACAGGCATCGTCAGACGCATCAGCAACGCGCCTATTGCTGTGGCATTTCGAATTGCCGCAAGAATTTCTCAAATGCAACAAATCTGCGCTGGCACGTGGAACGCAAGCATCCGGAATGCGTGGAGCCGTTCTATAAATGCGGCGAATGTGCCACATTGTATGACAACATCGATTACCTGCAACAGCATGTGGAAACAACGGATCATGCTAACAATGTGATCAGTAGTGATCAGTTAGTCGCGCCCAGTTCCAGTGCCGCATTTAGCGGTGCCGTCAGCATTGTTAGCAATGGCACCGATATAACAAATATGATTGCAAACACACCGAATGCCCTGGGCGGGGCAGGTGGTGCTCCTGGTGATACACATGCTGTTGTCGTTGGTTCCTCTGGGGAAATGTATTTTGTGACGCAGGCGTAGCCCTCGCAATTTGCCACTATCGGCAATCCTGAATGTCTGCTAGGCATGTAGATACCGATTATGGGGCAAACTGTGTCTATATATTGTGTCTATATATATATATTGAGAAATTGTATCAACTTTCCATTTATCCAATCTATAAAGTCGTGGTCGACACCCTAGATTTACCAATTTATACATATACATATATAGATTTTTTATACTAGCCCCTAGCCTCTTTGTATTTGTATATACCCTAATGAGAATCTAGTATAAAATAATAATATAGTCTACCTTATAGCACATATCCATTTGCAATCCAAGTTATCCATTGTCATTGTAGCTTGTTCGCAGTAGTTCCATCGCTCGTACTCTCGAATTTCGTACACGGCAAAAATTGTATATTATTAAAAAAAGAAAACAGAAGAAAGTAATGGCCGTTTAGAAATATGTAAAATAAATTTAAATCTAGCTCCTAAGTTTAGCTGCTTTAATCTAGATATGTATGTACACTATAACAATGTGGCTATGGAACATTTTCGATAGTGTTTGTTGTGGCAGAATATATATACCCAGTTTTTAGTTTAAATATCGGGCTGGAGAATCTTTAGTCTAAATTATGCGGCTTGGTTTTCATTGTTAGGCATTGATAATTATTATTTCTGAAAACAGAAAATACATACAAATTGTTTATAACTGCAAAATAAAATTAAATAACTATATTATGGCTTAAATTGTTGTTTATTTCGTTGTTGTTGCGTCTTCTTTGCTTTTCCTAAGCCGCTTCTCTTAATTCTCTTTTATTGCGATTGTAAACAATTACCGCATGGGAGATTTGAAGGCATAAAGCAAAGCTCCGAGGGAAGAACTCACGATAAAAACAAGTAAGAAAGCTACAGTCGAGTGTGCTCGTCTGTAATATATCCGCTACCCAGCTGCTCGTACATCATTTATTTGCGGAACAAAAAAAAACGGCTACAATCATATTTTGACCGTAAAAGGCTATGGACTTACAATATTTATGCAAAGTCCAAATCTAAAATTTAAAAAAAAAACATTTTTGCACACATTTAATTTTTGATGCGGGCGGGACTCGAACCCGTCAACAACTTAACCCATTTCACCACCGTACACGCACACACGATTCGGCACAATGCTGCCGGCAGCGCTGCTTACAGCTATTGGAAAACGTTAAGCTGAATAACTTCTGTGTTTATTATCCGATTGTTACCAAATTCAGAGATCATCTGGCTAGCTTTAGTTATCATGTAAACCGAAAATGAACAATATGGCATCAAAATTGCGCTTGTAATCAATGTTTTTTTCGATTTACGGGGGCGGAAGGGGGCGTGGCCAAAATCCAAAATAAACTTGATCAGCGTGCTATAATAACACATATTGTCACCAAATTTGGTAGTCCTAGCTCTTATAATAGCTGAGATTTAGATTTTCACACGGACAGACAAACGGACAGACGGACATGGCTATATCGATTTGGCTGTTGATCCTGAGCCAGAATATATATACTTTATGGGGTCGGAGTTGTCTCCTTCTGCCTGTTACATACTCTATGAGTAGCGGGTATAACAAACAAAGCAAAATTGATCCGGGAAAAAGCAAAGCAATCAATTCAAGGTCCCCCATCGCTCATCGATTTCCCGAAGACACGTGTCGAGCGGCAAAGCCTCTGCGGATTATGTTGTAATTGAACATTTATTCAGTTGGCTGACTGGCGATTAGGGGCGATTGTGCTAGTCCATTTGGCACTGTTAAACACAGGAATTGATGTTTCTAGCCCAAACAGTTGGGCGACTTGTTGGACTCTTTTTACAATAAATATTCAAAAACTGAAAGTAAATGCAAGTCAGTGCAACCCATTCCGTTCTTTCCCGCCAATTTTGGCTTTTATTAAAATATCTGTGGGCGGTAATTCTAGCGGTTTTTAGACCATGGATTTAAAAAAAATACATTGTCTATTGTGTTTGTCGAAATGTGCGTAACGGGCAGAAGGAGGCATCTGCGACCCCATAAAGCATATATTTTCTTGCTCAGGATCACTAGCCCAGTCGATTGAGGCATGTCTATCTGTCCGTCCTATATCTCAGAAAAAAGCTAGAGCCACCAAATTTGGTGACAACACTCATATGGGTCATACGCTGTAAAGTTTTTATTAAAATTTTGGCCACGCCTACTTCCGCCCCCGCAAATCGATAAACCGAAAAGCAAGCGCAATAATAAAGATACAGTATTCAGTTTTAGTGTGTATGATAACTATCACCACCCAAACGATCGCTGAAAATTTGGTTCCGGATAATAAACATTAAAGTTATTCAACGTTTCATAGTGCAGTGTTTTTTATACCCGCTACTCATAGAGTAGAAGGGTATTATAACTTTGTTCAAACCGAAAATGTATGTAACAGGCAGAAGGAGACACCTCCGACTCCATAAAGTATATATATTCTAGCTCAGGATCAACAACCGAGTCGATATAGCCATGTCCGTCTGTCCGTCTGTCTGTCCGTGTGAAAATCTAGATCTCAGCTATTATAAGAGCTAGGACTACCAAATTTGGTGACAATATGTGTTATTATTGCACGCTGATCAAGTTTATTTTGGATTTTGGCCACGCCCCCTTCCGCCCCCGTAAATTGAAAAAAACATTGATTACAAGCGCAATTTTGATGCCATATTGTTCATTTTCGGTTTACATGATAACTAAAGCTAGCCAGATGATCTCTGAATTTGGTAACAATCGGATAATAAACACAGAAGTTATTCAGCTTAACGTTTTTTATAGCTGTAAGCAGCGCTGCCGGCAGCGCTGCTTGCAGCATTGTGCCGAATCGTGTGTGCGTGTACGGTGGTGAAATGGGTTAAGTTGTGGACTGCAAAACGAACAGTACTATTATGCATTTACGGGTTCGAGTCCCGCCCGCAACAAAAATTAAATGTGTGCAAAAATGTTTTTTTTTTTTATTTTAGATTTTGACTTTGCATAAATATTATAAGTCCATAGCCTTTTACGGTCAAAATATGATTGTAGCCGTTTTTTTTGTTCCGCAAATAAATGATGTACGAGCAGCTGGGTAGCGGGTATATTACAGTCGAGCACACTCGACTGTAGCTTTCTTACTTGTTTGTTGCTAATCATTCAAGAAAGGAAAACCCAGAAACCAAAGGCTTTATAATTTTTTTTTAACTTTTTAAAGTTTATGTACTACCTTTGTTGCTTTTTCCCGTTAAATTTTACTTTTTTTAAGCTTCAATCACAATTAGAAAATTATGGAAAATGGCAATTCTGTATTTTGTTTAAATAAAGCAAAGTTTTTTAAAAACTTTTCTTAAATTTTACCAACATTTTCTTCAAATTTAACCAAAAATTATTTTTCGATCATTTTCAATAAAAATTAAACCAGTTTCGATTGTACGTTTTGTAAATAAAGCTTTTTTCACATTTTTGTTATTTATGGGTTAGCTATTCTACGTTTTTATTGTTAAAATTTTTTTTGAATATTTTTGCATAGCGTGCCGTCAAAAACTTTTCTTGTTGAGAAAAGTGGGCAGCACTGATTGCAGTAAATTATGAGCTTAATGTTTTAAACATGAGCTGTAAAACTACTGAAAATAGTTGAGCGGATATTAGTGTAAAAACTTAAAAACTGTTCATAGACTATAATACCACTCGGTTCAATAGGGTTCTCGGAATTACTCGTAGCTTAAGTAGTTTAAAATTTTGCACGACCTACCTGAGTTTATGGTGGTTTATATCCCAGTTCCGTGCACCCTGAATTTGTAACCTAAAAACAGAGCTAAGTCCGTTCAAATACAAAACGGGTGCAATGGGTACGCAGTTGTGCTTGAAAGAAACGTTGCAAATCAAACACACACACACACACACACACACACACACACACTCGATGGACTTTAGGGATGCATGGGGTGCGTCACATAATGCGCAGCAAAGAATACTAGATAGTAAAAAATTGTAGAGGCGAAAGAGCACATACACTACAAAAAATTTCCACAACGCAGTTCTGTAATCGTTCGTGTAATTCATAATGAGATAATTATACTATATCTTTTAAATTTGTCGACCGCTCTTTCCAGGTGAGTGAAAAACACATTTGTCTGGTCTGGTTTCGTGTTTATAAATAAAACAAATGCTAATTTATAGCACACACACTCGCGTTGCTTTAAACTGGATTACTACTATCAATATTATTGTCCAATTTCGACAATTGTTTTTAATTTATAAAGAGTTTTAAGTTCGGAAATCGCATGATTATTAATGACGATATTCCATTTTGGTCATAGTACGTAACGCCTACCTTATGTTCTTTACCCGCCATAGACAACAAGATTAGATAGGCATTGGAACGTCGTGAATTCCTTTCGTGATCTGAATAATAAAAACAATTAACGCTTACGTTGCGGTAGCTGAAGTGCGTGACTCTTGAAGTTCCATGCGATAATTGTAAGGACCATAAAAACAACAGTTAAATTTTTACTTGATAATTAGCCCTATGTCAGATGCAATAATTGCTTGCAGCATGAACGAACGTATATATGTATATATTATTAATGAGCAATTCCAGTAGGGCCGAAAAAGCGAAATGGAAAATCGATAATGCAAAAGCTTGAGAATTTCTCTTACTAAAATTTAGCGTGACTTTCAGTTGACATGATTTAAAAGCAAAACTATATATGGTAAATTCTGGGAATCCAGGACAGCAGACGTATTCTGAATTATATGTATATATGCATAGTTGTGCCCTTATAACAAAAGTGTTCTTATGAATTGTCTCATAAATTGAAATGCCTTTTGCTCTTGCTCGTAAAATATTTCTAAAAAACACAATTTCTGCTTGTTCAAGTATTTCCTTGATGCTTTTCGAAATGGAATCTGCTTTGTCCTTGAACTTTCAGGCTGTCTTCGTCTTCCTCTCGCCGCCACGGCGCCACTCCCCCCATGGCCAGCCAAGCGCAAAAATGTCTTTGCCCGGGCACGAGAAGAAAATGTGCGAGTGCTAAAATGAATTTCTCTTTAAATTTATAGTACGTGTATATAGAATATATACAATACATGGTACAGCAAAATTTTAAATAAATGTGCGCAATGTGCAATTGAATAAATAATGAGCATAGTAAATTTTTAAGTTTTTCGACGCAGTTGCCAATTCACATCAAATTTAATTGATACTCCGTGACAGCAGAAATTGCAAGCAGAGGCAGCGAAAATTCGTTAATAGAAATAGCTAAATCTTATTATTAAATGTTAAACAGATTTATCGCAGATATAAAGATGTATTAAATATATAATTTGTGGTATGATTAATAATTATTATATTATTTTCTTTCGTATACATAAACAACGTCATAAAAATGGCGTCACTTTGGCGGCAAAATAATCATTGGGTTTTTTGCGGAAAACAGAAAACATAATTTATGCATGATAATGAGCGGAAAGTTGCCGCCTGTTGGTACTCAAGGGGTTTTCCCATCGCATTGATATCGCTTAATTATGTATGCGATAAATCGATAATTAGTACATACAAAGCTTTTTGCGTTATCGCCTTCTAATAGGGTTGTTGCATCAATTGTTTGTTTATGCTAGTCTTTTCTGTTTGTGCGTTTTGTAAACTTCAAAACAAATAATGAAAAACATAATACATACACATATGTACATAAGTAATCTCCCTAGCGTCTGACTAAGCAATTTTTGTGATTTGTATATATCATTATAAGCGATGAGAGCAGAACGCTGTCCGCCTTGGCGGAAGAAAACGAAAGCAAAAGCAAATGAAAAGCTGTTTACACTGCTTATACTTGAGTTCACTCAGCTCGGATGGGTTCGGTTCTGTTTAGTTGAGAAACCAGATGGGGAGCGCGAGCGGCATGAAGCATTAGAAGAGTGCGTTCTTATGCGGATCGTTTGATGTAGGTTCTGGTTCGACGGCATTTCAAAGCGCTCATTCACAGTTCCGCCTCCTTCTCTGTCTCTCTCTCTATCGCTTGCATAGACAAAGAGTGTAAGAGAGTGTAAGGGAGACAGGGAGGATTGGCTACGTTTTCGCCATTGACGCAATTGAAAAGAAACAAGTAAGAAAGCTACATTCGAGAGTGCTCGACTGTAATATACCCGCTACCCAGCTGCTCGTACATCAAAATTATTTGCGGAACAATAAAGAACGGCTACAATCATATTTTGACCGTAAAAGACCATTGACTTACAATATTTATGCAAAGTCAAAATCTAAAATAAAAAAAAAAAAACATTTTTGCACACATTTAATTTTTGATGCGGGTGGGACTCGAACCCATAAATGCATAATAGTTCTGTTCGTTATGCAGTCCACAACTTAACCCATTTCACCACCGTACACGCACACACTTTTGGGCACAATTCTGCAAGCAGCGCTGCCAGGAAAAGGAGTAAAAAGTATTGAAAACGTATAACTTTTAATCAGGTACCAAAAAAATCCCAGATTTATCACTTAAACAGTACCTGTTGAAGACTATAAATCGAATACGTGCATGTAAAAAACGATATGTGCCCTTTTAATACCTCTTTATATACTTGAATGGAAAGTGTTCTAGAGCACTCTAACTTTTAATAAATTTTGTTAAAAAAACGACCGATAGGTTCTATGGCATCTATACGATGTATCGGTCCGTACCGGCTCGTTCCGACTTAGTTACAGCGGACAGCAATAAGAAACATGTATACAAAGTTTCATGAAGGTAGCTCAAAAAGGAAGGCAAAAACTTTTCTTTGCAAAAACTAAGAAAAGTTCGATCTCCCCCACCATGACACGCATGCATGCGGAATCGAACCTTGGACCCATTACCTAAGAGGTCCACCACTTCTCCATTCGGTCATTAAGCCATTACTTAAATTTTTGCCAAAGTTACATTATGAGACTATTCGGAAATTCTTGCACGACAAAATCAAAGTCTGAATGCATGATGCGTGTTGTTGTTGCTATTTATTCTCATAACTTAAACATACAATTAAATAAAAAATAAAAATAAAAAATATAAGAAAAAGCTGCGCTCTAACAGTCGCACACAGCTGATTTAAGAGACTGTCACTTCTCCACTTGTTAACTAAGTTCATTGTGAGCCATTAAAAAATTTTAAATAAAATGCACGATCACCAATTAATGCATATTCAAAAATTAAAGTATAAGTTCTTAAAAAATAAAAGAAAAAGCTTAAGCGGCATGAACTGGGAATCGAACCACGGGCCTGTCGTTTCAGGAGTTCATCGCTTTTCTACTGAGCTACTGACGCTGTTATCCAACAACTGCAAAAATTTGCATTTTAAGGCATTCTTATTATTTCCTGTACAAATAAAGAATTTGCGCTGCCGACAGCGCTGCTTACTGCTATGGAAAACGTTAAGCTGAATAACTTCTGTGTTTATTATCCGATTGTTACCAAATTTTCATCTGGCTAGCTATAGTTATCATATAAACCGAAAATTAACAATATGGCATTAAAATTGCGCTTGTAATCATTTTTTTCGATTTACAGGGGCGGAAGGGGGCGTGGCCAAAATCCAAAATAAACATGATCAGCGTGCAATAATAACACATATTGTCACCAAATTTGGTAGTTCTAGCTCTTATAATAGCTGAGATCTAGATTTTCACACGGGCAGACAGACGGACAGACGGACATGGCTATATCGACTCGGCTGTTGATCCTGAGCCAGAATATATATACTTTATGGGGTCGGATGTGTCTCCTTCTGCCTGTTACATACATTTTCGGTTTGAACAAAGTTATAATACCCTTCTACTCTAGGAGTAGCGGGTATAAAAACAAAATAGTATTATTTACGACTGCACGACATTAACAATTATTTAAGTACTTTGTCGAATGCACATGTATTCATCGCACATTGAAGATCTATGTACGTAGTATTTTTCTCGCATTTTCGCGTATTTTTCGTCATTTCGAATACGTTTTAAAGATATTTTCCCCTTCGCTTTTATAATCACGATTCTGCAATTCACACTATGATTTGTAGATTTTTTTTAAACTGTGGGGTATATGAGCTTGATAATGGGTTAGAAATTATTTTCTTTAACTTGTTTATATTGTATATTCTCTGCAAATCGATCAATAACGAATAATAGTTTATTTTACAAATGTCTCAAACAATTCAAAAAACTTTAAATAACAGAATTATTCTAGGGTATTTTCATGGTGTAACACTTCCGACTTGTAGAAGTCGTCTATATTGGTTTGCAGACTTGCATTGGTTTCTTGTGTTTATTTATTTTTCTTATCGCTGGTATTAAATTAATTATATACATATGTAGGTAATTACATAGGTGTATGTGTATGTGTTTGTATTTGTGTGACAAATGCTTAGCAAATATTTATATAATTCATAAAATTGTATTCTGGTTTGCAGATTCGCCCGCCGTATTTTTAGTTGGCAAATACTGTATGTATTTTCGAGCTCGTTTCCGTTTGCCAAAGAGCTTATAAAAAAAATTATATAAATACAAAATAAATAGAAATAAAATTACCTGTCTACCTTTTCATGCATGAACATGTGCATGAACATGTGCTTGCATGTGTGTTCGTGTCACTTTGGTTGTGCATATTGTGGGACACACGACCCGACAACGTTCGGCGTCTGCTATTGACATTGACTCATTCGGTCATGAATTTCTCTTTCATGTCTCTCTAAAGAAGAAGGAAAGCACACGTGATAACAACTTAGTTATCGATTTTTATACCCGCTACTCATAGAGTAGAAGGGTATTATAACTTTGTTCAAACCGAAAATGTATGTAACAGGCAGAAGGAGACACATCCGACCCCATAAAGTATATATATTCTGGCTCAGGATCAACAGCCGAGTCGATATAGCCATGTTCGTCTGTCCGTCTGTCTGCCCGTGTGAAAATCTAGATCTTAGCTTCTATAAGAGCTACAACTACCAAATTTGGTAACAAAATGTGTTATTATTGCATTATATGCATTTACGGGTTCGAGTCCCGCCCGCATCAAAAATTAAATGTGTGCAAAAATGTTTTTTTTTTTATTTTAGATTTTGACTTTGCAAAAATATTGTAAGTCTATGGCCTTTTACGGTAAATAATTTTGATGTACGATCAGCTGGGTAGCGGGTATATTACAGTCGAGCAAACTCGACTGTAGCTTTCTTACTTGTTAGACCATGGATTTTAAAAAAATACATGGTCTATTGTGTTTGGCGAAATGTGCGTAACAGGTAGAAGGAGGCATCTGCGACCCCATAAAGCATATATATTCTTGCTCAGGATCACTAGTCGAGTCAATTAAGCCATGTCTGTTTGTCCGTCTGTATGAACGCATATATCTCAGAAACTAAAAAAGCTAGAGCCACCAAATTTGGTGACAACACTTATGTGAATCATACGCTGTAAAATTTTTATTAAAATTTGGGACACGCCTACTTTCGCCCCCGCAAATCGATAACCGTATAGCAGGCGCAATAATAAAGCTAGAGTATTCAGTTTTGGTGTGTATGATAACTATCACCACCCAAACGATCGCTGAAAATTTGGTTCCGATCGGATAATGAACATAAAAGTTATTCAACGTTTCATATATAGATTTGCACTGCGCCCACTTCAAGTAAGCAAACAGTGTTTTTCCAAGCAGTGTTTTTTCCAACTGCTTGGACTGCTTAGCGTCTAACTGAAAATTATATGTGTTGTTTATTATTTTTCTTTGAAAAACATGTTTACCAATAACAGTTTTCTAAATTTGATTTTTTTCATAACCTTGAAAGATCCATGGTCTTATACAATCAACCAAAGTTGGTTGCGCTGATCGCTAATCGATTCTGTGTGTCAAGAGAGCACAAGAGTAAGAGAGAACAAGATGGCGCTGGAAATTAAATTCAATTTAACCACAATTGAGGCCAAGCTTAACTCAACCGAAGAAATTTCTTAAAAATTAAGATTAATTGTGTTTTTTAGTAAACACAAAGAGAAGCTCTTAGTGTAGCATACTTTTTTGGGTCGCTGCCGGCTACCTATTTTGGAATTTCACGTTGTCCGGCCTGCGATGCCGTAAATAGCCACAACTGCGCAGCTTTCGCAAAAGGGCGTGACAAATTAACTAAATATTCATCATATTTTTCTCATGTGCTGCCCTTGCCGCTGCAGGCACATGTGGGTATGCCATGGGAATTTTTGGCACACTTACAAGTATTTGCCAGACCGCACACAGATTTAGAGGCAGCTTAGTTGGCAACAGCTGCTAATAAAGTTCCTTTGGCATGGTCAGGGCCCAGTGCCTCTTTTATAGCTACGGCGAATTAAAACTAAAGAATTTCTTTTGATCGACCGGAACATATGCTGTAAACAGTTCATAAACACGGTGGAAAAGCTTTCCACTTATGGCAACATCGCACAGTGGATCATAACTAAAAAACACTGTCAATAAAAAACAAATTAATTGCAACAAATTAATTGAAAGTGAAACTGAGTTGCCAATAGCCATTGCCAATGATTAAAAAAAAATGCCTCGTGCCGGCGCTTGGCAATTCCCTGCTCTCCTGTTTACCGGGCAAGACAGAGAGAATATAGAGAAGCCCGCCTGTTAAAAACGGGAGCCGTACACGGGCCGGCGTCTGTCTGGCGTGGCTGTGTGCACGGTATCAGTGCGTGGCAATTCTTCCGGTAACCAGTGACGTCTCAACCATATAATCGTGATAGATAGTTGCCTTCTCTTCTCTTGGGGCGTGTCGCCGAGAGTTCCCCAGCAGAATAACTTGAATTCTCGCCATACTCAATTGGCAAATACTTTTGTCATTTTTTTTTTGGCCACCTTTCTTTCAACACATGAGGTATAAGATGTGTATTTGTATTAACTGTATTCAATGTCATGATCATTGTTCTCTTTCGGGTCGAATTCGTGCAAAGCAGCCAAAGAAATGTTTGCTTGATAATCTAGTATGTATTACTAAGTATGTCGAAATGTCAACGCCTTATAACTTAAAGTATAGTATAAATTTTAGCATTTATATATTCACAAGTATTTTAATATAGTTTCAGAAATGCTTATGAACCGTTGCCAAGAAGCGGCAGGTTGCAGGTTGCTTTCGTTTGCTATTGTGAGTTTCATGATGACTGCAAATTAATTTAATGAAATTTAATTTAAATTTAAGAATTTTATATTGTTAAAAACAATACAATATCTTTAAAAACGAAAATATATAAAACAAAAATTTTATAGCTTATGCGCTTTTAGCCTGCGTTCGTGTCAATGTTGTTAGTTTTGAGTTTTTATACCATTCGACCATTGAAATTGGTCAAAAATGGTATACTAAGTTTGTGTAAATGTATGTTCACCGTGTGAACGAGAAGAAATCATTCAGCTCGTGAGATTGAGAAATCGGCAAATCGGCTGCTTCTGCCCGACAATTGTAAGTTAATGAAAAGCAGCTGACGTTATACACTCTACTCAATCTACTACGGCTGTCGCATTGTGTGTGACTCACAGTATTGGCTAAACAAAAAAGGTAAAACCTAGCATTGTTATTGCAAATTTCAATTGCCACCTGACGTCGACGTCGACGTCTGTTTTTAATTAAACGGGCGACAAGCGCGTGTTTTCAATAAATGTCTGTGCCTGCCGGCCTAGCCAGTCAGATAGGCAGGCAGAAAGTAGAACTGCAAATTGAAATTCAAATACTAATTTAAATACAAATGCTGTTCTGCGCGCAAATGGTTTGTGGCGGATCAGGCTGTGCCTTAATAAGCTAATGCCGAGTCAAAGTCACAGAGAGAGGAAAAGTGCTTGAAGGCTGATATTCTTGCATGAGCTTTTGCGGCAGCACCACCTGCTTAAAAACGTAGTGACTGTGCAATTTTTAAAAGGGGATTTGTAAAGAAATCTAAGCTGTCATAGTCATTCTTTACCCTAATGAGCCGCTCCCTTTGTGCACTCTTTGCTGACATTGCGCTGTAGGGTATGGGTAGGAGCCAATCACATGCTGTGCTGCTCCCGACAGGGTCTCATTAATCAGAGTAAACTACACCCTACTACACCCTTAAGTCTATATTGCTGTTTGCATAAGTCTGTCGTCGCGGTAGTCATTATCCTAAAAACTTTATTTAATCTTTTAGCGCAGTAGGGCGCAAATATAGTCGTTCTATAAAGATTGACATGATTTCCGAGAGGCAGACAGACACGTCTCCATGCCCACAATTCGAGTGACAGTTTCCCCTATCGCTTTGGCCTTTTTGCCGGCTGTCAACTGAATTGGCCCAGTGTAAAATTGTGCGCTGACAAATAGAATAAAGAGACAAATTTTGGGGAAAAATACTATAAAAAATTATATATATTTAATATTCGCAAACAGATTTATAAACAAATATTGTTATTTAGCCGGGATAAAAGCTAACTGACCGACATCTGCAGCTTCACTTGGCCACGACACGCGTGAGTCGCGTGAGTACCGATCACGTTAAGTGCTAATTGATTAGAGCGAAATTATTAGCTTACCTACTGGTCTGGTTATTTAACTGTCAACTTATTCGCAAAACAGCATTTAGATTAATCTATAAATAAGATTGAATGTTATTTTTATTTGTTTTAAATTAGTACACGTGAATAGATAAGCATTTTTTAAGGTTGCTTACCTTTTTCTTACATACTTTTTTTATTAATTAAATATTTTTTGTAGATTAAAGTAAACAATTAAATGAACCTTTGATTTAAATTTAATTATTAAGTTTTATAAAAATATTTAGATAAATGGATATAACTTTGAAGTAAAATAAATTAAATAATGAAATTTTCAATGGTCAAATGGTATACAAAGTGTATAGTAATAAATATTATTTTAATAGTTTTTTATAGTCTGCTTCGTGTTTTCTTCTGCATTCGTGCTTGAGCACGCTCGTGTTCCATCTCTAGTCACACTTTTGTGTGCTCAATTTGTAGTCGTGCATTGTGTCTGCGAAAGGGTCTTTTATATTTGTTGCAGCAGCACCAGCAGCAGCAGCAGCCCACATTCAAAGCCAATGCCAATGTCAAGAATGCCACATTTAAGCTACAATGGGAAACGAACGATTCATGCGGCGCCCCCTTGGCTGCTGGCTGACAGCGTTGTTCTGCCTTATTCTGCTCTGCTCTGTCGTGCCCTTTAGTGCCTCACCCTACTAGGGTCGTATAGTCGACCCAGCGCCATGAAATGAATAAATCATAATGCAGCGCGGGACACTCAGACACTATGGCAGCAGGCTCGACTGAAGGCAATGGCATGCTCCTATAGGACCCAGTGGGGCTGACACACATTTATATATGAATAATGATAGCTTGTCCTTTCGGTAGTCTTTGATATAGCATGCATTCAGTTGGGTAATAGTAGCTTGTTGGAAAGTCATGTGCAAATTATTTGAACAAATTAGACATGCAACAGCCGCGTCCTTATTACTTTTTAAAGGAAACTAACGATATGCATATACATATATTTAAGCAATAATCATTAATTATTCGCATACAAATTAAATTTAGTTTTACATTTACTGAGGCGTTGGGCGTGGCAATCAAAATTTTATATAAACTCTATGTTTGTAAGTCTCTAGCTCTTATAATATCTGAAATCTGGGTGTTCAAACAGACAAAGAATTCCTTTCAACTGAACAAGCATACATATATGTACATGTTCTTAGTTCTTCTTTCTTGTTAGCTGTTGCAGTGCAGGCCATAGGTCTACCTGCTCTATTTAACATTTTTCATAAATATGCGTCATATCTGTCGCCGTTCTCTCTCTCTTTCTTATTATCATTATCATTATCATTATCATTATCATTATCACAACAGCTGAGACTGTTCACACGTCGTTGTCTCGTTCGGTAGGCTGGCACTGTGTGTCTATTTTTGTTCGGTTTAATGTAAAAATATGAAAATGTTGCGTCATTTATTTAGCATTTTCCATAGTCGTTGACATTTAACGACAGAGCAAACGTTTGCCCGTCAACTTTATTTCGGGAACGTGCCAAAGCATAAAGTGTAAAAAGGCGGAGACGGAGGCGAATTGTATTTGTCAGTTGTCTGACATCTGTTCACGCGATTCTGGCATTATTTAGGGGCGATATCATCGTCTGGGACCCCCTTTGAGCTATCCGTGCAATTGCATTTGAACTATTTGCAAGTACTTCCCCGTTAAAGTGTGAACTTTTCTATTAAACTAGCTGACATTTTTGGCCGGCAAATGAGTTCTATAAATATACGCGATACTTTAATGGGTTTTTTTTGTTGGAAACTTCGAGAACGAAGTGTTATTTGAAATATCAATTGAATTCGTTCTTCTTTTTATCGGAATAAATTCTCTTCTCTTGATTGTTTTAAAGGTGACTATCCATGGTGCGAATTAGCTCAGCTCTTTTCATAATATCGCAAAATCCGTCCACTTTATGGATTATCAAGTAAAGAAAATATACAATTCGCAGTGGAATCTGCCCACTTTGCTGATATGACTTGTGTCCGATCTGCGTGCGAATTGCCAACTTGAAGATAGGCGAATGTAAGGTTGATAAGATGTGAACGATAAGGCCTGTAGACGTTGCTATACCATTCGACCATTAAAAATGGTCAAAAATGGTATACTAAGTTTGTGCAAATTTATGTAACAGGCAGAAGAAGGCGTGGAAGACCCCACAAAGTATATATATTCTTGCTCAGTATCACTAGCCGAGTCGATTGAGCCATGTCCGTCTGTCTGACCGTTTGAACGTCTAGATCTCGAATATTACAAAAGCTAGAGACCCAAAATTTCACATGAAGCTTCCTATAAACCATAGGTAGATCGAGTTCAATTTTTGATGCCACGCCCACCTCCCACGTAATAACTTACAATTATTAGGAGAAGTATTAAAGTTACAGCTTTTTGATTTGGTATAATTGGTATAATTATTGATAATTGCAATATAAATCGATTTCCCAAATTACAATCCGATCGGACAATAAACACAGGAGTTATCCATTTTAACGTTTTCCGTAGTGCCACTGCTTGCGCTTGTGCCGTCATTGTCCCGATGCTTTGTTTCAGCCGTAGAGTGTGTAAAGCTGATCGCTATGATGTTTTCATATGTAGATGGCGCTATTCAAAGATAGATTTAATTTAAACAATAGGTGGCAGATGAACTTGTGCATGGTTTTTTGATGGAAATAAAAGTGTGATAATTTTTTTCAAAACTATAAGAATGGTATCTTACTGTCGGGCACCCTCGGCTGTGGCTTTTCTTACTTGCTGTAGCTATTGTCGTTGCTGCAGCTAATTAGTCAACAACAGCAGCAGCTGTTTTCTGTTGTTCGAACGTAATTTAATTAGTCTCCACTCACGAAAGCCGACGCGGAAGATTTCCAGGCGTGGAGAGGGCAACATTTAAGGCGTCTCGGGGCTTCGTTAGCTTCCGCTGACAAATATTTACGATACACAAGCAATTGAAGAGGAAAAAACAATTTGTAATGAATTTAAAACATTTCATTATTGCAAGCCGCTAAAAAAAATTTCGTTGAATTTTAATTTGTATACTAGTAAATAGAAAAAAACTAGAAAATAGAAAAAACGTTTGTCGAGCTACGATTAGATATCATGGCATTTAATAAATTTGTTTTACTTCATTCGATTCAGCGTAATCTTAAGCTGCATTCATCATTGGGGCTAGCGCACGTGCCTTGGCCAACTGCCGTTATGAAGACACACAGACCACGTTTCTAGTTCAGCCTGGCTCAAACGCCGCCATACCGACCTAATGCCAATCCAGTCCAGTCTACAAGTGAGGACTTAATGCAAGCGCACCTGCAACTTTGTGGGTTGAGCCTTGCACGCTCTTAGCTCAGGCAAAGAGAATTCGCGAAAGAAATGGTATCTACTTAGAGCGGAGCAGCAGTATGAAAAGTATCTGAGTGAACGTACTCACGCCATATGTATGTGTTGTAGCTGCTCACACGCACAGGGTACAACTGAGGCGAGCGAACAAGTGTTGCGGTGCTATAGGGTTGTTTCGCTCGCACTCATGTATTACTTCGTCGAGCAACTACATTTTGCCTGCGCTGTTAGAGCATCTGGAAAGTATTTTGCATTGCAGTTTAGCCTCTCAACTCGCTCGGACCGGACGTTCTCAACGCTTGAAAACGAAAACTGAAAATTTGTGAAAAAGTGCAAGTCGCGCAAAATAAGCCTAAAACGCGCGTGTGAGAAAATAATTGAAAAGCAAATTTAAATGTATATGCATGCATATACACTCATACATAAATAGAAAAGCAGAAGCTAAAGTGTAATTGTGCTAGTCCCCTGCCCAGTCTGTGTGGCCACAGCGAGTATTCATATACATACATGTGTATGTATATGTGTGTGTGTGTGCTTTTTACAACAGAAATTTTAACATACAAATTCAATGTGGAAAATTGAATTGAGAAATTTGTGTGTACATGCAAATGAATGAAAACTAAATTAAAACTACATTTAATTAATTAAATTAATCGACAATATAAAAGTGTCTAAAAAAGGTAAATTTTGCAATTTTTCCAACAAGAAATCACAACGGATAGAAGCTTTTTCTGTTTTTTTTTTCTTCTTTTCTCTTGTGTGCCCTTTTGTAAATGCATTTGCATAAGTATGTGTGGATATGTGTATTAGTGAACTTTATTTAATTTTTTATGTGTGTACTGTAAAATTAGCCAAAGTAAAGAGCAGACAAAGTTAAAAAAATGGGCAGCAATAGCAACGACAACGCCACGCATGGCAGTCAAAAGAGAGCAAGTGTGGGAGACTAATATTAAGCGATTGTGAAAGAATAAATGAGTAAAAATAAGAGAGAGCGAGTGACAGTGAGAGAGAGAGAGAGTGGTAGGGAGCAACGTTGTGGATGGCTTAGCGTTGTTTTACTTCATTGCTGCTGCTTTGCTATTTATCTGCTTTATCTTATGTTTTGAATAGGGTTATTTCTTTGGCTGTTGTTATTCTTGTTATTGCTTCGCACTGTGAGTACGTGTGGTTTATCTGCATTTCAACTGCTGTTTTTGTCGTCATCGTCATCGACATCGATTGTTGTTTTTTGGTTGTTTCACGTAAATTTGCTGTGCCACAGCTGCTTTTTGTTTTGATATGAGAAATCCGCAATCCGAGCGTGTGGCTGTCTGCTCGCTATCAGTGTGCATGTGTAGTTCTGTGTGTGCTTGTGAATAATTTATTAAGACTCTTAAAAAATCAAAAACTTGTTTCAGCTTGTGTCGCTTCTTGAAAATCATGTAAATTATGCGAATTTCAACGAATTCCCCCTTTAAACAGCAAATATTCCATTAGTATTACTAACTGATATTATTATGCTGTCATTCCGTGCCCGGAAGGATGTTATAATTCGCATTGTTTTTTCTGGGCATGACTAATAGCCATTTTAATTGTATAATTCGATTAAAGTACTTACTTATTGCACTCTGTTTTGTGTTCCACTTAAAGTCGCTCGCCTCGTTTATCTCGCCTCCGCTTTGTATATTGTATTATATTGCCAATGATATGACTTTCTTTTTATTTATATTTACGAATTTCACGTAAGCCTAGTCTGTGAGCTTGTCATGAATAATTCAATAGGTATAAATACAGAAATACCTCAGCCTGCTTAAAGTCTCCCATTGTTTAATTTAATTTAATTCAAAGATAAGATACATATATAGCAAGCGTCAAAATATTAGCAAAACAAATATCAATTATCTGCTAGCTATCTGCAATATTTACTTATGAATTGTTTGTTCTCCACAATATTTACGTCAAAGTGTATTTATAGTTAAGACTCTGTATTTTATTCATATTTTACAAGATTCAATATTTTGAAATATTGAATTTCAAAAACAATAACATTTCACTCTTCTTTTCTCACAGTCCCTACCTCTAGGTGGACTTGGCTGTTGCCATGAGCTCAATTTCAATTGCTTTTTGTTTTGCGGGGTCTCAACATTCGATTCTCACTTATCACCAGCATTATCAGCAACAGCAGTCTTAGTCAGCCAGGCCTTTTTTTTCGCTATCTCTATCTGTTTCGAATTCCAAAATTTTCCTAAGTGTTCATTTTCCATTAGTTCCAACAACAAAGAAAATAAAATAACAAACAATAACCTCTTATAGACAACTCAATCAAAAGGAGAAGGTTTTGGCCTTTGTAGTATGCTTTTGGCAAATGTGCTAAATATATTTAATAAACGTTAGCTTAGCAATTCTCCCAATCTATTTATTGTTACCGCCCAAAGGCGGTCCAATCGCAGAGAAGACGTTCAAAGTGCAAAATTGTATGTTGACGATATGTAATTGAACAGTAAGGCAGGGCGTATAAAATGTATATGAACGAAAACAGAAGTATCTTTGTCTTGGCCATGCTTTCTGATTTTTGCTGGAGCAATATATACATTTGTTCATACGATTAATTGTATATAATATAGTTTTGATTCCGCTTTATATTCAGTATTTCGTGGTACCATATACAAAGTTTAAATACTATTGCGTCGCATTTTTATAGATAATTAATCGTCTACCAGGTATCTAAAAGTCGGATCGATATTTGCTTGAATTTCTGCACATATTCATGCATAAGCATATCGGTCTATATGCAAGCAGATCGTATGAATTATCGCTTTTGTTGTCTTTGACCGAGTGTCAACTTTTTGCGTCTTGTTGCAGTTGCTATTCTGCTTTCCGCTTGTATTTGATATTTTCGATGGAAACACTTTGTTTTAATTTTGATTACGATGTCGATTTGCCATTTGAATTTCACTTGTAATTGAACGCTAATTAAATGAGTCTCTGTCATCGATTTGGTAGGCTCAGTATACAAACAGTATCTGCTAATTTTGAGTCTCGTTGTAGAGATACACGCTATGCTTTGATCCACTTTCTAAACATAAAGCATGCCAGTATACATATGTACATACATAAATAAGTCTGACTGTACATAAAGCGTGCATGAGTGGAGCATGGGAAATTTCGGCTTTGTTTACTTTCATTTTTAGGATGGGGGGAATCCAAATTTTTGTGTGTGTCCCAGTTTTGCAAAATGGGCAACGGTGTTGTGGTGGGGACGGTTAGGTTTGATAAAAGTGTTGAACTATAGCAAATGCCAGCGAACATGCGAACATTTTCCTGTGTACTAAGATCAATGCCTCAATCAAATGACTCTTAAATACCTGACTCAGCTCTGATCACCTATCTCGGTCGATCTGAGGTGTTTAGCGTCTGAAGTTCGCATTGTTTTTTTTTTTTTTTTTTTTTTTTTTTTGCTGTTTCTATAATTACCTGGCTGTTTATAGAACTGTCAGTGTTTTTAATAGATCGCTTTCTAGCCTTAAGTACGTGTTCCGTATTCCTTCGATTATTGTGTCGCACCTGATTTGCGTCGCGCTATAAATATGACAAGTGTTGTGACTTGTAGAGGTGCAAGTGTTTTTAAAAATATATTTCGAAAACGAAAATAAAAACAGATGAGCGATCACCAGTTTGGGTATTGAATAGCTTGAATGGGCAGCAGCAACAACGATAAGCAATGCGTATGTGTTGTCGCAGAGTTTAAAAACTTTTTGGACCTGTCGCCAGAAATGCGCGAACAATGCCCGATCGTTGGCTGCTTTAAGTAAATGACTTGCCGATTACGCACTCGGGGATTTATTGGAAAATGCCCACACCCCCTACCAAATTCATTGTAAATTCAATTAACATTTGAATTGTCCGACAATCTAAACTTGCGACAAGTATCAATAACAATGACCGCGCGCTGGCAATGCACGTGCCACACGCCTGATTGACCTCAGAAACAATCGCAAAAGACGGAATTGATTTCAATTAAATAAGAGATACGATTCATTAAATGCTTCTAACATTTTTTTTACCCGAATCTCACATACTCATTCCATGGTTCACAGATCGTTTTGATTGTGGCGCAGATTGTGCGCAGTGGATCGTTTAATAGCTGCGCCATGCCGCACATGCATCACCAAGGGACATGCATGAGTAGATAGAGATAGAGAGAAGCATGTCAGCTGATTGTAATGTGAACAATTGATAGGATTTTCTTGTAGTTTTACTCCAATTATCGATTGACTCTTGAGCCCGCTTAGCTTTTCTTATCAGCATTTGCCTAGACATTTTGCATGCTAAGCACAATCGAAACCGGAACAAACTGCGTATTCCGTTTTCCGAAATGGTGAAATGACATTGAACCCACATGAGCTTACGACGATCATCGCGTGCAATATGCAAGCTCGACGTAGTAGTAGATAACCGGTTCGATCGTTTAACTGGCGGGGGTTTTTCTCCTGTTTTTAACCCAATTATAATTGGTAATTCTTGTCATGTCGTTTCAGCAGATACAACAACAAGCAACCGATTTTCCCTCCCCCTTAACGAGCGAGACGGGAAAACGGAACAGCAAATAAACGAATAAAACAAAAAAATAACTGCGGAAAGAAGCAACTACAACGAGAGTTCGTTAAACTGTTTCGTGCGGCAGGGAATGGTATATTTCTTGGGGGATTGGGGCATGGGAGATTCTGACTTGTCGTCATATCAGCAGCATGTTCCAAATATACAGCAGCAGCAACAGCAACATCAACGCATCCATGGACAACAACAACAGCACCAGCAACAGCAGCAGCAGCAACAACAACAACAACAGCAGCAGCAGTTGGTTGCACAAATCTCAACTAGCCTAAACCTTTTGCAACCGCAGCTGCAATTCGCCAGCGGTTCGAACTTTCTTCAACAACAGTCCCCCGCCCCCTCACCCCAGCATCATCAGCATGTCAGCAACAACACCAATCCCAGTATCAGCAGCAGCAGCAGCAGCCTGGTAACCGCCAATCTACAGCAATTATCGGTGAGCAGCGGTAACAACAACAGCAGTTGCAACACGCCCACAAAGTCGCAACAGAAACAGGTTGACTCTGGAGCCGCTCTCAAAGTTCATCCATCTTGGGCTCGTCAATGCTCCGAGTCGGCATCTGTCGCATCCGATAGTTGTGGCAAAGCAAAGACAGCGCAACTCAGCAAGGATCTCCTGGATAACGAAGATGAGGTGGCACTGCATCCGCTTTCCAATCAAGTAAGTCAAGGCTGAATCATGGAGAAATTAAGAGATCAAGTCAAGATGTAACTTGTATATGTATATATTTGTTAAATTTATTTTTACTTGTGTGTATCGCTGATCTCATTTCAAGAACCTGGGGTTGGTGCATTGCGTAATCATTTCTGCAGTTGCTGGTTAAGGTCATAAAAGAACTCTTCGAGACCCTCGTAGGAATTCTTGGTAATAAACAATTTAACCACGCCCCAAGTGGCCTTTAGAAAATTAACATTGGCATAGACAATCATTTCTGTCTCCTTTTGGTTTAAACTGGAAAGGCAATAGTGTATGGATATATTAAAGACATCGGCATAGGGTATACCCTCGTTGTATGTGACAATGTCCACGGCATACCCTGCACCTGGATTGCTGCAACGTCGCAGGGTTTGACGCTCAGTAACCCGTGCTGTTTTCGGACCCACATTGGCAACAACCGCAACGGTCATTCGCACAACACGTTGTTGCTCACCATTAGAAGCGCGCTGCCATGTCCCCAAATTTAGATCTGTTGTTTTGCGTCTATCGTGGAAATGGCGCAAAAACTCCGATGCTGGGTTAAATATCAAATTGTAAATGTCGTCCACATTTTTTGGTATATTTGCCTTCATTACAATGCGACCTTCATGCGAGGCATCACAGGAAAATCCTTGCTTTGAGCCGATAGTTGAGTGGCTTGTTTTATCGAGTTTTATCTGGCTCGGGGTTAATATTTTAGGTGCAGCAGAAGCTCTGGTATGTCTTTTTATTACTTTAGAGGACGCTCTCTTCTTACTGAAAGCCCTCTTAATCCAATGGGTATCAATGGTGTTTGTTTTGGTCTTCCGGGGACCCGGAACGGTTGGGGGACAATCTGAACTATGGGTTAATTTGCGAACAGCGTTCATTACCAGTACCATGTAAATAGAAACAAAATGATGATTGTCTTTGTTGTTGATAAGAAAACTAATACAATCAGATGCATAACATTTCTTTTTTTCAGCAATTTTTACAGTTTAAATTTAGTGTCATTTATTTAATCGAAATTTAAAGCCAATCACATAGATTCAAAATAAATAAATGGTTTAAGTTCATAGCAGAGTGTCATATATACATATGGTGGGAGTTTGCAAGGAAATATGTAAACGAAATCAAGTTCGCAACCCTTGACTATGTGCATGTTTACTTAGACCTGGCGCCCAAGTTGTTAACCCAATGATATATCCAATAATATTTGGGCGTATTTTGACACTTTTCCACATGCTGACAAGCCTGAAGCAGGATCTTTGGAAAAAGATCAACAGAGATTACAGCCGTTATTATTTCGTCGAGTCGTAGTGCTGATAAGATTATAGCCTAGAAGAATAGGTTTTTAATGATACGCTCTCTTGATTTATGACTCACAATCTTACATCTTTTGCAGGTTGGAGGACACACACGCCTATTGTTGCTCAACCAGTCGACGGTGATAAAACCGCTGAATTTACGCGAATTGGACTTTTATCAGAACATTCCGCAGGACATACAGAAGTTTGTGCCCAAGTACAAAGGTAAGATACCGACTATATTCTCTAAATAATCACTTCCAACGATTCTTGTTCGATGCGCTTCACATACGATATATTCGTTTCGACTTAACTGCTTGTTCTATCATACATTCAAAAATGGCCGAAACAAAAACAAAAACATAATAATAAACTAAAAAAAAAAAAGAAAATCAGAAAAAAAGAATGAATGATATGATGATACATATTTATAAAGAATATCCTTCCATTTGTCTTGTGTTTTCAAATTTGCTGAAGCTGTATTCAACTTTTGTTTTGTACTAACTAATCGCGAAATCAATCAATTTATGCGCTCAACTGTATCGTCTAAAAATCATTATTAATTTAAGTATTTTATACTATATATTGCAATATATACATACATACTTATGTGATAAATGCCTAGCACGTAAGTTTTGAATTTCAAAGAACTCCAATAAACAAATTAAACATAAAAAAGAAAAGAAAAATAAAAATAAATAAACAAAAACTGACGCAAACCAAAAAAAAAAAAAGAAAACAAACAACAAAAGACTGAACCTTACCGTAATCCTTAGGTAAATTATAGCATTTAAGATTTGTAATACGAATACGGAAAAATAAAAACATTATAGCCGCCATGCCCAATTATTGTCTGACTCGACGCCTGGAAGTAGTCCAAGCGCCTGGCCAAAAGCTCGACACGCGCACGATACTTTTTATGATAAGAACTCTTTTAGTTAGTAGCGAAGTGACAACGATGGGTAAGTCGCAAACACACACAACCTTCAATCAATAAATAAACCATAAAAAAAACCAAAAACCAAAAACTCTTGTCTAGCTTAAAAAACGAAAAGAGAAAACGCTATCCAATTATTTGTAAAATTTTTATTGCAAAAATTCTACAATTTTCTTGGTTGGTTTTTTTTGTTTAACACGTCCCTGGACGACAGGCCATAAAAAAAAATATAAAATGAAAGAAAAGCTTAAAGCCTGAAGCCGGGGGCGTGGTCGTTGCCCACTACATATCTACGCTCTATGCTCATATTATTCAAAGGTTCGATGTCCCACTGACAGACCCGCTCGTGATCTGCCGCTGAACCACAATGATTCAATGAACCATTGAACCAGTTCGGAGAGCCAAACGAAACTGAAACGAAACGAACCGAAAGGCAACGACAGTTGAGAAAATGAAAGCGTAAAATTCATTATAAACAAAACAAAAAGATCGTGTTTTATTTTATGTGTTTGTTCAGAATATGCACAACGTGCTGCCCCCCGTCCCGCCCCTCATCGTCTCCCATAGGCCTTGCCGATCTAATCGGATCTCAGCTCTTCTCTCTGTGCTCAGCTCAGCTCTGCTCTGTCTGTCTCTGGAACTGATCTGTCTCCGAGACTCTCACAGTACGAAAGCCGATTAGAAATGCAAGCAAGCCAAAAGAACAGACGGGTTTGTATGAAAATTAAGAACATCTTATATTATATATACTTACTATATACATATATTATATATTTTACAATTACTACAATACAATTATTACCAACTACAACTACAAATACAAGTATTTAATTTTCCAACTAGATCTAAGCTATTCAGTTCCTTTAAGAATATTTTTTATGGTTTTAAGATATGTGTAGGACAACAAAAAAACAAAAAACATTTTGAATAATATTAAAGAAGCTATCATAAATTTTCGAATTTATGCACTTATTTTCGCTATCGGTTGCCAAAGTCTCAATATGCACCCTAATCACAAGTAGCTTAGGACTAATAATCATAAGTCATACTCTAAATGTCATGAATATCATGCGCCTCTCTTTGTGTTCTTCTCTTCTATCTCTCTCTCTCTCCTCTCTCTCTCTCTCTCTCTCTCTCTCTCTCTCTCTCTCTCGTTCTCTGTCTCTGTTTAGAGTCCATGCGAATTTGTGTAATGCATGTGTTAGAGCTGCAAAACTATCGATAGTACGCTCGATAGTTTCGCGATGGTAGCAAATGCAAGTTCGATAAAGAAACATTAGTAGATTTTTTGTAATTTTTGATAGTCTTAGCAATTAACCCTCAATCGATAGTTTTGCAGCTCAATCAATCTCTAATATGGGAATTTACACATGTAGATATGTTTGTCTGTCCTCAATACAAAATGTTATCGTCTGCTAACGAACTATTCTATTTATGTCTTAACAACTTGAGGCTCATTTCACCCTTAATTCCAAAGAACAAGAGTTTTGCTTACATTCAGCTATATATTATAAACTACATTATCCAAATTACAATGAACGAGAAAACTAATCGCACGCCGGTCCCATTCTATTTGCAGGCGTTATGCAAGCAACCACCATGGGCAACGTCAAGCTGGACAAACGATATTCCCCAAGTTTCAGAGACGATGCAGCAGCGGTGCCCGCGCGCAAGATGAGCGCCTCGAAGCGCAAGCGTGATGACGTTCTAAGGTATGTACAGGTTTCGAAACTCCACAGTTCTCATCTTCATAGACCAAGCCTATTATTGAGTACTCTCTAGCAAAAATATTTTATTATTATTTGTATTATTATTATTGTGAGCCATGTTATACATATACTATCTATGACTGGATCATCAATCAGCCAAGCAAATGGAAATGAATTTTTATTTTGTTTTAGATTGTGCAATGCATACAAAAAACAAACACGCACTCGCCACACTCAGACATAACGGGTATTCAGGGTATGCTTATAATAACATAACATACACGTATCATACATAATATGGAGAAATCCAGCTGAAAAAATTGCAGCATAATCTGTTCCATTGAAATCTCAAATTGTATAATCTTCAAAGATCATAATATTTGTATTTTTCAAAACTTTAATCTTCCGATATATATACATATATATATACACTCTTGATGGAACAGTTTATGCTTCAATTGACACTGACCAGAAACAAGAAAAAGAAAACTTGCAGCTTATTTATGTTTTAGGTAACTCATTTGTGGCATCTATGTACTAAATGGGGTTTGCAGCATTGTTAGTGTAATCATAGTCTGCTTGATTCCATATTAATCGCACACATCTCGCCTGGATTATTTGCAGAATGAAGGTGCATAAGAACGGGAATGCGGCCGATGTTATCAAGAGCATTTCGCTACTTGACAACTCCAATAAGCAATGTTAGTATCCTGTATTCTGGTTTGCTACCTTGGACAAATAAAAAAAAAGAGACGCTATTTCTAAGATATATCTATGTTACGAATATGCACAGCCAAGTATTTAAATGGATCTGTGGACTAATCTTTATTAATTTATTGATTTATTCGCTCTGCAGACTTTTTGATGCTCGAGAATATCACATCACAGTTTCGCAATCCATGCATATTGGACCTGAAGATGGGCACCCGACAGCATGGAGACGATGCCTCCGCCGAGAAGCGTTCCAAACAGATGGCCAAGTGTGCGGCAAGCACCTCTGGCTCACTGGGCGTACGACTGTGTGGCATGCAGACGTATCAAGCCGATTTGGAACAGTATGCAAAACGGGATAAGTACTGGGGCAGGGAGCTCAACGAGGCTGGCTTTAAGACGGCACTGCATGATTTTTTCTACAATGGCTATCGGTTGCGCATTCGTGTTATACGCAAAATTCTTCATCGACTTCTGCAGCTGCGACGCGTCATCGAGAATCAATCCAGTTATAGATTCTACTCCTGGTAAGACTGTAGTTGTCTATTAAGTTGTTCTTTGATTAATGCATTTTTGTCTTTTTCCATGTGCAGCTCTTTGCTTATCGTATACGAGGGCTATGAGGAGAATCCTATGGCCCATCCGCCTTCCATAGACATGGACGACTGGGTGGAACCTCCCAAATCGGCGACACTACAGACCACAGGAGTTTTTGATTACCATCCAGAGAATAGAATAGATGAGGATGATGTCGAAGACGATGAGGCGGGTCACGAGGCAGGAGATGAATTGGAACCGCATGATACTGATGAGGATTTGCAATTGGTTGCTGCCGTCGACAGTGGAAATGCATCGGCCACCAATAGTAGCACCGGTGCTGATGGCTGCAATTATGATGCCGATGCCTCAAATGACTCCAATTCACGTCTAAATCTGACATCACGTCGCCATCTGCATAAACGCGGTTTCGCAGAAGCAGCGGCGCGTGGCGTTAAGCAGACTACCAACAGCTCCACCACCACCACAGACGAAGAAGAGGAAGAGGAGGAGGAAGATGAGAACAAAACACAGCGCACGCACTTGTCCACAATGCCACCGCCTCGCAGCTGTGGTGTGCTCCCCACAAAATCGGTGGTCGGTGTTAAAGGCATTGCCAACAGCACCACACCTGCATTCATTCCAATTTCCGAAGAGACAGTATTTCTGGATCCAGAGCCCGCGCTGCCCAGCGTGACCACATCATCGCCACATTCCGGTGACTCCTGGATGAACTACAGCAGCAATAGCAGCGATGATTTCTCCGGACTCTCCGAGCAAATCAAAGCCGTTGCAAGCGGTCGTCAAACAGGTAAGAAAGGGAAATCGAACCCGGTGTTCTATCCAACAAATTATTTATCCGGTTATTACTATTGCCAGGCAACAATAGCTCTGATGACGGGAGCTCGGACTACGAGAGTAGCATCATCGGACCCACGGAGGCCATGTTCAAGCGCTACAAATCACAGCAATCTTTCGATGCGACAACGGCTGGCAGCGTAGATGCCACAGCTGGCAATTCGAGCGTCTCCAACAGTGCGACTATCAAGTCACTGGTGTCACCCGCCTCATCTAGCGCATCATCGCTAAGGTCAGTGAAAGGTGCAGTGAAGAGACTGCGCTGCAAGGACGACGATGAGCATTATGCGGCACATAATGATTTGCGAGAGGCAAAGAAGTCGACGATAACTTCAACGCCTGTTTCAGCGGTTTCGTCACCCTCAAAGTCGCGCAACCTATCTGCACCTGGAATTCAACGCAGCTGTGAGAACATCTCCAATTCCCTGCACTCCGGCATGTTGCTTGACTCCCTGGAAAATGAGTCGAACAACAACAGCAACGCAGAACCTAAAGTGGCTGCACGCAACACCGCATTGCTGACCGGCTCCAAGTCTCTAGACATGTCGGCACCGCCCACAGACGATTCGGCCTGCTTTGTGGATGTGCGTCTCATCGACTTTGCCCACACGGCCTTTGTGCCACGCAATGGCAGCATGTTGCCCACTCCGGCCGCCGCGCCCGTCCACCATGGACCCGATGGCGGCTTTCTCACCGGCCTGGACAGCCTCAACCGTCTGTTCAACGAGATATTGGCCGAGGAAAGCGTCTAGAGAGCGACCAACTCTGGGGAACGGAAAAATACATAAGTTTAAAGTACAATTTGATTTCAAGAAAACAAAGAAAAAAAAAGAAACAATTACCTAAATTGTTGCAGCAACATGTGTTAAATTATGAAACTAATCTTTAGAAACTTGAAATGTGATTCAGAAAAACAAAATTATTTAACAACCTAACCAGAAAACCCCATTAAAAACTCATAAAATACAAAATGGAAACACTTTAAAAAAAAACCTAAAAAAAAAGGAATCGAGTACGATAAGTGCAAAACTGACAATTGTTTAATTTACAGAACTTTTAACAGAAAAGAAAGTAAAAATAATGCTAAAATTATTTAGAAATCTTTCTTCCAAACGTAGATAAAAAACAGCTTATTACGCATAGATTGTTCATGCTTCTGCATTTTCAGGAGCCAATGAAAGAAAAACACAGAAAAGGAAATTCACATTGTATTGACTAAAATGAGAAAAAAAAACTATATATGTATTGTACTTTAAATAATTAATAGGCATGCACATGCCGTGCGTTTTTTATACCTAGCTATTACAATACAAAGCAAATGACAAAGCATCAAAGCGTAAGAACAGTATCTTGTTATATCTTATTAATTTTTTGCTATAAATCATTTCCTTTCTCATAGCAATCACATACAATCTTAACTAGAGCGTGAGGTGCAAATAAATCCTAATAACGTATATGTATATTACTATTACTTATTGTATAACTAGTGAATTAAATGAACAAATCCAAAACAAAAAAAAAATTATATATTATATATTATTATAATATATTTTCACTTAAGCACGTTTAAAAATTACAAATGTTCTATTGATTACAAAATAATCTAAAAGTATCAATAAATATATCAAGAATACTAAATTATTATCATGGAGTGTGTCTTTTAATTCGAAATTAAAAAATTATACAAAATTAAAAACAGCGGTTTCTGAAAAGGTGGCAGCGTTGCACTACATAAGTACATATTGCATCGATAGATTGCTCTAATCGTAATAATCGATTATCAAACTGAAAGAATGTTTCTTTTGTTAACAGAGGCCCCTTAACTAACGTTGCCATATCAGTATATAGCATGTTCCATTGTGAATGACTTACCACGGTGTGTTTACAGCTCGTTCACAGTTCTCTTATTTGGCAACAAAAGTGTGTGGTATTTCAATAACTTTATTTATTTTATAATCTTTTTTTAATTTAAAGTAAAATTTATATTAATCCGAAAAAACTTTAGCTTTAGCAGTTGCTGTTGTATTTGCGTCATTGAAACAAATAAACAGTTTTAAAATCAAACCTTACTTATGTAATGTAGAGGGATAGGTTAACAGCGGATAAATCCACAAATTGCGTACAAATAAATTTATGCAAACAATCATTTCAGAGTAGACACCCTTAAAATGGGAGGTCATCACGGAGATCCATACAAAATACCTCACCCATCAATCTACAAAGTAGAGAATGTGCCGCAACTTTGCGAAGTGCAGGAGGCACTGGCTCGACAAGGTTTACGGGATCCCTGGCTGAGGTAAGTTGATTCCGCTATGGCTCGACCCCAACTAAAGAATTCAATTACCGCAGAAACGAGGCCTGGCGCTATGAGCCTAAGCAATTCGGCACGCACGGTGCCCGCCTAAATACGTTTTTGTTCCGTGGTATCGGCGTCGGCTTCGTTGCATTTCTGGCCACCATCGGCGTGGAATATGCCCTTGGCATTGGCAAGGGCCAGGGTGACCATGGACATGGACACGGACACGACGACGGTCATGGACATGGAGATAAGAAGCATTAAGTGATTGTTTTTAGTTGAATAAAATGCCAATAGGAATGCGATTTAATATTTAATTCTACGATAGATACAATTAATGGTGAAGTGATTTCGATTAAAATTAGTCGCAATACATGTCAAAGCTTTCACTAAAACACAATTCGGATCAGTTGACACGTGGTTTCAGTTCTTCAAAGCAGGAGCGAAGAAATATCTGGGGTTTCTTTGCCGGATTAAAGTATTCGTGTCCCTTGGACCAGTCGTAGCCGACGGCGTATGCAAATATCTGGCCATTGGCATTGAAACCACACTTCGTAATCGATTGATCCATGGCCTCACTGGATTTGAGCTTGGTGCGTGCGTCCTTGTCCCAGAAGCTGAACGTGCCATCTGATCCGACTGTGACGAGTGTGCCGTGCACAGGATGGAATGCAATGTCGTTTACAGCATAAATATCTTGGAAGCCCGATGTGCCCGTCGAACGATGACACTTGAATGTAAAGTTATCCTTTGGATTAACCGGATTCACATACTGTATAGCCACGCGACCCTCTATGCTGCCCAGCGCATAACCGGTTGGCGTCTTCTTCTTATCCTTAAATATCGATATGGTGCGATGCTGATATTTAAGCGGACTTTCCTGCCGCTTATATTCAGTCGGGCTGTTCTCAAGTGAGTAAATTATTAGGCCACGGCCAGCAGTGCCCACAACAGCCATTGGGTAGTCCACATCGGCGCAGTAGCAACGCTCGGGTAGATTAATAGCCATCATTGGATTTGGAGAGCGAGTGTCCCAAAACTTAAGATATTGTAAAAAAATAGGTCTGCAATTTCACAATTATACTAAAGAGTTACCTTTAGCGTTTTATCCCAGGAGCCGGTCATGAGACACGTATAGTTAGGTCCTTTTACCATGTGACATGTTTTGATGGGTCCATCGTGTGCAGCCACTTGCATTACCTGATCTGAGGCCAAATCCCAAAGCTTCACCTGTTTGTCGCAGGAGGCCATAAATACCTTGGTGCCATCATCAGACCAGCATACATCGAGCACAGGCCCACCCATGGTTTTCATTGATTTTGGCACTGTTGCTCCATTTTGTTCTACCTCCCAACAGCGCACGCTGTTGTCCCAGCTGCCGGCAACGAGAAAATTCTTCTGTACTTGCAATGTGCTTGGGCTGAACTCCAGCGCAGAGACGGAGTCGTCTGGCGGCGAGGCCACTTCGAAGTCGTTCATTCGATTCGTTGTGGTTTGTGCGGCCCCAAACATGATTTTATTCTTAAAATGTCGCAAAATGTTTGTATTCGCCTTTATATTTTAACAAGTTCTTAATGAATTAATGAACTTTGAACTTATTCAATTGAACGCATTGATTTGAACCTCAAGCAATGAGTTAGTTTTTTTGCGCGCAAAAAATTGCCAGGGATACAAAATAGTTGTGAATGCACGATTAGAAACAATTTTAGCCGTATAGTTTTAAACAAATGCTTACCTTGGCAATATTGCTAGGAATATTGCTTTTTCCTGTGGCGCTAAGATCTGACGACGGTTTCCTATAAAACTCGACGAAATAAGACGAAAATATTAAGTAAAATGGTTTGATTTTTGGCTTAGTTTAGGAGATATCGCCTCCGATAAGTCCCCGATTTTCATACAACTCCCAGACCAAAATGATTAGTGTGACCAGGTTTTAAAATTTTAATCACTCATATTGTTGCCCCTCTGCGAATCATGGCTATCTCACTGTCACTCAGGTCTGTTTGCTTTAAAGTTCTAGCGAAAAGTAAGTAAATTTGTATAGACCAAAATTTAATGCGATTATTATACCATTTGACCATTGAAAATGGTCGAAAATGGTATACTAAGTTTGTGCAATTGTATGTAACAGGCAGAAGGAGGCTCAGGATCACTAGCCAAGTCGATTAAGCCATGTCCGTCTGTCCGTCACGTGTCTGTGTGAACACACAGATCTCAGATATTATAAAAGCTAGAGACACCAAAATTTGGTGTGAAGGTGTATAAACATCAAAAACTCCTGGAGTTTATTTCAAATCTGAGATGCCACGCCCACCGCCTCTAAAAATGGTTAAATACATTTTTAGTTAGCTTTGTGACGAAAGTATTGAAGTTTCAACGCATTGCTTTAACATACATATAGATTTATACTATATATACTGCATATATATTCCAAATTACAAGATCGGATTACATGCACAAAAGTTATTCAAATAACATTTTTCGCAGTTCCGCTGCTTGCGCCTTCGCGTTGCTTCGTTTCAGCCGTAGCGTGTGTAAAGCTGATTGCTATGACGTTTTCATATGAGGTGGTGCTATTCAAAGATAGATCTAATTTAAACAATAGGTGGCATATGAACTTTTGCAGAGGGAATATATGTGTGATAATTTCTTTCGAAACTGGGCGAATGGTACCTTACTGTCGGGTGTGCTCGACTGTAGCTTTTTAACTAAGAATTATTTCAGGGACCGTAAAATAACTTTACAATTTTACTTTACTTCGCACAATCAAAATGTTGTTGGTTTTTGTAAGAGGAATTACTAACATTATCAGATTTAGAAAACAAACTGTAAGTGAATCAGTAAGACCATAGTCATGCATCGCTAAGTGGTAATATATTGGTGATTAAAGTTTTCGAAACCTGGTCACACTGGTCATTTTGGCCTGCAAATTGTATGGAAATTGAGGACTTATCGGAGGCTATATCTCCTAAACTAAGCCAAAAATCAAAAAATTTTACTTAATATTTTCGTCTTATTTCGTTGAGTTCTATAGGAAATCGTTATTAGCTCTTGGCGCCACGGAAACACCAATAGTTATAGTTTTAGTATCTTTATTTTCTAACATTTTCCTGATCAACTTAAATGAAATATTCACGTTGCCCAACACTTACCCGACGCTATCTATAAAAAAGGCGCAAATTTGTTTTCTTAACTTAGTTGCTTTTATATAGTCTACATATCAATTAAAATTATATTAGTTGAAATTAAATAATGCGACCACAAAAAAAAAAAAAACTCAATCTAAAAAAAAAACGAATCCAAATGCTAACGTGGACTCGGATAAATACGTATCATTTGAATCGCCGGTGCGAGACGAACAAACCGACTATGGCTTGGATTTTACCTCTAGCCGCTTGTCTCATCAGTCACCACGTCGCTGCTCTACACTGCGCAAACCAACTCATCATCATAGGAGTTCATCAAGTTCAAATGAAGATATTTCTGAAGTTGAGAATGAAGAAAATCAACCGCCGCAAGATCAGTTGGTGCGAAATGTATTACAAACTGAGAGGACATGGCAAGGCCATTTAAAAAAAAATGCCCAACCAAAGCAAACATTGCAACCAGCACCAACTCCTGTCAAAGCCCCTAGACGCAAGCAAACGTTACCAGAAAGTCGGTCAACAAAACTACTACGTGAGATCCAACGCTTGCAGTTGACCGATAAGTATCTAATACCACGCCTACCATTTGCACGTCTGATCCGCGATATTATAGAATCCAATTCGTCCATAGTCACCATGATAACTAGAACTGCATTGGAGGCATTACAGGAATCAGCCGAAATGTACTTGACCCAACGCTTCCAGGATGCCTATTTGCTTACGAAATATCGCGGACGTGTAACACTTGAGGTGCGCGACATGGCAATGGTCGAATATTTTTGTAAGAACTATGAAGGAAGAAATTTATAAGCGAACTTTCTTTTGTACAGCAACAAAATCGAATTGTTATTATTTGTGTTTTTCCTTTATTTGTTTAAGAAAAAAGAAATAAGAATACTATACTCGTTTGTTAAAAGAATTCCATTAATATAATTTTAAATAAGACACATATTTTTCATTACTCATTTTATTGTTTTATTATTCCGTGTCTTTTAGAACATTCAACAAGCTGATAGTCTTTTAAAACGGTTGCAAATTTATGCTCTATGCCTAGAGACGAATATCGGTCAATTAAATAATAAATAAATGTTTTTAAATAGTTTTTGAAATGAGTCACAATTTAAAATCTCCATAAATAAAAGGTACAAGCATCCATACTACCCACAAATTACATACACAACCGCTGCACTAAATTATAAATATAGTGTATACAGCGTACATATTCAACGTATGTACATATTGTTCCCTTTCAGCAGTAAGATCTCTATTGTTGAAATGTTAATGTAGTTATAGTAAAATAAAATTAATAGTTTGTTTCGCTTCAGGCGAAAGCACAATAAAAACTAAATAATGAAACTGATAACTTAAAAATTATTTAGGTTTTTGGGTTTAGGGTTTTCTCTTGTTCTCCGCTGTTATCCATGTTGTTTCTGGGACTTAACCGTAAATTGAGCTGTTTGCAAGCGAAAGACTGCTTTAAGGGGTTTCGTTCCCTTCATTCTTTTTGGCATTTGTTTGTTCTATTGTTTTAGTGTTTTTTTGTAAGTATTTTGTAAGTGTCTATTTTTCAAATTGCGTTTTCAGCACAGTAAAAAGTACTGCAGACTACATTTTTATAGGTTTACAATTTACACAATTATACAAAATATATTTATATACATAATATATATTACGATATAATTGATATCGGTATGCCTCCAGTTCTTATCTCTGTTCTCTTTTTCGTTACGTTCCGTTTCTTTATGTGCCTCTTTCTTAACAACAATTGCAAATGAATATTTCTAGTATTTGATTTACTTTCGCGTTACATTAAGACGGTACATTTTTTTGTTGTGTTGATTTTAAACATTTTTCTACAGGAAACCAGTCAAATTAAATGAAGCCTCCTTCTTCGCCAGCTACTCTTACTACTTATTCTAGTGCGGTTTGCTCTTTGACTTTCGGTGCGAGGTGCCGCCATTTTTGTCCGCTCCAAAGTTGCTCTGACTGGCTACCGATGTGGTGTTCGTGGTGCCCTTGGGAGCGTTTTCATATGAGGTGGTGCTATTCAAAGATAGATATAATTTAAACAATAGGTGGCATATGAACTTTTGCAGAGGGAATATATGTGTGATAATTTCTTTCGAAACTGGGCGAATGGTACCTTACTGTCGGGTGTGCTCGACTGTAGCTTTTTAACTAAGAATTATTTCAGGGACCGTAAAATAACTTTACAATTTTACTTTACTTCGCACAATCAAAATGTTGTTGGTTTTTGTAAGAGGAATTACTAACATTATCAGATTTAGAAAACAAACTGTAAGTGGATCAGTAAGACCATAGTCATGCATCGCTAAGTGGTAATATATTGGTGATTAAAGTTTTCGAAACCTGGTCACACTGGTCATTTTGGCCTGCAAATTGTATGGAAATTGAGGACTTATCGGAGGCTATATCTCCTAAACTAAGCCAAAAATCAAAAAATTTTACTTAATATTTTCGTCTTATTTCGTTGAGTTCTATAGGAAATCGTTATTAGCTCTTGGCGCCACGGAAACACCAATAGTTATAGTTTTAGTATCTTTATTTTCTAACATTTTCCTGATCAACTTAAATGAAATATTCACGTTGCCCAACACTTACCCGACGCTATCTATAAAAAAGGCGCAAATTTGTTTTCTTAACTTAGTTGCTTTTATATAGTCTACATATCAATTAAAATTATATTAGTTGAAATTAAATAATGCGACCACAAAAAAAAAAAACTCAATCTAAAAAAAAAACGAATCCAAATGCTAACGTGGACTCGGATAAATACCTATCATTTGAATCGCCGGTGCGAGACGAACAAACCGACTATGGCTTGGATTTTACCTCTAGCCGCTTGTCTCATCAGTCACCACGTCGCTGCTCTACACTGCGCAAACCAACTCATCATCATAGGAGTTCATCAAGTTCAAATGAAGATATTTCTGAAGTTGAGAATGAAGAAAATCAACCGCCGCAAGATCAGTTGGTGCGAAATGTATTACAAACTGAGAGGACATGGCAAGGCCATTTAAAAAAAAATGCCCAACCAAAGCAAACATTGCAACCAGAACCAACTCCTGTCAAAGCCCCTAGACGCAAGCAAACGTCACCAGAAAGTCGGTCAACAAAACTACTACGTGAGATCCAACGCTTGCAGTTGACCGATAAGTATCTAATACCACGCCTACCATTTGCACGTCTGATCCGCGATATTATACAATCCAATTCGTCCATAGTCACCATGATAACTAGAACTGCATTGGAGGTATTACAGGAATCAGCCGAAATGTACTTGACCCAACGCTTCCAGGATGCCTATTTGCTTACGAAATATCGCGGACGTGTAACACTTGAGGTGCGCGACATGGCAATGGTCGAATATTTTTGTAAGAACTATGGAGGAAGAAATTTATAAGCGAACTTTCTTTTGTACAGCAACAAAATTGAATTGTTATTATTTGTGTTTTTCCTTTATTTGTTTAAGAAAAAAGAAATAAGAATACTATACTCGTTTGTTAAAAGAATTCCATTAATATAATTTTAAATAAGACACATATTTTTCATTACTCATTTTATTGTTTTATTATTCCGTGTGTCTTTTAGAACATTCAACAAGCTGATAGTCTTTTAAAACGGTTGCAAATTTATGCTCTATGCCTAGAGACGAATATCGGTCAATTAAATAATAAATAAATGTTTTTAAATAGTTTTTGAAATGAGTCACAATTTAAAATCTCCATAAATAAAAGGTACAAGCATCCATACTACCCACAAATTACATACACAACCGCTGCACTAAATTATAAATATAGTGTATACAGCGTACATATTCAACGTATGTACATATTGTTCCCTTTCAGCAGTAAGATCTCTATTGTTGAAATGTTAATGTAGTTATAGTAAAATAAAATTAATAGTTTGTTTCGCTTCAGGCGAAAGCACAATAAAAACTAAATAATGAAACTGAACTTAAAAATTATTTAGGTTTTTGGGTTTAGGGTTTTCTCTTGTTCTCCGCTGTTATCCATGTTGTTTCTGGGACTTAACCGTAAATTGAGCTGTTTGCAAGCGAAAGACTGCTTTAAGGGGTTTCGTTCCCTTCATTCTTTTTGGCATTTGTTTGTTCTATTGTTTTAGTGTTTTTTTGTAAGTATTTTGTAAGTGTCTATTTTTCAAATTGCGTTTTCAGCACAGTAAAAAGTACTGCAGACTACATTTTTATAGGTTTACAATTTACACAATTATACAAAATATATTTATATACATAATATATATTACGATATAATTGATATCGGTATGCCTCCAGTTCTTATCTCTGTTCTCTTTTTCGTTACGTTCCGTTTCTTTATGTGCCTCTTTCTTAACAACAATTGCAAATGAATATTTCTAGTATTTGATTTACTTTCGCGTTACATTAAGACGGTACATTTTTTTTGTTGTGTTGATTTTAAACATTTTTCTACAGGAAACCAGTCAAATTAAATGAAGCCTCCTTCTTCGCCAGCTACTCTTACTACTTATTCTAGTGCGGTTTGCTCTTTGACTTTCGGTGCGAGGTGCCGCCATTTTTGTCCGCTCCAAAGTTGCTCTGACTGGCTACCGATGTGGTGTTCGTGGTGCCCTTGGGAGCGTTTTCATATGAGGTGGTGCTATTCAAAGATAGATATAATTTAAACAATAGGTGGCATATGAACTTTTGCAGAGGGAATATATGTGTGATAATTTCTTTCGAAACTGGGCGAATGGTACCTTACTGTCGGGTGTGCTCGACTGTAGCTTTTTAACTAAGAATTATTTCAGGGACCGTAAAATAACTTTACAATTTTACTTTACTTCGCACAATCAAAATGTTGTTGGTTTTTGTAAGAGGAATTACTAACATTATCAGATTTAGAAAACAAACTGTAAGTGGATCAGTAAGACCATAGTCATGCATCGCTAAGTGGTAATATATTGGTGATTAAAGTTTTCGAAACCTGGTCACACTGGTCATTTTGGCCTGCAAATTGTATGGAAATTGAGGACTTATCGGAGGCTATATCTCCTAAACTAAGCCAAAAATCAAAAAATTTTACTTAATATTTTCGTCTTATTTCGTTGAGTTCTATAGGAAATCGTTATTAGCTCTTGGCGCCACGGAAACACCAATAGTTATAGTTTTAGTATCTTTATTTTCTAACATTTTCCTGATCAACTTAAATGAAATATTCACGTTGCCCAACACTTACCCGACGCTATCTATAAAAAAGGCGCAAATTTGTTTTCTTAACTTAGTTGCTTTTATATAGTCTACATATCAATTAAAATTATATTAGTTGAAATTAAATAATGCGACCACAAAAAAAAAAAACTCAATCTAAAAAAAAACGAATCCAAATGCTAACGTGGACTCGGATAAATACCTATCATTTGAATCGCCGGTGCGAGACGAACAAACCGACTATGGCTTGGATTTTACCTCTAGCCGCTTGTCTCATCAGTCACCACGTCGCTGCTCTACACTGCGCAAACCAACTCATCATCATAGGAGTTCATCAAGTTCAAATGAAGATATTTCTGAAGTTGAGAATGAAGAAAATCAACCGCCGCAAGATCAGTTGGTGCGAAATGTATTACAAACTGAGAGGACATGGCAAGGCCATTTAAAAAAAAATGCCCAACCAAAGCAAACATTGCAACCAGAACCAACTCCTGTCAAAGCCCCTAGACGCAAGCAAACGTCACCAGAAAGTCGGTCAACAAAACTACTACGTGAGATCCAACGCTTGCAGTTGACCGATAAGTATCTAATACCACGCCTACCATTTGCACGTCTGATCCGCGATATTATACAATCCAATTCGTCCATAGTCACCATGATAACTAGAACTGCATTGGAGGTATTACAGGAATCAGCCGAAATGTACTTGACCCAACGCTTCCAGGATGCCTATTTGCTTACGAAATATCGCGGACGTGTAACACTTGAGGTGCGCGACATGGCAATGGTCGAATATTTTTGTAAGAACTATGGAGGAAGAAATTTATAAGCGAACTTTCTTTTGTACAGCAACAAAATTGAATTGTTATTATTTGTGTTTTTCCTTTATTTGTTTAAGAAAAAAGAAATAAGAATACTATACTCGTTTGTTAAAAGAATTCCATTAATATAATTTTAAATAAGACACATATTTTTCATTACTCATTTTATTGTTTTATTATTCCGTGTGTCTTTTAGAACATTCAACAAGCTGATAGTCTTTTAAAACGGTTGCAAATTTATGCTCTATGCCTAGAGACGAATATCGGTCAATTAAATAATAAATAAATGTTTTTAAATAGTTTTTGAAATGAGTCACAATTTAAAATCTCCATAAATAAAAGGTACAAGCATCCATACTACCCACAAATTACATACACAACCGCTGCACTAAATTATAAATATAGTGTATACAGCGTACATATTCTACGTATGTACATATTGTTCCCTTTCAGCAGTAAGATCTCTATTGTTGAAATGTTAATGTAGTTATAGTAAAATAAAATTAATAGTTTGTTTCGCTTCAGGCGAAAGCACAATAAAAACTAAATAATGAAACTGATAACTTAAAAATTATTTAGGTTTTTGGGTTTAGGGTTTTCTCTTGTTCTCCGCTGTTATCCATGTTGTTTCTGGGATTTAACCGTAAATTGAGCTGTTTGCAAGCGAAAGACTGCTTTAAGGGGTTTCGTTCCCTTCATTCTTTTTGGCATTTGTTTGTTCTATTGTTTTAGTGTTTTTTTGTAAGTATTTTGTAAGTGTCTATTTTTCAAATTGCATTTTCAGCACAGTAAAAAGTACTGCAGACTACATTTTTGTAGGTTTACAATTTACACAATTATACAAAATATATTTATATACATAATATATATTACGATATAATTGATATCGGTATGCCTCCAGTTCTTATCTCTGTTCTCTTTTTCGTTACGTTCCGTTTCTTTATGTGCCTCTTTCTTAACAACAATTGCAAATGAATATTTCTAGTATTTGATTTACTTTCGCGTTACATTAAGACGGTACATTTTTTTGTTGTGTTGATTTTGAACATTTTTCTACAGGAAACTAGTCAAATTAAATGAAGCCTCCTTCTTCGCCAGCTACTCTTACTACTTATTCTAGTGCGGTTTGCTCTTTGACTTTCGGTGCGAGGTGCCGCCATTTTTGTCCGCTCCAAAGTTGCTCTGACTGGCTACCGATGTGGTGTTCGTGGTGCCCTTGGGAGCGTAGGGTATTCTGAAGAGGTTTATACGCAGATGCTGACAGATTTCTAAGCACACCTGCGAACAGTAACGCAGCAAATCTTGTGTGCCCCAGGCGAGTGCAAACCAGAGTAGCCAAATCTCTGGAATAATACAATTAAAGTACTGATTCAGAAACAGTAGTGCTGGACCCAATAGCGACCAGTCCAGATACTCCATTTCCGCCTTGGTCATATGCGCTATCTGCAAGTTAAAGATTAATTACTAAGAAATTTTATAGGGTGTTATTGGTTTCTTTAATAGGCTAACCACCAGCTTGTTGGTTATTTTAGCAGCCACCATGCCAAAGGCCAGAATGTAAACGGATGCGTGCTCTGTAAATATATTCTCCGGTGACTTTTGGGCAATCATCAAAGCTGGCAACACCACTAGGGTCAGCGGTATGCTGGGCGATAACACGCTCGTTCCCTTTATGTTAGCACAGTCGTGATAAGAAAAATACATCAATACATTAGTAAAAGTTTGTTTGTTGTACTCTCTGTTGTGAACTTGCAAATTGTGAATGTGAGCATACACTTTCGGGGCGAGGTGTAGAGACCCACGTTTTGCAAATTCACACAAAGTTTAATATTTGGTCTATGAACAAAAATTGGTTTGGCTTTCTTCATAGACAGACTTATTCTATTTACATGGGTGAGCGGACAATTTGTGATGAGGTGTGTGAGTGTTTGTAGATGAGGGTGAAAATTTCGCTTAGAGTTAGAAAAGAGCTATAACACAAGACATAAAATAACAAGGAAAGCTACAGTCGAGCCTGCCTGACCGTAAGATACCATTCAACCAACTTCTTAGTTGCATTAACTAGCACTAACTTGCTCTCACACACACATACAGACACAAACAGAAAGACTAAAACAATACGTCACGATATGCTGCAATGACGCGGCCAGCGGGACTATGGAAAAGTTTTCTTGAATTACTTTTGTATTTATTTTCCGATCGGATTGTAATTTGGGGACTAGGGACATACTTATTAGCAGCATCTTTACGTTTGCCAAAGCAGAAAGCTGTTACCTTAATACTTTCCTCAATATTCGTAAATTATCAATTTATCGTGAGCAAGATTATATATAGTTTATGGGGTCTGCCACGTCTCCTTCTGCCTGTTACATACTTTTACGCATTTTTAATGGTCGAATGGTATATAACCAACCAAACATTAAGCACCAAACATTAAGCACCAAACATTAAGCATCATCATGAAGAGATTCAAATACCGAATTATTTAACAATAAAAATTCCTGAGACAACAAGTAGATAGAAGACTTCAAAAACGATCAATACCAACAGGTAACTTGCTTAAACTGCTGTGTACATGGAAGTTTATTTGAATTCCATAGCACTAGCGCAAAGTATACGTAGAAAATTAAGAGAAACTGCTACATTCAAATTGCCAAAGAATAATTGTACGCTTATAAACCATAGGCTAGCTGTTTATTAGTTGAAATCGATTCAATTTCAATTGAACACATAATAATATTGTAACAAAGGCAGGCTGATATACTATAGTACTGCTGGACATATCAACTACAAAGGTATAACAAATGTGGCATTAAAAGCTTGTCAAAAGAAAACTCTTTACAATTGCATACTTATTGAGTGTATATATTTACAAATGTTCCTATAGTAAGTTTTTAATTTTAGCTACACTTTCTAGCGATAACAACAAACGGGAGTTAACTGTCGGATGTATATTGTGCCAAACTTATAGACGAATCGATTATGGAGTTCTTACAGCAACTGTTGATCCGTTTTTGCCACAGCCCTCTGTCAAAATGGACTTGAAGTATCGCAATGTTAAACTCAAATCAACTCCGCTAGCCAAATAAAATGGCAAAATACGTGCTTCACAATCAAGATAAGGCACCTGATGGGAATTGCGGATTTATAACGTGTTTTTATGTTTTTTTTTTCCAAAAATAGTTTTGTATATTCCAAAGTTAAAGAAAGAAGAATTTCAATATTATTTCAATTTTACACATATATTATAAAATATTAAACTTTTGACCGAAATTAAAGGAAAGAAAAAGAAATTCATTTCACAAGTTTGTAATATTGAATGCCAAAATATTTAAAAACTACCTTCGACTGTATGTACAACATGAGAGTCTAGCTTTAAGTTAAAACCACAACTTAAAGAAATAAATAGTTCTAATGTAGATCTAAGATTCCTACCCAAGTGTTATTGTATAAAAAGATAATTTACTGAAAACATGCTTAGAGATAGATTAAATGTGAACTTCTTTTAGGTTAACTTGGTACAATATAAAAACAAAAAAAGTAAGAAAGCTACAGTCGAGAATGCTCGCTGTTATATACCCGCTACCCAGCTGCACGTTCATCAAAATTATTTGCGAAACAATAAAGAACGGCTACAATTATATTTTGACTTTTAAATGTCATAAACTTACAATATTGATGCAAAGTCAGAATCTTAAATATAATAAAAAAATGTTTTGGCCCACACAAATGTTAAAAAAAAACAAACCTAAAAATTTAATTTTTGACGCGGGCAATTCGAAACTATGGATTTGATAAAAACCGACTTTTCAGAAGATTTTACTGTGTTACTCACCATCTGCTCATTTATTAAGCACCACGATTGCTAAGTCGTGTTAAATGCTAATTTTTTTTAAGCTTTCTAGTTACCTAATTTATTATTTTATAGTTTTGAATCCAAAAATCTTAAATATTTGAGCCAAATGAGAAATATTGAGGCACTTGGGCTAACTGTGCTAAATTCGTGTCCAGCCGAAATCCATAGTTGGCGCATTCAAAGGGATGTAGAAAAAACGACAAAAGGGGAAATGGTAAAAATAACGGTATATTACCTCAATTGAATAACGAACACCCAGCAAAAATAATATTGACGCAAATCAATATATAACCGATAAAAATTAAAGTTGAAGTTTGCTATTAAAGAGTGTGCTAAATAAAAGTCCACCACTGTATTGTCACCAAATTTGGTTGTCCTAGCTCTTATAATAGCTGTAATTCAGATTTTCAAACGGATAGCCAGACGGAGAGACGGAAATGTCTATATCGAATCTGCTGTTGGTCCTGAGCCAGAATATATACACTTTATGGGGATAGAGATGTCTCCTTCCGCTTGTTACATACATTTTTGGTTTGGTTATAAAATTCTTCTCCTCCATGAGTAGCGGGTATTAATGTACATATATTATGAAAGTTTTAGACAATTTATTTCAATGAAAGAGTGTCTGATTTAACATTAATTCAGATTTGCAATCCCGAGTAAAACTGTCTTGTTGTGAAAATACATGCTTAAAATTTAAATTGAATTTTTAGTTAAATGTATAGTAACAACTAATTAAAATGGGTAATTAATAAAAAACAATTAAAACAAGAAAGAAAGGCTAACTTCGGTACGCGGAAGGTTTCATGCCCTTGCAGTTTCTCCAAATATTAAATGGGCCGATAGGTTCTATGTTTGCATTGCTACAGACGGACGGGTAGACAGACATGGCTAGGTCGAATCTCCTGTTGATGCTGATTAAGAATATATATAATTTATAGGGTCAGAGATGTCTTCTGAGGTGCGTTGCAAACTTCTGGCCGAAATTAAATTAAACAAGTAAGAAAGCTACAGTCGAGTGTGCTCGGCTGTTATATACCCGCTACCCAGCTGCTCGTACATCAAAATTATTTGCCAGCAGCGCTGCTTACAGCTATGGAAAACATTGAGTTGAATAACTTCTGTGTTTATTTTCCGATTGTTACCAAATCGAGATCAGAGATCGTCTGGCTACCTAGTGTTATCATATAAACCGAAAATGAACAATATGGCATCAAAAATGCGCTTGTATACAATTTTTTTCGATTTACGGGTGCGGAAAGGGGCGTGGCCAAACTCCAAAATAAACTTGATCAGCGTCCAATAATAACACATTTTATCACCAAATTTGGTAGTTTTAGCTCTTATAATAGCTGAGATTTAGATTTTCACACGAACAGACAGACGGACATGACTATATCGACTCGTTTGTTGATCCTGAGACAGAATATATATACTTTATGGGGTCGGAGATGTCTCTCCTTCTGCCTGTTACATGCTTTTTCGGTTTGAACAAAGTTATAATACCCTTCTATTATTGAACAAAATAAATGAAATGGTGAAATGAACCAAAATCACATCCTTCCCGAATGATTCATGTATGTATGTATTTTATTTCCAAACCCCATCAATCTTAAAGCTAAACAAAAATGTAATCAATCTTTTTTACAGAAATAGAACTGCAAGACACTTATTTATTAACTATTTATGAAAACGATGATTCCGCAAATCTATCTTATACTTCAATATAGTCCATATGTAATTAATGTAAGAGGTAAACTTCTTACTCCAATATAAGTTTATTAGTAGAAATGTGATATAGATTTTTAGTACGATTAGTTAAATGATAAATTTTGGTGCTATTGGTTTGGTTTCTTATTGGATAGCAATGCTTACAGCAACTGATGAGCCGTTTTTGCCACTGCCGCCTTCAATAAACATTTTTAGAAAATTCATTATATTCATTGCATAACCAAGTGTTATAAATACTAATATCGAATAGTTCCATGAAACTCCCACGACTGGTATCTATTGTAAATGAAAAGAGATCACAGAACAAAAACAAGAAAAACATAACATAATAAACAAAACAAAACAGTATGTGAAAAAAATGTTGATACAACGATTAATATATAAACTTTCATAAAGAACACATAGTTCTGCTGATAGTACGAAACAGTAGGTATAGAAAGTGGTCGACAGTTGCTTTTAACTACCGGTAGTTGTCGATATTTATAAATACATCGTTAGTATAATAAATTTAAGATACGACTTATATATATATATATAATAAACTTTTTGCTGTTAAACTTTTTTGCTTAACTGTTTGTGTTGAAAAGTTAAATAACAAGTACTGTATACCCACATATCTTAAACAAACTACATGATTTGGTTCTAGTTTAAGTTGTATAACCAAGCAATGAGTGCTAAGCATTTACACTTAAAAATTTATCCTAAAGATAATACGTAGGTAGCTAAAATAAATGGTTAAGTTTTTTAATTCCAACGTTAGACCCGATGCCAATACCGTATATGTATATATATTTAAGGAAGGAAGCCTAAGAAACGCTTAGTTCTACTTGATACTAAAGGGAATATACAAAGACATAAATTGATCACAAATTGGACAAAAACAACACACTTAACTCTGGTTAGGGTTTAAATGAACAATAAGAGTAACGACAGAGTCTTAAATTCATGGACCTATAGAAGTTGGACATATAGAAGAGATTACAGAGAAGATGCCGAGAGAATCAACATCATTAGGAACATAATAAAGCTATGAGTTAAATCACACGGCAAAAAGCAGCAGCTGCAGCACCCAATTAGGTCAATCAGAGAATAACGACAACAATAACGTTACAAGTTATAGAAAAATTGAATATAGTAAGTAAAGATATGAAGAGCGTTAAGGCAAGCAATTGGGAAAATGAAGATATTTGAGAGACTTCATCATCATCGTCATCACGCCCCACACCTGCGAGACAAGTTAGCATTGGGAATTCGAAATATATTTAAATATATATATATATATATATATATATATATATATATATATATATATATATATATAAGTATATATAAGTATATAAGTAAGTAAATAAAATAAATATAAATTCAAGTCTAAACGGAGCCAAAATAGTTTTTGTTATGTATGTGTTCTAATGTTATTGTATGTTTATAGTGAAATACGCACAGTATAAATAATGAAGACTTTGAAAATTGGGCAAAATTAGTACCCCCAAAGAATAATTTGGATAAAGAAAGAAATTATATTTTTTTATATTCAAAGCAGAAATGATTTTTAAAAAGTTTAATTTGACTGTGTTAACCTCTACAAAAACATACAATATAATTATAAAATGTATATTTGTGTTGTTTTGTTGTTTTTGTTTGCGAGTTTAAGACTTACAGCAACTGTGGAGCCATTTTTGCCAACACCACCGGCCACAACGACGGAAAATACATAGGTTAGGGAGAGCACACCACACACAATGGTCGTGAGGGCGGGAATCGACCAAAGCTGAATATTGCCAATGCCGATCTGTGTACAGGGGGTTACAATTGCGTGTGTGTGTTAAAGTGTGTTTAGTACAAATAAGGCATTTTATATTGGTTTATTGTGGCATTGGCACGTACATTGTGTAGCATAAGAGTAAAAGGACTTTTAGACAATTATAATGTGTTCGCTTAGCAATTATATCCTATAGCTATTTAAGTCTTTACAGTATGTACATACGTAGTATTAGGTTCCCTTGGTTGCGATTCGAGCTAGTAAAGGGTCATTTCACATTAATAGTAATTTGTGAAAATAATTTATTTAAACTTTGAATATTATGAAAATTCTCATCGTATGATTATATTTCATTACTTTTAAATGTTAATAGGAACGGGTTTAAAATTCAAATTTTATTCTTTAACTGTAGGTGACCTTTCAGTTTCTCTTATTCTTATAAAGTTAAACTTAAATGGAAAATTGTGAATTAGTTTGCAAACAAAGCAGTAAACTAGCTCAACAAATTGAACGTGTACAACTCGATTATGCAACCACATATAATTTGTATAAAACCATTAGAATCTACGTCATAGGAATGCTCAACATGCTCAACAGCATTATTGAATTATACCTTACACTTGATCGCAATTGGGAATTGACAACTAGCATGAATCAATCAAACAAAAATTAAAATTATTGTTAAGTCTAAAATAAGAGCCTAAGAAACTAAAATGCATAAAAAGAACTTCTGAAAAATCTTTCTTTAAAACGAAATTAATGTTACGTAATTTAAACGTGAGAATTCTGAGCGAATTCCCACAGCAAATTGAAAAAATAAAGCTTACCTTTGTCAACCAGATCTCGGGACCCAATATGGCCGATATTATATGTATGGAAATTATGGAGAATTGAGCCTCAGTTACATCGATCTTTCCAAAACGCATTGTACCCGACACATATGTCTGCCAATGGGCACAGTAGAATAACGCTATTGCACAGAAACACTGCAAAAGTCGTTTATAAATTGATTTCGGATGATATGCTCACAGGATACTCACCTGAAAGAACAACCAGTTGGGGTAGTGGCCCAGCTGGCATGATATACAGGCAGAAAGTGCCACAAATATGGTCGATATGGAGTCACAGCCATGATCGAAAAGCTCGCCCAGTGGCGATGAGGTGTTTGTCCGCCGTGCCTGCTTACCATCTATGGAGTCCAAGCTCTGATAAATAAATAGACCAAGCGCACACAAAAAGCAGGTCCAACGTGGAGGCGGCTCTATGCCATTTGGACTATAACTGCAAGACAAATTGAAAATAATAATATTAAAATTTGACATTTGACATATACATCACTTTGATAAATATATTCACATTCAATACTAAAAATGTACATGAACAGACATGTTTGCTTTCAAAAGATTAAAGCTCTTATTTTTTAATTTGTCTGAGGCAAGAAAACGTAATCGCAACAAGTCGTACCCGGGACGAGCTTTAAAAGTTTAGTAATTTAATTTTCTAAAGTTCAAGTTCAAGACTTAACTTAGCTAAGTAGCACACAATACTATATATAATGCGTTTGCATAATATATATTTCTATACTATATACTATATATATCTACATATATATTATAAATTGGCGCACTAATCCTTTTGGTAACGCTGACGTCTGACGTAATACAGAGCACAGCATGGCCTAATGATGAGTACGTTTTATACCATATCATATTGCTATTTAGTTCCATCAAGTTTGAATACAAATTTAAGCTGCCAGACGTCGTAGCCATATCCGTCGTTTACTGATATGACGAACTAAAAAGGAGCCACGAGTAAAAGTGTTTGCCTGGGAGTTTTGAACTAATCACATGCACATATACTTTTTGGGCAACCCAATAGATAGACTTCAAAGTGTTTAACACTGTACTAATAATCATGAATCTGATTAGATTAGTTATGACGTCATAAAATTTAATGTTCGGTAATGTTTTTCGATTATGATCTGCGGTTTAATTTACAAACACATGCACATTATATTAAATATTATAACTTAAGCGTAGTTTAATGCAGTGTTGTGGACTTTTGTAGACTTTCATCGCTACGGTTTAAATTTACAATATAAATGCAAATTTCTGCCTGTTGTAGCTGGAGATTTTCTCACAGTAAAATAGACAGGGAAGGGGGAATAAGAAAGCAATTGCGTAATGTAATTGTCTGAGGGACAGTGATTCACATGAAAATAAGCTCCAAGGCACAAAAAAAAAACACGAAAAGAAAAAAATCTCTCAATAAAATTTATGAATAGCTATATTTAGCTATTTATTTAATAAATTTAGGAGAAAATTAAAAGCCAGAACGGATAATTAAACAAGTTGCCCCATAACTCTTGGATAATTGTTACACGTTTAGGTATATATACATAATATGTATGGAACAAATAAGAAAGCTACAGTCGAAAGTGCTCGACTGTTTTATACTCGCTACCCAGCTGCACGTTCACCAAAAATATTTACGAAACAATAAAGAACGGCTACAAAGTCTAAAATAATAAAAAAAAGTTTTTGCACCCACAAATGTTAAAAAAAGAAACTAAACTAAAAATTTTATTTTTGACGCGGGCGGGATTCAAGCAGTCCACCACTTAACCGATTTGCTCAGCGCTGCCAGCAGAACTGATTACAGCTATGAAAAACGTTGACTTGAATACCTTTTGTGTTTATTATCCGATGGTTACCAAAATTTTAAAGATTATTTGGCTTGTGATAATAAATTCATAAGTCGAAAAAGAACAATATGGCACCAAAATTGCTCTTGTAGTACATTTTTTTTAGGTTTACGTAGACGGATGGGGGAGTGGTCAAAATTCCAAACAAACTTGATTAGCGTGCAATGACACAGCTGAGATCTAGATTTTCACACGGACAGACAGACGCACAGACGGACATGGCATTATCGACTCGTCTGTTGATCCTGAGCCAGAATATATATACCTTATGGGGTCGGAGGTGTCTCCTTCTACCTGTTACATACATTTTCGGCTTGAACAATGTAATAATACCCTTCTACTTTATGAGTATCGGGTATAAAAATTTAAATGTAATTACCCCTTTGCAGGTTAGCAGAAAAAACTTTTGCTTTTAATCACGGCACTCAAGAACACAATGAGCATAAGCTTTAAAAAACCCATTTGTCACACCATTTTTATTGATATTAAAAAGTAAGGCCAAAATTTATTACGCAATGACATACAAAAAAGGAACCATTTTGAAAATAGTTGCATAAGCTACAGTCAAGCGCACCTGACATTAAGAAACCATTCGCCCAGTTTCGAATAAAAATATCACACTTTTATTTTCTCTGCACGAGTTTATCTGCCACCTATTGTTTAAATTAGGTTTATCTTTGAATTGCGTCATCCACATATGAAAACATCATAGCAATCAGCTTTACAGCGGAGCTACGGGAAACTTTAGCATGGATAACTTTTGTGTTTATTATACGATCGGATTGTAATTGGGCGAATAGATTTATATTGCATTCATCTATGTTCATACCAAATCTATGTTCATACGTAAATTTTCGACTTGCGTGGGCAGTGGGCACGACATCAAAAATTCAAAAAAACTCGAGCCTATGGTATACAGGAACCTTCATGTGAAATTTTGTGTCTCTAACTTTTGTAATAGTCGAGATCCAGACATTCAAACTAACAGACGGACGGACAGACGGACATGGCTCAGTGATCCTGAGTCTGAACATATATAGTGAATGCGGTCTGCCATGTCTCCTTCTGTCTGTTACATACTTTTACACACACATAGTATACCATTTTTGACCATTTTCAATGGTCAAATGGTATAAAAACGAAGCGGGAAATTTGGCATTGCGACCTTTTTGTTTACATAAGAGAAATCAATTAGAAATGCAAATTTTAATTTAATTCAATCAAATCAATAAACCATTGCAAAGAATATTGCAAACATATATACTCAGGGGTTATTTAAATTGAGCTTTAGAAAACATACATACATATGTGTACATGTTTATATACATTATATAAATGTGTGCCGTTTCAGCTTTAAAAGTCGATAGGTCCATAAATGCACCAATAAAAAATACTCAAATTAAGGTTTCTATAGTTTGCCGATTTTTCACAAATATGACGAAAAGTTATTGTCGACCTTACGTGCCAATGTCATAATAATCAGATAATAAGCTCTAACTGTGCATAAATCACATTGGATAATACTTACATATATACATATACATATCGTGTATATAAAATCATATGATTACAAATAATGGGCTTATCTATTATCTTATCGGAGACGCCGTTTCGAATATCCATCTATAGGTCCCGTCTGTAATAGCATGATATGGTAACAGCTACGTATTTTGAAATGACTAATTTGTACATACATACATATGTATGTACATATGTATGCATGGTCTGTTCTAACGATCGGAACAATAACATTATCTACAGTTTTGTACCCTTTAGCGCAAAAATTATGGCGATTCGTAAAAGAAAACGGAATGCTGAAAATACAAAAGCAAATCTTCATAAACTTTTTGAATGCCAATTTTAAATCAAACTCACAGACACGTTTCATTCGTGAGGGCAGTAAAATTGTTTGAAAACAATTATAAATTGATTGTAGAATCGATAGTTTTCTTTATGTGATTGTTATCGTATGTTATAATTCCCTTAATTATGTATTCAAAAGTATACATAGTGTAGCCCTTAATGGGGGACTCTTCCGCAAAGAATAATATGGCCTTAGATTTCGACAAAAATTTAATATGAAATAGAGCAAAATAGCAACCTTGCCAAAAATTAAATAAGAAGCATACACATACATACATATTTAGATACATATTCACGTTCGTTTCATGTGCAAGGCCGACGCTCACCCACACATCCATATCTATCTGAACATATGTACGTATCGTTGCACCCCCGTTTATGCGAAAGCTTTAAAATATGTAGAATATGAATTATTATTATTAATATACCCGCTACTAATAGAGTAGAAGGGTATTATAATTAGTTAAAACCGAAAATATATGTAAAAGGCAGAAGCAGACATTTCTGACCCCATAAAACATATATATTCTATCTCTGGATCAACAGCCGAGTCGATATAGCCATGTCCGTCTGTCCGTCTGTCTTTCTGTGTAAAAACCTAGATCTCAGATATTATTATAATTGGTAACAATATAGGTCATTATTGCACGCTGATCAAGTTTGTTTTGCATTTTGGGCACGCCCCTTTCCGCCCCCGTGAATCAGAAAGAATTGATATATGATTTTTATAACAAGCCAAATCTTATAACAAGCCAGATCTCTAACAAGTAAGAAAGCTACAGTCGAGTGTGCTCGACTGTAATATACCCGCTACCCAGCTGCTCGTACATCAAAATTATTTGCGGAACAAAAAAGAACGGCTACAATCATATTTTGACCGTAAAAGGCCATGGACTTACAATATTTATGCAAAGTCAAAATCTAAAATAAAAAAAAACATTTTGGTAAATATTTAATTTTTGATGCGGGCGGGACTCGAACCCGTAAATGCACAATAGTACTGTTCGATTTGCCGTCCACAACTTAACCCATTTCACCACCGTACACGCACACACTATTCGGCACAATGCTGCTTACAGCTATGGAAAACGTTAAGCTGAATAACTTGTGTTTATTATCCCATTGTTACCAATTTTTCAGAAATCATCTGGCTAGCTATAGTTATCATGTAAACCGAAAATGGATATGGCATCAAAATTGCGCTTGTAATCATTTTTTTTTTCGATTTACTGGGGCGGAAGGGGGCGTGGACAATATCCAAAACAAACTTGATCAGCGTGCAATAAAGACACATATTATCACCAAATTTGGTAGTCATAGCTCTTATAATAGCTGAGATCTAGGTTTTCATACGGACAGACTGACGGACATAGTTATATCGACTCGGCTGTTGATCCTGAGCCAGAATATATATACTTTATGGGGTCGGAGATGTCTCCTTCTGCCTGTTACATACATTTTCGGTTTGAACAAATTTATAATACCCTTCTACTCTATGAGTAGCGGGTATAAAAATTTGGTAACGATCGGATAATGAACGAAGAAATTATTCAGCGCAACTTTTTCCATAGCTGTAAGCAGCACTGCCGGCAGCGCTTCCAGCAGCATTGTTCCGAATTGTGTGTACGCATACGGTGGTCAAATGGGTTAAGTAGTGGAATCCCGCCCGCGTCGAAAATAAAATGTTTAGTTTTGTTTTTTTTTTTTAACATTTGTGTGTGCAAAAACTGTTTTTATTATTTTAGATTTTGACTTGTAAGTTTATGGCCTTTTTAGGTCAAAATATAATTGTAGCTGTTCTTAATTGTTTCGCGAATGATTTTCTTGGACAAGCTGGGTAGTCAAGCACTCTCGACTGTAGCTTTCTTACTTCTTATTATTATGTTATTGTTTTTTTTTTTTGCATATTTGCATCATTTTGCACAAGGACAGAAGGTGCATTGGTTAAAAAAAAAAAAATCCAGCATTAAGACGAGCTTTCGGGCTCTTAGATATAATTTTTTCTAATATTAGTACTATAAAAACTAAAAAACGGGTATTCCCTAATCTTTTTACCATAAAAAACTCTTTGCGATAGACCCGGTAAATTAAAATTGCTACACCACCTGAGCTTTGAGTATGTACTTGCTCTGTGTAACTATCTCGAATACGTACTGTAGATCGTTTGACTCACGGAGGATCCCCTCGGTCTTGTTATTAACAACTACATAGAACTATCAAAAAACGCACGGTTTCTCGCATAACTCTGTTCTCATAAGGAATGTGTGTCATATTCCGCCTACCCTCAAAATTACCTTTTAAATCCAATTCCAACTTGCACACTTGTATTTACGTAAAAGTGTGGTAGCCAACACCTTTGTGTGCAGTAAGTAAGCAAGAAAAGAAAGCTTACCAAATTAATATCAATGTTGTCACAATGTTGAGTATAAGACCGACGATTGTGATTAGATTGGGCGCCAGCCAGAGAGGCGTTTGGGAGACCAGCCAGTTCCACCAGGGCTGCAGCAAGGGATCCAGCAGGCTGGCACTGAAACATGAGTATTTATGTTCGCCAAGCTTGCGCAGCTGCTGGGGGCTGAGAATGTGGCGTTCCTTGTAAGCAAGTAGCGGCATTTTCTGTATAAGCGGATGGCAATTGGGGTTGCTAGATGAGATTGTGTGCCCGTGTGCCGACGACAGCAACGACTGTGCGCGGGTCAGTCGTGTATTTAACGTATTGTTATAAACTTTTAATATTCACACTCTCTTACAAATAAGCACATATGAGCGGCTTTTCACTTGCCTTTGCAATTTTCACTCGCGTGTACAAATGGTGCACCAGTGTGTGTACGCATATATGTAGTAGCTCTATGATGTGATTCTACGTGCGTGCGTATATGTGACTTGCGGTGTGTTGGAATTTTTCTTTTGATTCACAAGTGATCCAGAAAGATTTGCACAAATAAAACGACTTCCTTTTTTTAAAACATACACCTGCGCGACTCGATGAGTTACAAATATATATAACTATATGATGGTTTGTCTGTCAATACGTGTTCTTTCTGCACACTACACCTCTAGTTATATTAATCAACTAGACTGCTCGTAACAAATCTGCTAACATGCTTTCCGTCGTCGCCCCGAATACAGTGTGACCGCCTTTGCACAAAAAAATTTACATATTTTTCCAAAGAGTATTTTCCTTTCAAAGTTTGACACCAAATACTAAAAATGTAATACCCAGCGTGTTAATGCGATACATGTTAATCGATAATTATGTTTACCATCTCTTTACCGCTCAATGTATATGTTAGTTAACAAAGCATCGTTAAGATAAATTTACAAAAAAGTTTAGTTTTTATAAAACAGTGCTGCCAGTTTTTGATAAACAAATCAAGTTGTTTTTACCGGTATAGCGACGTAAATTGTAAGTCTAATATAACTTCATTTGTTAAAATTCAATAATCTCGCAATTCGTACAATTATTTTCAACATGAAACAGCCCGCAATTCGTAATTTCAGTTCACGGTAAGCTGAACCGGCAACACTAAATACGAATAAGTCCTCCCAATAAATTACATTATTATAAAATTAACAAATACTGTTATTTATTTAAATTTTTTTCACCATTTAATTTACGTACTTGAATAACATAGTTGCAATTTATTTTTAATTACACATACATATCAAATTGTATTATTGAAAATTTTATTCGGATTTAGGATTTAAATTTTAAATAGCACAAATTGCAATGTAGCCATAAAAATAATCATAAATAAGCCACCATGAATAGTAAAATAATATTAGGGTAACAACTAAATAAGACGAGTTTCTACACAAAAAATGTATTTTAATATATTTTAATATGTATTCTTAGGGATAAAGCGTTTTCATTTAGTGCTTAAATGACCTAACAAATAAACTAAAATTAAATTAAAAATACTATGTTATATTAGTAATTTGCGTTTCTGTCAAAATTGGACAAAAATAATAACGTAGAGTTTGGAACAAAATAAATGGCACAAATACAAAACAGAATTTATATGAATTTACGGAAACGTTGTAAGATGGTGTACTTTAAGAAATATACATAATGATCTTTCGTGTTTACCTTTCGAATTTTATGAAATTCGAAATTTACTTAGTTTTCTATCGGACGTGTTGCTTTTTGGTCAAAATAGTTTTTTTAATCTAGGTATAACAAATTTGTTTGCATTTTTTCTTTTTTAACCCACTTGCTTGCAGTCTGCAAGATTATTCAATTGGTGTTCGTTATTTCTTATTGGTTTCATTATACTTGTTACTTCAATCATATTGCGGTGCAGCGCCATAAAACTATGAATACTTCTATTTAAAGTATAGTTTCCATCTGCAGTCTACTGATCTATGTATATCTATATAGTCAATTTTGTCTATTGTATGACGCACTTTTCTTTGGCGCCGCTGATGTCTACCTGCTCCAGTTCTCGCGCAATCTCGTGATCGTCCTCAATTCTGTAAAGGGTTGCGAATTAGTCACTTGTCGATATATATGTATATGAAAGTAATAGCTATTATTGAAACTTACGCTATTTCTTGATTGTGTAAGTGTTGCACAAGCTGATCTCGTTTATCCACAATCGTCACAAGCTCCTCGAGCAGTAAACGTTCCTTTTCTCTTTGCACTTCTGTTTTACGCCAATCCTCGACAGATTGCGCCGCTCGCAGCTCCTGATTAAGCATGGTAAATTTGCGCTCCAGGTCTTTTTCTTGTTCACTGAGGGCAAAAAAAAATGTACCATAGTATACATAGATGCCTAAATTATCTTACAGTATATTAAGCTGCATTTGTCGCCTAAGAAGTGCGTTCTTCTTGTTGACCAGTGTAAACCATTGAGAGAGCAGCTGTTCCTCAGTTTCTTCAGTTTCTGTGGGCAAGAAAACAGAATTAAGCTTAATTAATTGACGAAAACTTTCGCATGGTGGTAGTTATTATATTAGCTTTAACTTAATACGTAATATAAAAAAACAGTTTTTGTTTTTAAATAACAATCTTTCTCGATTTCGTAGAGCGCTCTGGACTTGCTATTAGTAAAATTTAAAATTTTTAAAATATATTTTTTGTGATTATGTTGAGTAAGATTTGTAAGTAACTAAGACGCTATATCGTATAAAGTATGTAAAAAAAATTGTTAGAAGCACAAAAAAACACACTTGAAAAATTGACAGGCGGGCAGGCGATAAGGCGTTTAAGCTGTGACGTGCTGTTTGCGGGCATGGCAAAAGCAGTTAACAACTTGATCGGCCCCAAAGACACGACTTTACCACAATAACCGCGGGAACGGGACCGTCGGTGGTGCTGCTGATGCTGATGTTCTTGGCGCTTTAGGCCTATTGCCCTTTGCCGGCGATAGCATGCAGCATGACCCGTTGACGCGAGCATTAGCGCATCATCATCATTAGCGCGGTCATAGTAGTCTTGCAAATGGCTATCACAGTTGGAGGATTTGCCCAACAGATGGTTTTTATATGGTTCCACATGATGTACATGATGCGGATGCTGCTGCTGTTGAGGCGAGCCATTTGAGCCATAATGATGATGATGTCGATGTGCATGTGAATGCTGCTGTTGTTGTTGTTGCTGATATGTGGGTTGAATCATTGCAAAATTTTCACTCGTATTCACAAAACAGGAATGAGCTCGAGGCCGTTTCCTAAGTACATGTTTCTCATCGCTGCAGATGCTAGAGTTATCGCTATGCGCTGCAACCTCTTCGTCGCTCTTATCGTCATCATAGTCGTCCTCACTAACACCACTACCGATCAGGCTCTCGTCATCCGAATGAAGGAGCTTAATGCGTATTACGTCACCACCACCAATGCTATTGCGAATTAGCCTAAGGAAAGGATTTGTACCCCTTTGATTATTACGTGGATTGCCGCCCATGACAGCGCGTAGTTTCGCCTCCAGATTGCTCGCCTTTTGATCGATTGCCTCCTGTTCCCGCTCCAATGCTTCCAGCTCAGACTCTATGTATGTCAGCTTATCGCTCTGTTAAGTTAAATTTAGTTAGCTTAAAACATAAATAAAATGTCTCTTCTTAATAATAAAAACTTACCCTCTTCTCGTGCTTTGGAGATATTCTCTCCATGACTGCGTTGAACGAATGCAAGGGACTGTTGTTGCCATCGCTAAATTTATGACTAGGGCTCGTATGCTTAACACTGAGCTCATTCCTTTCCCAATTGGAAGCCGCCTTCGTCTTTGTCGAAAGTTCTGAGTAGGACTCACCACCTCCGTTGTGGATGGGAGAAATGGTGCGCTCTGGTGTATAATTGAAACGTTTGTATTTAGTCGGACTCGTTGGACTGTCGGTTCCTTGCGTTGCCTTCCCGCAGGTTTCTAGAATCATGCGTCGTGCCTGCTCACGCAGTTGCTGATTGCGTTCCTCCTGTTAATAAATAATCCAAAAATATGTAATAAGGTTTTAAGTTTGGGGAAAGGAAAAAGTCACCGAGGCATGGCTTGTGTGCGGGAAAATCTTATAGTATTAATAAAAAATAGACAACTAAACTTAACGAGGATTCAGAAATCAAAAGCAAATGTCGTTAAAAATCCATGGATAAATAAGCTCACAATGAATTGCATATTTAACCGATATACTCGTACATATTAAATTATTTTTAAGAAGTGGCGACAAGAGGCTTATAAATTTCCAAAACCATGACTATAGAAAAAAAAACAATTTACTTACGGAGTTTACATCGTTTCGCTCGATTGAGCTGGTTATTTTACTTTTTTCCATCAATAGTTTGGCTTTTTCGCTTGCTGCCTTGTGTCGTGTTAAAATTCGCTACGAAAATTCAAAACAAAACCAAAAAACAAAAGCAGAGGCCAAAGCAGATGCAAATTAAATTAAAACAATAGCATAATTGGATAGCAAACTAGGGGTATATCATCCTGTGTGGGTAAATTGCAGCAAAGTCAGAGTGTGGACAACTCTCTAAGGCGGGGCGAGGTGAGCGATTGGACTTACGTTTGTCGCATTAGCATCAAGTGACACAAACGCCAGGGGTTCCTTGTGAATCTTAGGACTATCGTCCTGTTTCTCGCCGTCCAATGGGGAAGTTGGAGCCTTCTGCGATGAGTTCATTGAATTCTTCTCCTTTGTCGGTGACAAAACCTTTCCCAAAATACTCTTTGAACTGGTCAATATAAGATTCTTAACATCCTTTTTAGTGTTCAGCGACAGCTCTTGCTGCTGCTGATTTAGAAATCCCTCGTCAAGAGAATTCTGGTGCAAGAGCTGTGTCTTCAAGTGAGAAAAGTTTACAAGGTTTTGTGATAAGTTATCCGATTTATAGTTGCCAATGACATAGCTCGACTCATCCGATGTTTGACCTGTTTGAAATTTATATTCATGCATTAACACCGATAACATAATCATTTATATCGCGACATTTACCAATTTGTTCAATTTGCAGTTGTTTGCCCGTGAAGTGAGCTCGCAGCTGGTGCAGATAGGTCATAACTGCAAGCTTGTCAGGCACCGTCAGCAGGTTCATATCGCGCGGCTCAATAACACGTGGTATGCCCAAGGTCTCCGCCGCATCGAAGGCAATGCGGCAATTGCCGACAACATCGTGGGCGCTTAGCTTAGTCATGTCACTGGAGAACAATAAAAGAAATCAGAATAAAATAGAATCCAATAAAGTGATGGGATACTCACATTAGATGCGGCATAAAATGATGAATTATTGCACAAAAAGCCATGCCGTTGCGCCAACTGGTCGTCAAGTTGGTAACTTTGACATTTGGATAATCTTTGGTAACATCTTTGCACCACTCGAGCAGATCCTGGCCAGGCGTGTTGTCCTTTAGCATTATCTTTTCGACGGGCTTTAAGCTGTTTGTCGCCGAGTTCTTTGTTGTAATGTTATTGACGGCAGGCGTGGACTCGTAGCTCTTCTTCAGGTTTAACGGTTGCAGTTCGGGACGCTTGGAACTGGCTACTACAGCCGACTTGTTGAGTGACTCTCCAGTAGGATGCGTGGTGGTGGTCAGCGTAACGCTCAACAAAGCCGTCGATTGTTCCGCATAGGAATTCGTATTTTGCGACTTATCTACCAAGCTGGCGTCATTGGACTTGTCAAAGTTCAGAGCTCTGCTCGTGTTGTTCATTTTGACTTTTCCAGATGTGGGTGTGGTTGCTACTGCAACTGCAGATGTTGGTGTAGGTTCTACAGGTGTTGAGGTGAGCACTTCATGGAATCTCTCTGCAATATTGTTCGGCTTTAACACTGGATTTTCTTCGGATTCTTTGGTTGGTGTGCTAAGGCTAGCAACGGCAAGAGGTTCTAGACTTTTAGCACTCGGAGTGCTGAGTGATTCATCTTTTTCGACGGTGTTGGCAGTGGGCTGTAGTTCACCCGCCAGCGACGACTCCTTTTGTTCTTGGCGTTGCTGTTGTTGTTTGCTTTTTCCTTCCGCTTCTAGTTCAAAATGTAAATAATTATTTGACTCGGCCAATGGAGTTGGATCTTCGGATAATGAAGAAACTATCAACATATAACAACAGCAATACGATATATACGTTGTGTTGAGTTATTGGAATGCATGTCGCAGTGTATCAATTGTGGAGCAGAGGAGTAAAAAGGAAAGAAAAATGTTTTAAACATAGTTTAGTCAAAATGTTACCGAGTAAAACAATAATATTGATAGTTTAATGAGTTCACTTGCTATAACTACAAAATAACTCTGTGGGTATGTTCCAATAAATAAATTCCAAAAAAATTGGTCTTCAAAATCAGATTACACACAATTATTTATGTTAGATAAATATTTAGGAACACAATCTCGGAACACATACATACATAACCTATTTCAGCTCTGGGGAACATACGACAGCTACATACGATACATATATCTAAATAATACTTTATCTCTTTAAATCAATTTAAACTTTGGAAATTTATACAATATTATAACAAAGTATACGACTAGCTTGCATGGGGGTTATACAATACATAAATATACTAATCAATAAATAACCATAATATATGTATGTCCTTACCACTCAGAGGCGTTGGCACATCAATGCAACCATTTAAACTAGTCGTCATTTGTTCCAACTGCTGCGTAAAGTCGTACAAATTATCCGAGATATCGCCAGAGTTTTCCAGGTCTGGTATATCCTCCAGATCGTCCAGAGGCGCCACGTCACAGTTGTTGTTAACGGACATTAATGAGACAATGCTCTGCATATCCTCATCGCTGCAGATGATTAACAAAAAGTAAAGAAATTACAAATTATTTGATGTTATAATAATGTTATAAAGTTCTTACGTTGCTTTGCCCTCACGTAAAAAGACGCAACTAATTGTCAATTCTAAATTAGCAGATGTTATTTTCCGAGAAACTGGTTTCAAATTCAAAGTAAAACTCTGCTGTGTTGACTCCACACTTGCGTATTTGCGCATGTTTATGTTTGCGTTTGCCAGAATGCGCTTTTTTCCTAGCATTGAAATCTGAAATATTAAAATGGTACGTATTGTATTTTATTTATATTCTATATTCTAACATATTTATTAACTCACATCTTCGATAACAAAGGTCCAGTCTTTATCCTCAAGTTCGTGAGTGCGGGGATCTTTGAATAGCGTGACCGATATGGCATGATTATCCGGCACTGGCCACGATATGTTTCCCACCAGAGGATTCATCATGTCGGGTTCCCATGGCACAGGGGCACTGGCAACACGTCTTGATCGTCGCGTCCAAACGACGGAAAGATTTGAAGGTCGCCTAAAGAAAAAAAAAAAAAAAACAAATAATGATGAACAAAGTTCTTATAAGCATCTATAGTTTTTATAACTTTCTTCAATCCGAAAATGTATGTAACAGGCAGAAGTAGGCATCTCCGAACCCATAAAATGTATGTATATATTCTGGCTCAGCATATATAGCATTATATAGCCATAACCGTCTGTCTGTATGAACACCTAGATATCAGTTATTATAAGAGCTAGGACGACCAAGTTTGGTGTCAGTATGTGTCATTATTGCAGGCAGATTATCACAAGTTAAATGATCTCTAAAAATTTGGCAATGATTGGACAATAAACACGTATTTCACAACATGTTGAACATTTAGGAGAGAATCAGTTACAATATGGATATGGCCAACATACATATGAAAGTCGTAATTTACTAAAGTTGTCTAGCGAAAGTATGGGAACCACGGAGACAATAAATATACGGAAAGAAAGGAAAAAAATTACAACAATTATGAATTTTAAGTAACGTATTAAAGTTACAGCCCTCTGCCTTCTGATATACACCTAATCCCAAAATTTGTATCTGATCGGACAATAAAACACAAAAGTTATTGATAAAAACATTTTCCATAGTTCCACTGCCAGCGTCATTGCCGCATATTGTCAAGCATTGTTTTAGTCTTTCTGTGTGTCTGTATGAGTGTGTGAGAGCGAGCTAGTTAGTGCAACTACGATTTTTTCCATTTCTGCCATAACCCTACAATAACCCTACAACTATTTTTATTATTTTAGATTTTGACTTTAAAATAATATTGTAAGACTATGGCCTTCTATAATCAAAATCGTTCTTTGTTTCGAAAAATTGTTTTAAGAACGAGCATCTGGTTAGCGGGGATAAACGAGTCGAGCGCACTCGACTGTAGCTTCTTACTTGTTTTAGAATTAAGTGTGCTAATTTGTTTCGAAACTGAACGAATGGTATCTTACTGTCGGGTACACTCGTTGTGTATTGATATTTTGGCCACATTGACGTGTTTCTTTATTATATAATAATACTTGTATACACCCGACCTAAGTGTCCGACTATATTTAAACTGTACAAATCAATAGTACATTATAATGCACCACGTATATTAAGCAAGACTCCGAATGTGGTTTTGAAGTGTAGCACAATTCATTATTAATTATAAATAATTATTAAGTTATAAATAAGTTCTTTTTTTTTAATACTCATGCTTAAATATAGTTAAAATTTCGAGTGGATAAGCTTTAGTATGCTTTTATCACTTGGCAACGTTAAACTCAAAAAGTTAAACTCCAAAAATCATTTATATTCTTGTTTAATTCCAATTTTGTATGAAAAATTCGTTTCCTCTTAATAATAACAGTGCTAAATACCCAAAGTGGAGTGATCCAAATAGAACTTTTATAACAGCTAAAACCCAAGTGGTTATCGAAGTAAAAAAGTGCGGGCAGATATAACACCATAAAAAACTCACTTATTTTTGTGCAATGTGAATACATTAATTTATAAGAGTGGGAATATTGTATATCTTAAGTCAACAGGAAATGTAAATATCTTAAAGTAAACAATTTTGGGTGGTCTTTGGGCTGTGAGATAGCTTGGTAAGTTGGTAAGAACTGACAAATTTCAATTTTGTATTGGCTTGGGCTTCAATCTGTATAACTGTTTTTCGTTTTGTTTTTATGTTATGTACATAAGTAATAGCTATAGTCAACTAGTGACTGTCAAGCGGATTTTAGGTCTGTTGATTTATAAAAGAATTTCTATATATCGATTACCTATTGTTCCACTTACCACTTGGGTGTAGTTTCCAGTCGTAAATCATGATAGGATACTGTAAATTGAAATTTCGCTGCACGTTTGTTAACTCGCTGCAAACGTTTCCAGACGCTTCCCATTGTTTTTTTATTGTCTATACGACAACTAAGGCACGAGTACTCAATTTAGATTCGTTGATTTGGTCTTTTTCCTTAATTTTACAGTAAAAATTGGATTACTGAGCACGCACTGTGTATGTATGTACTGTATGTACGTGTTCTATATAGTTTTTTATGTCGGAGATGTAATTCTCAATACGTATTATTGTTCCGGATAGGTATTCATGATTGAGGATTACTCTGAAATACAATAGTTTCATTCAATTTTGTAGATAAGTATTAAAATCAAAATATTTTTAATATTAACAAGTAATTATGCATTTGGTACTGTGATAAAAAATATTTGTTAATTATTTTAGTATAGCACAGAAATTACGTTTTGACATATTTTTCAAGAAAACAAAAGTTTGATTTTATAAGAAACCACATTAAACAGGTTTATGTCTTTCAATAACAATTGAGACAGGAATATCGAAAACATTTTAACAGGATAAAACAAACAAATTTAGATAATTCGGAGCTTTCAGAAGGTCCCCAAACAGCACTGCGAACTGAAATTACTTAAGACAAGACCTACTATAACATATCACCAATTGTCAATTGTCAACTGTGCGCGATATATCAATATGAGTTCAATAAATAATAAACAAATCAACTTGAATTTGCATTGACAATTTGTCTTAAATTTACTGCGATACTATGTTTTCAATGCATGGTCAACAATCATAAATATGTATGTACATATGTACATACATAGATACGAGCATATCTACGAGGGTTTCTGCTTGTCTACACAGACATGAACACGGATACATCGTTTAACCTATGTACGTCGGCTTTGTTGAACAAAATCACTCACACGCTAAAAATCTTGTTTTTCTTTTCTTAAATTTATATAGAACATATACATAGATAAGTCGCAAAGATATACATATGATATATAAGATATAAGGCTGTTCGTCGTTCTGTCTGTCCAATGTATGTATGTTTCAGTTTGTAAGAATGTAGATTGTGTGACCTTTAGTTGTCAGTTTGTTGTCTTTTCATTTCACATTGCAAACTACGCATAAAAAACTTTAAAAAGTTATGATTTTTTGAATTTCTCCGACCGCGAACATTTATGGTTTTCTTTTGTTATTATATTTTTATAGCAGAGCATTTGTTAAGTATGCACACAAACAAACGCAAATATATGTGCATATACAAATATATCAGTACTATGACATCACGCTTAGATTGGAGCCAATTTTTATTAAATGTGCTTGTTTTTATAAAAACAAGACGAAAGTGACCCCTTGAGGCGATCTGAATCGCATTTAACACTTTTTCTCACGTTAAAACATTGTTCAAGATAAATTTAATTTTGTACTTCTTAGACACACAAACAGAACGTAAAAGAAGCAAACGGAGCGCAGAGGAATTAAAAAAACGCAAAAACGATGCGATAGCTTATCGATTATCATCGATAGTTACGATAGCTACAATGTGCTATATGATGAATTCTTAACTTAATCGCGCCCCCGCAGTCAAATAAAGTGAAATATTTCCCTTGTATAGTGAACGCAATCGTAATTCATTGGTTTATTATATATTTAAATCGTTTCGTTTAATATTAATTACAATTAATTAAAAATTAAGCGTGGCTGTTGATTTTAGATTTATATGATCAGGAAAATGCCTTTTTTGTGTTTTAATTTAATGTTCTCAGTTATGAATCTACATATATATATGTATGTATGTGCAGGCATGCGAATACTATGTATGTTTGCATGTGTGCGAGTCTATCGAAGGTGTTCGGCGAATGCTTTTGTTGTTGTTATTACAATTGTTATGCAGTGGCTCGGCAGCGTTGTTTAAATGAACGTTTAGAATTGAGTGAAAAATCTTTTCTTTTTTTTTTAAGAATCAATAATAAAATCTTGGGACTTGCTTCTGAATTTGCAGACTTAAATACCTACACACATGCACGTACACACACATGCCGTATATGCGTGTAGTAATATATATAAAGATATCACAAATAAATTGTTGCCAATTAAAAAAAAATAATTTAAATCGAATAAGCCAGTACACAACTACTAATAATTTGTCAGACATTTGCGGGGCACCCCCTAACTATACTACCTACTGCCCTCGCACTACTGTCATCACACACAGGGCACACACACATACAAACAACAAAAGAATCTAAGATTTTTTGTTTGCCTGCAATTGTTGCTGTTTGCCTTGTTTGCAAAAGTCCTTGTATGCACGCTCAGTCTCTTCGTCCATTTCTGGGTCGAGATCCAAATCATTATCTCTGACATCAAAGTCATCACCATCACTGCCAGTGGCATCATCTTCGGCAGTAAGAAAATCGGTCTCCTCAGCGGTCAGCTCACGCCCATCTGGACCATAGAAGACGGGCTCATCGCTCAAACGTGGTGGCTCTGGTGGCTTGGCTACATCTCCATCCTCTCCGCCCAGGGCATTCGATATCTTTCGTCCCCAGTTATTCTGTTGCAAGGCAATAACATTGGCAGCCAATGCGTACTTTCCAGGCGACTTGGTCTCAATCGCCTGCAATGAGGCAATTATAAATTGCATATCCTGCTGGCAATCGGCGCTTAGATCATAGCCGGCCAGCTTAAGCGTCTGGCAAATGCAGCGAACATTCTCGGGATTCTCTGAGGCCAGAAGCTGCCGTAAGGAGTAAACGATATTGATGGCAATCAACTGAATGCGCGAGTCATCGTCACCGCGCAATTGCATGTACAATTCGGCTAGGAAAAGAGCCGTCTCACGAACTTTCTGCTGTTGCTCCAACGATTTCATATACTTGGTTACTTCGGCCTGATGATATTCCAATTTACACTTAAGCAAAGTGTGGAACAGTGAATCCGGTTTGAGATTCAGCATATGCAATAGATTATACAACTTAGCCCCCATATATCTGAAATTCGGTTGCTCAATTGATTTCTCGAATATATCCTCCATGGCAATTGAGAGAACGTAGTTGTTACTCTCCATGCCGTCAAAGATTGTTAGGAAACGTGATGCGATTGTATCAAATTGTCCCGGATTCTGTGGATAAAATAAAACACTTAGATCTTGAGTAATTTAACAAATAGAATTTAAACAAGTTAGGAAAACTATAGTCGAGCGCGCCCGACCGTAAGATACCATTCGACCAACATCGTAGTTGCACTAACTAGCTCGCTCTCACACACACATACAGACACACACAGAAAGACTAAAACAATGCGAGACGATATGCGGCATGACGCGGGCAGCGGAACTATGGAAAAGTTTTCTTGAATAACTTCTGAGTTTATTGTTCGATCGATTTGTTATTTAGATTAGGATTAGGTGTATATTATCGGCATCTTTTCGTGAGCCAAAGCATAAAGCTGTAACCTTAATACTTTTCTTAATATTCATAAATTATTAACTTGTGAGGGCGGTGAGCGTTGTATCTTAACTTTGAAATAAACTTGATCTGTGTATGGTATGCAGAAACCAACATGCCAAATTTGGTGTCTCTAGCATTTGTAATACCTGAGATCTCGACGTTCATACAGACGGACGGATGGACAGACAAACTGACAAGGGTCAATCGACTCGGCTAGTGATCCTGAGTCTGAACATATATATAGTTTATGGGGTCTGCCATGTCTCCTTCTGTCTATTACATACTTTTGGACAAACTTAGTATACCATTTAAGACCATTTTCAATGGTCGCATGGTAAAAAAATTGTGCGGGCTCACACTCTATCAAAAAAACACGTTATTGTTGTAAAAGATCAAGATACTAAATAAACCAAGTAAGGAAAGCTACAGTCGTGCGCGCCCGACCGTAAGATATCATTCGACCAACTTTATAGTTGCGCTCCAGAAATATCAATAGATGGCGGCACTACAAAGGTTTTATAGCATTAAGATATGCTAACTCGCTCTCACACACACATACAGAAACACACACCAAGACTAAAACGACGCGTCCCGATATGCTGGAAAACGTTTTCTTAAATAACTTTTGTGTTTTATTGTCCGATCAGATAAAAATTTTGGGATTAGGAGTATATCAGAAGGCTGTATTTTAAAATTGGTAAACTATCGATAAATTTTAAATAAAGTTTATCTGCGTATGGTATATAGGAACCATCATGCCAAATTTTGTGTCTCTAGCTTTTGTAATAGCTGAGATCTTTACGTTCATACAGACAGAAGGGCAGGCGGGCATGGCTCAATCGACTCGGCTAGTTATCCTCACCAAGAATATAGTTTATGGGGTCCGCCACGCCTCCTTCTGCCAGTGACATTCTTTTAAAAAACTTAGTATACAATTTTTGACCATTTTGAATGGTCGAATGGTATAAAAAAAAAACAACATTAGGTCGATTGTAATATCGATAGTCTTGAAGCTATAGTTGTTTTTACGCACCTGGTTAAGGCAATGAATAACAGTATCAAGATATTCTAAAGCAATTGTTTCCATATCTGGATGAGACGATGCCGACGATTTCGACCCTGAAGCCGATGTGGATGAGGTCGAGGCTTGCTGCTGCTGTTGTTGTTGTTGATGAAAATATTGCTGCTGCTGTTGCGGCTGATGTTGATGATGGTGTTGATGCGGCTGTTGTGCAATTTGTTGGAATGAATTATTTAAATGCGCATGACGCTGAAATTTCGATTGTGATTGTTGTGAGTGCTGTTGATGTTGTTGTTGTTGGGGCAGTGTTTGTACCTGCTGCTGATAATAGTTCCCGGTGACAGCACCGTTGTGAGTTGGCTTTCCAAGAAGCAGACGAGCTTGCACCGAATTGGTAAGCTGATGCATATCATTATGATACTGCTGATTTGTCTGATGATGATTATAATGCTGCTGATGTTGTTGATGATGCGGTTGCTGCTTGTAACCATTCATATAACGTTGTTGCGGTACGTATGGGGCTTGCTGATGTTGATATTGCTGCTGTTGCGGTGGACCATGCTTAGCCATGTTGGAGTTGCCCTGATTCGGTACGAATATGTTAGCACTTGGCGATAACTTCGAGTGCGGAAATCCACCGGCCATGTCGCCTCCACTTAGATGAGGTGGAGGCTGTGCTGCGGCTGGATAGCCAACAGGAGAATACGGGGCTGCGGCAAAGCCGACGCTGGTGAAATCATTAAATAAATGAGCCTGATCCAGTACTTGCTGCTGCTGTTGTTGTTGTTGCTGTGGTGCAGCAGCCGATCCCTGGTTTGGTCGGCGCAATGGCTCGTACTGATCCTCGGATTGAAAGGGTGCACGGCATGACATAGCGTCGGAATTAAAAACTAAAAAACAATAAAAACCAAATATTTTTCTTACAGACATACCATAATGCAACAAAGAGTTTACGTATTATTTATAAATGCATGTATAGCTGTTTAATTCGCATGCGTGTCTGTGTGTCTGTATATTAATTCATTTCAATTAAAAATGCAAATCACATTCACATTCATGCTCCATTGCGGTTACGTCGAGAGTCGCCAATCCGTTTAAAGTAGCCGACATTTTGCTTGTCTCGTCGTTCTCAAATGTATATTTGACTATTTTGTTTGATATTTTTAGTTTAACTGTTTTGTGCACAAAACTGATTTGTAATCAAAATCAACGATAACTGAACTAATATATTTCGTACTTTATTTGCATCCACATTTACTTATTTCATGATAATTTCATTGCCTACCTTAATTGTCGTTCAATAATTTTACGTATACGTCGATGCTGTTTTTTCTGCTGCTTCGTCTGTCTTGCTTGCGTCGTCACCTTTAGCTGCCAATTCAACTTTCTTTTCCTGTAGCCCGTTCGTTTCAAGTATATTTCACTATACCTGTACCTATCCTTGTGCCTTAAAGGGTTATTTGTAGATTTCTATGATGTTAAATTATATTTTGATTTTCAACAATTGCTAAGACTTTTTACCTTTCAGAAATTTGTTATAATAAATTGCGATTGACTTGTTTTCACCGCGACAGATTCACAGAGTTGTAATCGAATTCTTATCGATATATTAAGCGCAACAAACTTTGTATATAATATATATTTGTTATTCATTTTATGTTAAAGAATGGCTCCATTGTTTTTAAAAGATTTTTAATAAATTTATTAACACAATTATCCAAATAGTAATATCCCACAACTTCTAGCAAAAAGAGCTAATTAACGTTAACTTGTTTTTTTAAATCTGTTCGTGCAATCAGTATTTTTTGGTGGTGAAATAATTGTTTTGCCTACGGTCACACTGCACCAGTTTAATCAGCAATTTGCTTTGTAACAATTAAGTGCGTTAAACTTTGTTAATTTAGTTTCAGTGTGTTAATCAAACCACAATAAATGTGTGCTATTGGCCAGATAACAGAAAATATTTTTTAAGTTGAATACATGCGTAAGTATACGTATGTTGTTCTTATTAGCTCCAGTGGACTTATGTCCCTGAACTGATTTTAGAATTTAAAATAAAAATAAATAAGCAAATGGGGGTGCACAGTGTGTAAAAATAGTAAAGATTTGTTCTTGTTAGTGAGCACATGCAAAAATCTTCCCATGCGCATTTACATATGTATAAGAACGGGTTCATTGAACTTGACTGTTTAATAAAGTGTGCGAATGTGTCAATGTATGTATTATAAACATAGAAGTTAACAAGCCGATACATTTGCACACGTACTCACACATATATGCGAAGCTTTGTTTTTGATTTTCACATCGTAAGATGCGATCATGACTAATTGCGAGTGCACTTGATGCAATCTAATCTTTGGTGTTTCATTGGCAAAGCCTTGCTGCTTAACAGTTTTGGTTATACTCTTTAAGTATATGTATGACAATAACCTCCAATTGACTTCTCATTTAATGTATAATTATCTGCTTTTATTGTACATGTCATTTTCTCGAATTGCAACTAAGTTTCTTACTGATGACAGGTTATTGTAGATCTGCGTGTTATTATACTATCATAGCTTTTTATTTAGTCTTCATTTTTTTCGTAAAAGTTAAATAGCTGTCTAAGTCACCGATTTTGTTGAATTTTTTTATTAATAGGGCTTAGTTTTTATTGATAGGGCTAACAGCTACCTCAACAATTCAAGTCAACCTTATGCAACTTTAAAAACAGCTTCATATTAAATAAGTGATTTGGCTTAACGATTCTGAAGCACTGTGATAATAAAGATTTAAGGTAAGTTTTCTCGATATTTAAAAACGTTTAAGTCTCTAGAAATCTCTATTATACAATTTTAGTAAAAAGCGTGCAATATGAGTGGGCACCACTCACTTAATTGTTCGGATATATTGCCAGTGTATCTGGCACATTTCATTAGGGACTTTGATTGCAGAGATGTCGAAGAAACGTTGAGAACGATATTAAACCCCGAAGAAGTCGACGCTATCTTGAAAAGTCACGAAGAGGAACAAGTATATATGTTTTTTCATTTATTACACAACAAAGCTGACGAAGTTGTTGATAAATTTGTCAGAAATGTGCACGACTATGATTTTCTATTCTTAAAAGTTAAAGAAGAACGCGAACATCCCTCTTCAGACACTAAAAGTTATCTTGATGCAGTTGATCGCTTAAATAATGAAAATCAAAAATTTTCTAAGTACAATGTGTTAAGAATAAAACCGTATTTAGAGCTGCAAAATGCCTTGCTAAAACTAAGACCTTCGAAAAATATTGTTATTTGGGGCGTGCTCGGTGCAGGAAAGCAATGGCTTGCACTGGACGTCTGTTCCTCTTACATAGTGCAGCGGAAAATGAACTTTAAAATATATTGGATAAATGTTCAAAATTGTCATTCAGCAAAAAGCCGTCTGGAGGTACTGCAATCATTTTTTCATAAACTTGATCAGACGTTTAGCTATAACAGCGATCAGAGCGTTGAAAAACGTATCCAGAGCATCAAAACTGAGTTACAACATAGAATTCAAAAGAAACCGAACTGTCTAATTGTTCTGTGTAATGTGCAGAATATAGAAACCTGGGAGAACTTCAATATAGGATGCAAGATCTTATTGACAACTCGGCATAAATCTGTGGTCAATATTCTCGCCGAGAAAACAACGAAACATATTGAGCTCGTCGATGCACTAACACCGTTCGAAATACAGTCTCTGTTTGCCAAATATCTAAGTAATAAGCCACACGAATTGCCCGAAGAAATTCATCGTTATCTAAGGACAACAAATCCCTTTATGCTGAGCATAATCGCTAAGAACATAAGCGAAGGACTTGGCACATTGGATAATTGGAAGAAGTGAGTTAAATAATTACATTTTTTTAGTCTATACTAATTTTGTTCTTTCATGTAGCAATAACTGTACCGAATTGAAGCCTTATATTCTAAACTCACTTAATGTATTGGAGGCAGATGATAAAGAACGATATTTGATTCTGTTTATATTTCCCGAGTTCGCTAATATTCCCATTAGGGTAAGTACTCGTTAGCATGTTATATTCAAAAGTTTTTAATCTATAGTAGGTTCGACTCTTTTTCTTCCAACACAGTTATTGGGTATAGTTTGGGGAGTTGAAGACCCGATGGAAATCGTAAATAGATTTAACAACTACACGTTGGTGGAAAAACACTCTGTTTATCCAACAATACGTCTACCCGGTATATATTCAGAACTCAAATTTGTCAATGCCAACGAATCAGCTTTGAATATGAGAATTATTAACGAATATAAGTGAGTGCGAATATATTTTTAAATATATTTAAACTGATCCATATGTATATGCTTTTGTAGCATTCCCAAAGTCTTTGGTCAAAACGATCATGCCACGACACTGCCGCATTTAGACTGTTATTTCTATAAGTACATTGGTCATCATTTAAGCAAAATTATGGACAAAACCAAACGTGTGCAATTATTTCGTATGACCTTTTTGAGTTTTCGGTTTCTTGAACAAAAGATTCGCCATGACACGACACCGTGGGGCGCAACAGGCAGCATTCTCCACACTCTGGACTGTCTAAAGTTTTATAGAGAACATATTGTTGGTAAAATTATTTAAAACTAGACTTTTTTTTGCATACTAATAAAATTTTCCCATCCTATTATCAAGATAACGATGATCACTATGGTCAGCTTGTTTCAGCCTTGCTAATCTTTCTACCAAAAATTGAGGAGAAACTGATAAGATCGCAGTTTACGAGCTTGTTGCAACTCGCCCTTATGTCGGAAGAAATTCCTGTTTATGATGAGGCGCTGCGACAAGTGCAACAATTCCGCAATAATGTCTTTTTTACAGAACAGTAATTATAAAATTGTTTTTTCAAATACTTAAAATTATTTGATCTGATTAGATCTTGTTCAGACTAAGTCATAAGTAAAACAATATTGAAGCCTTTTTTCAATTTCAGTGGTCGTTTTCATCAACATCGCCAAATTATTAATCTGGGCAAAGATAAACAAGTACGACACGCCGTCTACCTTAATAATGATTACTGTCTGATAGCTCTGAGCACAAACGAATTGTTGCTTACCGATGTATCCTTGCAGGGCGACACTACCCATGTTCTGAGCGACAAAAATGATAATAGCAACATTATCGAAATTCGTGTATTTAACAACGAGATGTATTTGCTGACGTTTCATAGTAATGGCACGCTGAAGCTTTGGTCATTGCATGAATTGATGGTTACACACAATAATATGTGTGGCAGTCGTCAGAATGTCCAACCTCCAAGAATTGATCGGGGAACAAGGACAGGATACGCAGCAAACTCACATAGTTACATACAGTTTGTTAATGGTGTAGTCAAGCGACGGGTCGAGCAAAACATTTCAGCATTTTATTTGGACGAAATTGATGAGAGACTCGATACTCTAAAAATCCAACTACATGTGGCGTTCGTCAACGGAGACATTTGTATCTGCGATTGGAATAGAAAAGAGGAAAAGTTTCAGCAGTCGCATATACCCATCCAGAACACAAAACAAAAGAATATTCATTGCTTTACTAAGATACTTACACGTTTATATGTTCTTTGCACCGTAAATTGCAGTTTAACCGTTTGGGATTTGCATAACGGTTCTAATGAACAGATGTCGAATGACTACGTTCCCCAAAATGTTGCACCAGTGTCAATGGAAACCTTTATCGAACGAAGCAATGATAATAAACAGCACACAGTTTTGTTGTTAATCCATGAGCGTGGTGTCTGCAAATTAAGATATGCGCATGCCCCTTATAATGTAATGATTACTCCGAAACCGGAAGAGTTAACTTTTACAGATATGAATTCTGTCCATATAACCTGTAGCAAGTTATCGAATGATAAACGTTATTTAATTCTCGGTACCCAAAAAGGGGTTATCGTATACGATCTAAAGCTGTTAAAGTCAGTTCTGCGTAGCAATTTCAGTGAGCATATTGTCTGCGTGGATGTCTTCGATCTGATGGAATCAATATATAAATATATTGTTCTTTGTGGAGCCGAAGGAAAATATGTCGTTAATGTACATACGTTACAGTGCATTGACAAAGATGTAATTACCTGGGTACATCATGAATATGAGGATAGCTTCAGGAATATCCATGCGCATCTGGAGCCTTATGTCCATTTGTCTCCGCTATTAAAAAGGTCTGAAGACGGTAGATCATTATATGCTGCGGATACTAAGGGTCGCTTACATCAAATACAAATTGAAGTGGATCATCATTCGGGCCGCAGGGGAAGTATAGCAAATTGGTCAATTATATCCACTCAGAAAATGGAATCTCCAAATAATATAACTGCATTATGCGTTGGTCAAAATGACACCATCTATATCGGATATAATAACGGCGTGATAATCAATATTAGTGCTAATGAAATTCTACCTCAGGACTACACTCGCGAATGCATCAATTATTTAAAGGAGATTAATTCCGAAATTTTAATCGCATCGAATGACAATTACACTGAAATTTTTATGCTTTCCAAAAAAGAGATAATCTACGTGGAGTCTTATACAATGTATGTACGACTTTTCCAGAAGTCTTATGTTCTCTTGTTTTTAGAGAGAGAAGTGATCGTAAGTATGCTGTGGAATATTTTTTATATTTTGTGATAAGTCCAAAATTATAAATCATATTTAATTTCGTTTAAGTACTTCGATTTGAGACAAATACAAGCAAACAAGCATTTGGAACTTCTTATAAAACTTGATGATACTTTAGTGGGATTCGATTTAAATAATAAGCTTCTATACTTGGCGTCAAAAGACAGTAAATTAAAGGTGAGCAAAATTTTTTTAAACTAAGTACAGCTCCTTAACTGAAACTTATTTTCAGGTTTATGAAATGAACATAACACATGATGATAAACTGACTTGCCAAGAAATTTGCAATCTGGAAAATATAAAAAATGGTTGCAGAATTAATTATCTAACTGTCTCTAATGATGGCGAACTGGTTGCTCTTGGATTTAAGAATGGAGTCATCGAGGTTAGTTACGGATACGGTATTAGCTTAGAGCTTGAAATTAACAAATAATATAAATCCCTTTTAGACTTACATTTATGAAAAGATGGGACGAGAGCTACAACTTATTTCTACCATACAACAGGAGCCCTCTAATAAAATTAAACTACGTTTTTCACCCTGTAAGCAAATACTTGTTAGTTGTGCGGATCAAATGTGTTTCTGGAGCGTCAAGCATATGCGAAATAATCAGGTGACTCCCAAGCGTCGCAGCACACGAAACGAACATCTGCCAGTGAAAGCGATTGCGGGACGTGAGGAGGTGGATGCGTCACCCTGGTCCTCGGAAACAGATATAAATCAGATGCACCATGTTCAACGCATAGAATATAGCATTGCGACTAAGAACAAATCTCATCTTTGGGCTGATAAACAGGGCATCGATAAGTGTCCCGAGTTGCTGGCATGCATTAGGTTTGTAGGAAATGAGGCTCGACATTTCTACACAAGTTGCGATTTTAGTCAATTCTTTGTTATCAATAATGAGGGTGAATTTTATCACCTAAAGGTATTGGACCCAACGTCAGAAATACCAGATCATACAGCAATTAATCGTCAATTGCCAATGATTCGTACAGGTTTTGATCAAGGCGAAGATGAGCAACTAGATGAAAGTGATGACGTTGGAACTGATATTATTGAAACTATAAATTTAAGGCCAGACAACACAAGGGATGGGATTTGACGCCAACCGTGCGCCACCTTAAGGCGCACAGTAAATGTCATTGAAACTCCTCAAATCGCAATAATAGGATTATTAGCATATTACTTAATGATATTAGTGTTTTATTATGTTGACTTTTAAGTATTTCACAATATTATATGTAGTATTATTTTTTATATACCTAATCAAGTATAATCAAAACTAGAAATTTAAGAATTACAATTACAGTGTATGTATGCATTCAAAACACTAATTAAGTCATTATTCATGATTTCTATTTAACCATAATTTTTACATGTATTTGTACATATTTACATAATAAGAAATATATCTATTGATTTTTTACTTAAACCAAGTAAGGAAAGCTTCAGTCGAGCGAGCCCGACCGTTAGATACCATTCGACCAACTTCGTAGTTGCACTTACTAGTACTAACTCGCTCTCACAGACACATGCAGACACACACACCGATGCATGACGATATGCTGCAATGACGCGGGCAACGGAACTTTGAAAAACGTTTTGTTAAATAACTTCTGTAGTTATTGTCCGATCGGATTGTAATTATGGGATTGGGTGCATATTATCAGCATCTTTACGTGATCCAAAGCAGAAATCTGTAACCTAAATACTTTCCTTAATATTCATAAATTATTGATTTGCGTGGGCGGTGGACGTGGCACCACAAATTTGAAATAAATTTCATCTGCGCATGATTTATAGGAACCATAATGCCAAATTTGGTGTCTCTAACTGTAAATTATCGATTTGCGTGGGCGATGGGCGTGGCACTCCAAATTTGAAATAAACTTGATTTGCGTATGGTATACAGGAACCATCATGTCAAATTTGGTGTCTAGCTTTTGTAATAGCTGAGATCTTGACGTTCATATAGTCAGCCGGACAGACGGATATGGCTCAGTCTGCCATGTCTCCTGCCTGTTACATACTTTTGCACAAACTTAGTATACCATTTTTGACCAATGGTCGAATAGTATAAAAATACATGGGTTGATTACTTATAAGACAATACATTGTCTATGTGTAATAATAATTTCGATGGACAGACGGCAGCTAGCGGGAAATCCAGGTATATTATGTACATATATATTTTTATTAAATATTGATTGATTTTTAAAGTAACAATTGTAAAATTTGTTACTCAATTTTTTCTGTTTTCCCCTTAAAATTGCTTGGATATTCTCTAAAGTTGGCAGCGCTGTTGGGCATAACAGAGACCTGAAGTCGATATGTATCGATGCAGGAATTTCGTAAACGATTTACGTCGACCATATTTCGTCTAGGACGTCGACTTAATCCGTCGATAATGTATTTAACAGATGCTAAAGATTTTTACAGAGAGCAGTTCTGTTGTTACTGATGATAATGTGAACGCTTGCGGTAATGTTAACAACAGTATTATTTTTGTTGGTCTCAATGAACGATCAGTGTGACCAATTATATTTAGCTACCGCTAACATGCTCAGCTACTAACATTTGTGAAAAGTCGATATTTGCAATTGTTTCGATACATCGTTCATCTTCAATAACATAATCTATTTTGGGTATAAGTAAAAGTAAAAATAAGATTTTCAACCTTTAGAAATTTTAAAACTGTATAAACAAGTGTAAAACACATGACACTTATTCCCACACATGAGGATACATCGAAATACATATTATAAATGTGGGAGCCTTACGACGCGTAAAAAGAATGATGCGCAGTGCGCTAGCTATTCAATCGAGCCCTGTAAAAGAAAAAGGTAACAGTCAAGTGCGCGAGTGTGAGTGTATATACATACTAAACATATGAATTACCTCATACATACATTATATGTATGCATATTTACTTGGTGAGTGTGATCCAACCAGAGGTGCGTTCGGATTGTGTTTTTTTTTTTTGCCCCCGTCTCCCCTATTCTTGGTAATCGTGACACAATGTGAGATATATATGTGTGCGTGTATGTGTTGGTTCGTTTATAAAACAAATTTATAAGTCCAAACCGCTGTGCGAAATTATCTCTAAATATGTATGAGCTCATACAAATTAAGCTTTTGGCCAACATTGATTTAAACTGAATTAAATCAGTAAAACAAAAAGTTTTCTTTTGCATCTGTTAATTGTTCTTGTTGCATTGCTCCGTGCCAAAATATTCGTCACGCCCGCACCTCTGTATCTAGCAGTAATACAGAGCAAAACAATATGGCTGCCGCCGCCACTTGTTCGATGTTTTAATGCATTAACTATGCAGTTTTTAAAGTGTATTTCCCTGTTTTTATGTAAATAATAAAGTTTAAGTTGTGTGTATATAAGTACTTATTGTCCATGCATGTGTGAGTATATCAATACTAAAACGCATACACACACACCCTCCCTGCCTCCCTACACTCATATAAAACTGTTAATGTGTGTGTTGAAAACTTATTCAATTAAAAACTTGCGTACCAGTTTTTGTTACAATTTGAAAGTTTATTGTGTTAAAATTATAAATGCCGCGATTTATAATAAAATGTTTGGCGATGAAAACGAATCATAAAACAATAATGCATCAGCTTCTTCATTCAGCGAATGCATGTATAATGCCCCCACTATCGTTTCAGTACACAATTGCTCGAATATGAGTGTGCCTGTGTTAACATGTATGTACATACATAGATGTGAATGATCGCGTGTGTTTGTATGCATATTTGTTTTGTCGCTTTATTTTATTTCTATAATCATCGGGTGATAGGTTTTTTTTACGGTTTAATCCAGTTTCTCTGGTCCCACGCCCCCTTTAAAAGTACTTCTCAGTGCTAAAGCAGTACCATTCGACAAAAAAAAAATAACGGAAATTTCAAATCTGCTTAAGTGTACATTTTTGCGGAAGTTTTGAAGTGAACTCAAAGGAAAGGACGTACATATGTACATACGCATCTTCACAATGCACATGTTTGCATTTTCATGTATTTATGTATATGATTGATTATGTTTATGTATATGATATATTGTGTTGCACAAACGGGTATTTCCCATTCAGCAAACACGAATAAGCCTGTTCATACTAGAGTTGGACGCGATCGCCGTGACACGACAACTGTGACCATGACTCCCGATTGCGCTGCATGTTAGTAGTGCCTTTGCACGAAAGCACGACTAATAAGTAAAACAAAACAAAATCAGGCTGAATATATAGCAATTGCCTTTAAAATCGTTGGTTAACTTGCAAAAAGTCGTGCGTGCTTTAGTTCGTGCTGTCTTATCTTTATAAAGTTTTAAATATATTAAATTAAATTGAACATTGAGAAATTGACAGTTTAATATAACATTTGAAAAATGCATCAAAAGTTTTTTAAATTATTTTTAAAACGCAATAACTAACTAAATTTAAAATATTTGGAGCGTGTTTCAACATGAACTTTTAATAATCCAAAACAAAATTCGCTCGTCGTCTTTCAGACGAGTTCAGTGCCTTTGATGTAACGCGACTGTCGATTCGGAAAATTAAATACACTCTTGCAACCTTGTTAAGAATATACCCAATAATAAATTCGTCCTTAATACGGACTTTATACAACACACTGCAATCTATTGCAATTATTTGCTACATTTTGGATTAAGTTTTGTAAAGGCAATTGCGAAATACTCTATGGATGACCCATCAATCAAAAGACGGTAAGTTATGATTTCGGGCAACTCAGGAAGAAAGAACACTGTCATCTTTGGTGGCATGACAAGTTTTTCGTAGGAATTGAAATATTATTTTAATTCTATTTAATTTATATAAATAAAAACACCCAAATACATGTATTTATTTAAATATATAATAGTATAATGGAAAACAAATAAAAAACTGTAAATACACGTACAATGCATGCGCAACTATTTTGCCTAAAAGGTACTTCGGTAAATTTAATCACGTGCCTTTGTGTGATTCTCCCCCGAAATAACTGGCACTGTGGTAGAACTCTCATACTACCTACACACGTTCAGTCTTTCCACGCTATAGGTAGTGTTTTGTTTGGCATTCGCCTGGTTTTTGGTATTAGAATGCTTGCGTACTTCTCTGGAAATATTCTGGTTGCAGCTAAGTTAGTAGGACTTGTTATGCATTCATGAGTAGTACCCTCATATGCGAGGTACCCACATATATAACATATATATGCCATATGATTTAAGTGTGTCAGCTGTGGATCTGGACGACCTATTAACAAGCATGAATTGAAATTGTTTTGACTTTAGCTGTTTCCCATTTGTTATTTTTACTTACAATAATGTACATTAAGTTCTTGTATGTGTTTCGTCGTTGGTCTTACTCACCTTAATAGTATTATCTGCAGACTAATTCATTGTGTACTTTAACTCCAATCAGTTTCTTAAATAATCGTATGATTCTTTAATACTAATTGCATGAATTCTATGTTAAAGCTAAGAAATTGTCATAATTTTTATTATTAGAACTCACGTTTTCTTTGAAACAAAGAAATGGATAGCTGGCCTTTAGTAACTTCAAGTTGATAAAAAAGAGAATATAACTTCTGTATTATAGTATAGTATTATTAGACTATGGATTTAAAAAAAATACATGGTCTATTGTGTTTGTCGAAATGTGCGTACTAGGCAGAAGGAGGCATTTGCGACCCCATAAAGTATATATATTCTTGCTCAGGATCACTTGCCGAGTCGATTAAGCCATGTCTGTCCGTCCGTCTGTATAAACGCCCATATCTCAGAAACTAAAAAGGGTAGAGCCACCAAATTTGGTGACAACACTCATATGGGTCATACGCTTTAAAATTTGGGCCACGCCTACTTTCGCCCCCGCAAATCGATAAACCGAATAGCAAGCCCAATAACAAAAAGATACAGTATTTAGTTTTGGTGTGTATGATAACTAGTCGAGTCGATATAGCCATGTCAGTCTGTCTGTCCGTGTGAAAATCTAGATCTCAGCTATTATAAGAGCTAGGACTATCAAATTTGGTGACAATATGTGTTATTATAGCACGCTGACCAAGTTTATTTTGGATTCTGACCACGCCCCCGTAAGCCATTTTGGCTTACAAGCGTAATTTTAGTGCCATATCGAGTCCCGCCCGCGTCGAAAAAAAAATTTAGTTTTGTTGTTTTTTTTTAACATTAGTGTGTGCAATAACTTTTTTTTATTATTTTAAATTTTGACTTTGCAATAGTATTGTGAGTCTATGGCCTTTTAAAATCAAAATATAATTGTAGTCGTTCTTTATTGTTTCCAAAATAATTTTAATAACCGAGCAGCTGGTACTAGTTTCAACAAGAAATCTAGCAAATAAAGATAAAAATTGATATTTATCATCGATAGTGTTATCGTATGAATTTATTTCAGCTTTGGCCAGTGCAAAAATTCTGAGACTAGACAGTTTTTGTGCTTTTGTATCTGCGTATACTATATATGAGTTCAGATGTAGTACAATCAATTTATGCAACAAAGAACAGAACAGAAATTAAATTGTATCTATTTTATGGCTAATTTAATTTTCGCTCAATTAAAAAGGTCAAGCAGTGGTCGTTTTGTTTGTTGGGTTGATCTAGCATTGGCTTTGGCCGTGGCACTTCGGGTATGGGGGGCTTGAATTGTTAGATTGTACATAGTTTTTTTTTAACACAAATACTGGATCAAGTAGAAGCCTATCTATCTAACCTTAGTACCGCCTCAAACCCCAACGTAGTTTACATCGTAGTTAATTAACATCTGTGAGAGCCTTGTAATTGCATTGTTCCCAAACACAGTCATCATTGTTATGCAATTCTTATAGCTGGAGAACTGCGAGGTTTTAGCAAATTGTTTTTAAATAGCATATTGAAATATTAATTGACGAATTAAAGAAAATTTTTTTATAGATAGTGTTTGTGAAATATATCGGAAGATGAGATTGTGGGGATCTGTAACTAATCAGTGTTATCGTACAAAAAGGGTACTGACGGCCTTCATAACTCGAATTTGTAAATAAAATATGTTACGCTATATATACGTGTAGATAGGTTTATCTTCAGATTAACACATTTTCAAAGGAATTCGAAATTCTATTTTACTCATCAAGTTTTCTTATCGTGAATATACGAATTTCTGATAATAATGAATTTAAATTAATTCCTAATAATGTTTTGCAGACTGATTGATTTTGGTACCGACGATCATGAGTACGATGAAGTCCAGGAGTTACCAGAGGAATCAAGCATCAATCTGTTATCACAGTCAACAACAAAAACGTCACAAAATTCCAGCAACAACAACAACAGCAACAGATCTGAAGGCAACAATACAACTGTCACAACTGCTAATCCGGACTGCGCCACAACAACACCAACAACAACATCAGCAGCAGGAGCAGCAGGAACAAGCGAAGCAAGCGAAGATTTGCCGCCAGAGTTGCCACCGCCAAAGCAGAAATCTGTAAAAAATTCTAAAAATAAACAAAAGCAAAAAGCAGCGAATAAATCAAAAATACCAAGATCCCCGTCCTTGGCCAGCAGCCTGAGTAGTTTGGCTAGCACTTTTAGTGGTGGTGGTCACAGCCACAACAATAACAGAAACAATAACAACAACGTTCCACCGCAAACACCGCCATTCCCAAGCAATTACAAGCAACCGAATAAAAAGAAGTCAAAACATATGAATGGTGCTGATAACGATGGCGGTGCAAGTGCTAAGCCATTGGCTACATCTACCAGAACGACAACAGCAATCACAACGGTGACAGAATCACCACCACTACCACAACCAAAATTATCAAATCATTCTTCGGATCGGAGAAGCATTGGCAACAATAATAACACCAAAATGGCAACCGGGTGTGATGCTACAATCGGGAATGGCGATATGACGGAGACAAATCCCTGCACATCGGGCAGTCGCCGTCCACACATACAGATAACGTCCATTCCCCAAGTGACGACTCCAACCACTCCAAATCCAGCATCACCAAAAAATTTTCTTTATTTAACATTGACTGTGCGCAAGGATGAGAATGGCTATGGCATGAAGGTTGGTAAACGATCAAGAGTGTGATCCCCTTTGGGACATAACAGAGTAAAGAAGAAAAAAGTTACTAATGAAGATAAATAGAAGACACTGGTAAGACAGGAAAATTACTTAAGCTACTAAGTCTTAAACAATTTTAATCACATTCGAAGTAGAGATAAATTAATAGCGAATTAACATGTAGAACTCTATATAAAACAACAAAAAAAAAAAGGCTACCTTCGATACGCCGAAGGCTGAGAGACTAGACGAACATGGCTAGTTCGGCTGCCCTATTGATGCTGATTAAGAATATATATATTTTATAGGGTCGGAGATGTTTCCTAAGATGCGTTGCAAACAGCTGGCAAATATTAATAGACCATCTGCAATGGTATTATTATATAAAGCATTGATGCCAGATTATCATTACAGAGAGAGAAGGAATTTTCTATACAAATTCCGAATAGGAAATGCTTAAGATAATATTTTTGTTGACATCGCGCTGCGCGAAATCAGCTTGTTTATAAAATTTTAAAACTTGTGATGAGCTAGAGAAAAAATCGAAGGGGGAAAATGGAGAACTGGAATATTCTGACCTACTGAGATCACAGTGACATCATGATGGTTGCCCGCCTGCCTGACGCATAGTCAGTTTTAGACATCAAATTTGTATCACAAAATTATTCGACTTGAGTCTCTAAAAGTGTATTGTTTACTACGTTTTGCAGGTCTCCGGTGATAATCCGGTTTTTGTGGAAAGCGTAAAGCCCGGAGGTGCTGCTCAAATAGCTGGTCTTGTGGCCGGAGATATGATTTTAAAGGTCGGTACCCATAATTACTTTCATAATAACTTATCAAGTAATTATTATTTTGAAATGTTTTATTGTGGTTTCCACAGGTTAATGGACAAGAAGTGCGCCTGGAGAAACATCCGACAGTTGTGAGTTTAATAAAAGGTTTGTTGATTGATTACAAAAGTCTTTAATCTGTACAATTGTTTTACTGTATGTTACTTGCTCCTCTGTGGTGTATCGTAGAATGAGTCTATTGGCTCGTTTTTAAGAATTCCAGCTGTGCGAAAATTATCCTCAACAGTTGCGGAAATTTCCTTGGGACATTTACATTTACCGGTCTCATCATCGGGTGGAATTTCAGTGGGCATCTTGCGTTTACACTTGGGCTTGTTATCTTTCCATCCTTCCTCCTCTCTCTTCGTACATTTGCGACAGTCACATTTTGTGTCACGTTCATTTTCAGGCGGTATTCGGCTTTCACACTTGGGCTTGTTGTCTTTCCAACCTTCCTCCTCTCTCTTCTTACACTTAGAGCAGCCACACTTTGTTTTGGGTGGACACTTTAAGTTTGGACATTGATCAGGTGAACGCATAGAGCACCCATCGTCCTTGGGTATAAGCCCAGGTGGTGTTTCGCAATATTCTTCACCATTTGAATCTGGATTAATTGGCATCACCAATGGACCTTCATCAATTCGTAATTTTTGGTTTTGTTTATTGTTTTCTTCTTCACGCTTTTTCATATAATCATCGTAGTATTTGCGTGCACGACTTGCATATTCGCTCACATAGCCCGGAACTACTTCCACAGCCTTATGCACATAGACAGGGCAAATACGAAGAAAGTTGAAAATGTTGATCACAGCTTGATTCCAGTAGTATATGCCCAGAAATGTCTTTTCCCTATCGGGTGGCAAATCCGGTACATGTACATTCAGGTAGTCGCATGTTTGGGTAGCGTAGGGCTTTGCACGATCTCTGCTAGTGTTGTAGAAGTCGATGGTTTGATCTGTCGAGTCCCATATACCCAAGCGTTTCGTGACCATGATCACTCCAATCACAACTCCTGATCGCAAGACGAGATCGAATATCATGTCTATTTTTTTATTTTTTTACAAATGAGAAATCGAAAGAAAAAACAAATGAATTTAAGATCGAATTTTGAAAGCTGACATGTTTTTATAATGTAACTAAACGAGAACTTGTTTTCCACAGGTAATGTCATCCTTGATTTTGGGGGGTTTAATTGTAGGTCTGTTTATTGGGGTAATGCTGGCATCAAATCGATCAGTCTCCCGCCACGAGTTGTAATAGTCCGAGCGTTGGATTGAAGTCTTCGTGATTGAAATCTGATTTCTTTTCTCGTCCAGAATATTGTGTGTAGCCTTTGAGATACTAAATTTCCAGTCGGGCAAACGGTAGGAAAAGTAATAGCCTCTTCTTATTGCCTGACTTAGGTGATATTGTCCTGCAGAACAGTCATCTGCAATACTGTCACAGATGTTGTTTGAAATATATTCGTTGTTAGACACATCTTGAATATGATGTTCAGATATCCTGTCGGCTATTTCGCATGTCGCATCTGGATCAACCCAAACGCCCATACGTTTGGTAAGGTTGACAACACCGGTGAGAATGCCCAAACGCGTTAAAAATTTGAAAGCCATAAAAAGTGTCATTTTTATTTTTTTTTATTAACTGAACAAATGAATTTTTTTTGGAATTTTTGTTTTTTGTAATCTTATTCTGACAGATAAAATTTGGTCACTCTGACTTTGGTTGGGTTTGCTCTTGACCTTCTTGAGTCGTGTCCGAGTCCTTGTGAAGAAACTGATGGACACTCATTTGCAAATCTTTGGCGAATTTTGCACAATATTCTGGGATACAGGTCAGATTTAGGAAAACGAACTTTAAGCTTTCATTCCAAGCATTTGCCCATGTTTCTCTTAATGGTCTCTCATCGCCTGAAACGATACTGCAAAAGCGGCCGCAGTATCTTTCCCTTAGAGTCTCTGCGCAAGGCTTAAGTTCTGTCTTGATATCATTATAGATCTCGACTGCCTTGTCTGGGCTATCCCAAATACCCCATTGTCTGGTCATATACACGGCTCCGGCTACAATAGCCAATTTTGTAACTAATACAATGACCATTGTTGTCAATGGTCAAGCAACTTTTGAAAATAATAGAAATTTGTAAACTGAACGAAATTTTTTTTAGAGAAGCATTTTTCTCTGTGCGGCCTACTTTTCATCACTGCTAAACAAATGTTTGAAAGTTCCCTTTATCTTCGGACCGCAACGTCGCCAATTATTGGCGTTTTTGCCAAGTTTATATATATTGTATATATTGTTAATGTTAAACAATATAAACTAGTGACAAATTTTAAAGAGCCCTTTATTTTTTTAAAGCTTCTACAACTGTTGAACTACAAGTGAAACGGAGTCAAAAGATGACGAGACCTACATCTGTTGGCATTGTGCCTACAACTCCGATACTTTCGGGTCGCGATCGCACTGCTTCAATAACGGGTCCTCAACCAGTTGACGTAAGTACTTGAGATCGTTGTATTTACACTTGATAAATCAAACTATTTAATTCAATTGCAGAGTATCAAACGGCGTGAAATGGAAACGTACAAGATTCAAACTCTGCAAAAAATGTTAGAACAGGAGAAATTGAACCTGGAACGTCTCAAAGGCGAAACAAATAACCCCAGCTATAAACTATCCGAGGCAAACATACGCAAGTTACGTGAACAATTACGCCAGGTGGGCGCTGAGGTGAGCGTTTGTATATTGTAGTTTCTTTTGTACTTGTCGTTCTCCGTATTGTTCCCGTTCGTATCAGTGTGCATACTTATTTATATACATATTAGACTTATATATATATATATATATATATATATATATATGTCGACGCATGTCAACATACATACTACTTTTTTTTTTTTTTTTATAAAATATTTGCACACCTTTCTATCGCATACACACTGTTCTAATGTCTATTTTTCCTCTGCTTTATGTAAGATATTCTTTAGAAAGATATTGTTATCTCTATCCTCAGGTCTTATATAGTCCCATATATAACCGAACTTATATATTATCAGGCAGTGATAGGTTTTGCTTCAATTCATATGCATTATTCACAATAATTGACAACAATTTAACAGAAAATAAAAATAACTAATGTCACTAAAAAAGAAAAACGTCAAACCAATACAATGAGCGCACTCAAGTAAGGTTTGCTTTTAATTTTACTAAAGCCTTAATTGCTCAAAAGTTATCATATTTATTCCTTCTTGCGTACTTAGACAATAACATATCTCTATATATGTTTATATATATATATATATATATATATATATATATATATATATTGAATATATATTAATATATTTATATATATTATATTATATATATATATACTATCCAACTGTATATACTGTATATATATATACAGCGAACTGTATTCCTGCGAATCGAGATGATATTAAGAAATTGCTATCGAAAAATAAAAAAAAAAACTGCTAGCGAAAATCAAAAATACCTTAATACTAATGCACAATCAAATTCTAAATTTGTCTGCGTCCTCCTCCGTCACACCTCAGCCTCATCAGCAACAGCACCTTCACATCAGCAACAGCAACAACAACAATAGCACACCTCCACCACAGCAACACTCATCACCTGCATTCCTGTCGCTATTGCCTCGTTCTCTTTCGTCACTTTCGCTTGGAACGCGAAAGAATAAGATTGACAAAGATTTCCTAACGTCTCCTATGAACCATACGACGGATCTGTTGCCTCATCAACGTACTCCGGATGCTTTTAGCCCCATGTCGCAGTCGCTGCATCATCATACGCCTAATTTGTTACAGAATTCACAGCGAAATATGCAACAACAACAATATGTTTATCAACAGCAACAGCAGCGCTTGAAGGAAACATTAAAAAGTACATCAGGCTCTAGGAATAAGAACAAATTTTCCATATCTAAGAGCTTGATTGAAGAAGATATACCACCGCCGTTGCCCCAGAGAAATCCAACAAAACAGTTGACCCTAGATTTAGGTGGAAATGCAGCAAATAATATGCATCTGTTTGCACCGATTTCCGATCTGGACAGAGCCGGCAGTCCACAGCGCAATTCGCCACAAGCAAATGCGAATTTAATTGACTGCAGTAGTCCCGTTGCTTCCGCCGTTAATACCAACAACAATAATAACGGTAATAGTAATGGTCACGGTAGCAATGCCAAGGTAAAGCGTACCAAGACCAAGACTAAAGCACTTTCCGATCCGAAAATGAGTACGCAATTGTTTTTGCAAATGGAAACTGCAAGCGAAGTATCCGTTGCAAATGCCAATGTCGACATTGCCACTGGCAGTGCAGGCAACATGGAGGTAGACTGTATGCCACCCCCGCTGCCGCCACGGCAACCAGGCATGTTGCCGGAGGAGATGAATCGTGGTAGCTGTCAGAATCTTAATAGTAGCCGTGTTCAGCCAAATTCGTTGGGCACTGTGTATAATTATCCACTTGTTTCGACATGTACTGCGGTACAGAACGATAATATGAAGGCTGCTTTTCCTCTATCGCAAAGGCCGAACATTGTCAAACAATTGCAACAACATCAACAGCAACAACAGCAGCAGCAACACCAACAACAGCAGCAACAACAACAATTTGGTGGTGCTGCCAGTGCAGTAAGTAAACAAAGACCTCTCTGTCTTCCTCCCTTTTCCTATCCATAGCTTAAAAAAAAAAATGAAGTCAATAGCAAATTTATAGACTTTCATTTTTCATTTTCCACAACATACCATCATAATCGTCCTTATATTTACATCTTAACATTCCTTCATGTATTTATCATATGTAAAATTGTAGCCTTTTTTCTCCGATCATATGTTACTATAGTTACGCATACGTATTAATTTGGCTTTAATTGGCTTATGTTTATTGAATATTTCCCGAATCCAATGAATCAGATTAGTTAGATTTTTTTGGACATCGTAGTTTGGCTTTTGTAACACATAGCTTTAATAGTGTTTTATAGTTTTACTGTTATATTCTAACAATTTCTATGCAACAATAAGTATTTCTTACACTAAAATGTACATTTAATTCATTTGGGTTAAAAGTTAAAAAAAAATAATACTTCATTGAAGACTCCTCATTTTTTCGCAATGCACATTCTTCTGGCACCTGCAGTTAATAGAACCATCATTTTCGATCGTTCCAATAACTTAAAAGCAAATACAATTAAGAAATGAAAAAAATTTTAATATATTATATTAGTATATTTTATATTTACCTTGCACATGCCCCTGTTTGTTTTTTAATTTACATGTCACGCTTATATAAATACGCATATACTGCTTTAATTTTCTCCGAGCCCCCACTCCCTTTAAGTATATTTATTCAAAACATGTGCAAAATGTGTGTATACATATGTAAATGATAAGCAAATATTTTATTACATGCATTTATTTGTGTAAAAATATTGCATGTTTTGTATCTAGAATAAAAATGTAGTGTCTAAATTGTCCAAGTTGTGCGTATTTTGCCATTTATTGAGGAATTGTAATTTTAAAATTTTTATTTTATTACTTCTACAGGCTCTTGGTCAAACACCTCAACTGAGTCAAATGAAACATCGACGTGTCGGCTCATCGCCAGACAACATGCATCCCAGACATCCGGGTAAATGTGAAATAAAAGAATCTATAATTAGAATTAATAAATTTATTCATAAACATTACCTTTAAAAATTGTTTAGATCGTTTGGTGAAAACCACATCTGGCTCGTGGGAAATCGTGGATAAGTATAGCGAAATAACCCCACCAGGCACACCGCCGCCGCCATATCTAACTAGCTCTCCAATGCCAGTACCTGAAGACCTTAATGAGAGCAGTAGCACTGGTGGTGCGGGAATATTTATCGAATCACATCACTTTACACCCATGGCATGTGCAACATCACCGTCGCAGCAGCCTTTACATTCCAGTCGTATTCAGGTGGCCCAGTCCACTGATACACAAAAGGAGATTATTTCCATGGAGGACGAGAACTCGTCTGATCAGGACGAACCATTTATTGATGAGAATGGACCGTTTAATAATTTGACACGTCTGCTTGAAACTGAAAACGTTGTCTTCCTGGCGGTCTTCCTTAACTACCTTCTATCTAACTCGGAACCAGCTCCTCTATTATTTTATCTTATCACTGAGTTGTATAAAGAAGGCACTTCCAAGGATATGCGCAAATGGGCCTATGAAATACACTCAACTTTTCTGGTGCCACGTGCGCCGTTGTCCTGGTATAGACAAGACGAGTCTCTGGCTAGAGAAGTTGACAATGTGCTTCAATTAGAGTTCGACAAAGTGGAAATCTTGCGAACCGTCTTTCTGCGCAGTCGTAAACGCGCCAAGGATATCATCAGTGAGCAGCTTAGAGAATTCCAGCAGAAACGCACTGCCGGGTTGGGCACTATCTATGGTCCAACTGACGACAAACTAGCCGAGGCAAAGGGCGATAAGCAACGAGAGCAGATTGTTGACAAATATTTAATGCCCAATCTGCAGCTCTTGATGTAAGTCCCCGTATATCACGTATCCCAGAAGTTAGTTTATCTTATTTTATAGTGACGAATTTGAAAAGGATTTGCTGCAAGAGGATGCTTGCAAGCTGGCCTTATGTTCTGCACTTTCTACAGTAATACACCGTATATTCACAACACGTTCACACCCGAACAGCATTGTGGATCGTGTTCATCATTTTGTCAGTCGCGAGAAGAGTTTTAAGTCCAGACTAATGGGCAAAAATCGAAAGGTACGTATCTCTTATCTATTTAGTGTTAAAAGGTATTCAGTCTTTGTCACTCTATAGTGTCATCTGTTTCTTAATTATTATATGTCTTTTCTAATAATATGTAATTTCCCTTAGATGATTGTACGCGGTCATCCATTAGTATTACGCCAATACTACGAAGTGACGCACTGTAATCATTGCCAGACGATTATATGGGGTGTCAGTCCACAGGGTTATCATTGCACAGGTAAGTGAACGTAATGGAACCGGCCTGCAGTAATAGTGGACTATCGTTCTCGTTATGTTTTGCAGACTGCAAACTGAACATTCATCGTCCATGCTCGAAAGTCTTAGACGAAAGCTGTCCCGGGCCACTTCCTCAAGCAAAACGACATCCTCACAACGACAATAAAATTAGTAAATTCATGGATAAAATAAGGCCGCGTACGACCGATTTTATTGCAAGTGAGTTTTTGCATCAAATTAAATTAACAATTTTTCAATTTAAAAATATGTAATAATATTATTTTGCAGATGAAAAACGTGCACGTCAGGATGAGGACATGGATGCTGATTTAAGTACCGGTAAGTGAGGGCTTCTTTAAATTAAAAAAAAATTATATTTTATGTAAAAAGGAAACGTATACTATTTGGACTGATTCAGACATTGACAAACACAATCCTTGTTGTTTTCAAATTTGTCACTTACTTATTTTTTTTTATTTAAAGAAAGTATTCAGAACAAGTATATAATATACATATACAGTGCTGCTCAACTGAATAGGTTTAACTATTTATTTAGGTTTGTATCTTAGACATATGCAAATCAATCGTCTCTGTTCTTTTAGTTTTGTTTTTATATTATTTTTTTATCAAAAACATACATAAAAAAAATCTCAATATTTTTTGCTTAACTGAATAGGTTTGACCACTAAAATTATTAAATAAAGTATACATTTATTAGTATAAAGCAAAATTTCAAGGCACTAGGTAGAGTAAATAATAAAGGGCACTGTTAATTGAAAATGGTCAAAAATGGTATACTAAGTTTGTGCAAATATACATATGTAACAAGCTTGTAACAGGCTTGACAGATCCCACAAAGTATATATGTATATTCTTACTAAGGATCATTAGCCGAATCGATTGTGGTATGTCCGTCTAGCTGTCTGTTTGAACGGACGGATATCAGCTTTTTTAAATGCTAGAGACCAAATTCAGTGTGAGGGTTTATAAATAACAAGTTTTTTCAACTTTCAAATTTGATTTATAACAAAAGTTTAAACGTTACAAACTATGCTTTACCGTACAAAAAGATAAAAGCAATATGCACCTAACCAAATTGCAATCTGATCGGACATTAAAGGTAAACGTTATTTAACTAAACATAGCAACGCTGCCTTCGCCTCGCAGCATATTGTGACGTCATCATTGCAACGCGTTGTTCAGTCTTAGCGTGTATCTGTGTGTCTGTATATGCCGGTGAGAACTAGTAAGCAAAACTGACTGTTATTATATCTTTACAAAAAAATTGATTCAATAGAAAAATGTTGCATAGCTGGCGAAAGAATATCTGCCCAAATTCTTGATGGAATTCAAAGTAACGGCTTTTTGAAATTGGGCGAATGGTATCTTACTGTCGGACGGTTACTTAACTTAATTTAGTAAAATTGTTGACCAGGCTTTTTTAATTGCTGTAACTAGGGCCTCAGTGTCGCTAAATTGTCTTCCTCCTTCGTACACTCTCCTGGAAAAAAGTCCCCAAATGTTTTTAAAAAGCTTAATGCCCGAGGAGTAAGGCGTTGGGAGCGTTGTCATGTCCATTGAATATGACCTTAAATATCAGAAAACTGCGGAAAAGCCCATTAAAACACAGTCTTAGCGTTAATTTTCGAGGTGACAAAATGGAGCTCGCATGTACCATAGAAAGATATAGCACTACACAACATTCGACCACCTGCACAAGTGTACTTACGGCTTCAAAAACATTCTTCCTTTCTTATTTCGTGAAAATAGTAATTAAAGCCATCCGGTCCATCGAAGTTGAACTTCTTTTCATCGGAGAAAACCGCCGTCTTCCACTCCTTGTCCACGTCATGTGTTTTCGGGCAAATCGATGTCGTGCTTCCTTACGAGCATCATTGAGATGTGTATTTTTATACCATTCGAAATTGAAAATGATTGAAAATGGTCAAAAATGGTATACTAAGTTTGTGCAAATATATGTAACAGGCAGAACAGGAGAAGAGAAGAGAGGAGGAGGCATGGCAGACCCCACAAAGTATATATATACTGACTAAGGATCTAGCTGAGTCGATTGAGCCATGTCCGTTCCTGCGTGGGCGGTGTGCGTGGCACTCAAAATTTGAAATAAACTTGATTTGCGTATGGTATACAGAAACCATCATTCAAATTTGGTGTCTCTAGCTTTTGTAATAGCTGAGATCCCGACATTCATACATACAGACGTTCCTGAGCAAGAATATATATACTTTATGGGGTCTACCATGTCTCCGTCTGCCTGTTACATACTTTTGCACAAACTTAGTATACCATTTTTGACCATTTTCAATGGTCGAATGGTAAAATAATGCGGCGTAAATGCTAGTAGGACCACTGTAGAACGAATTATTCAAAGCGCCAAACACTTGAAAAGATTACGAATTAAAACAAGTTGAAAAGCTACAGTCGAGCGCGCCCGACAGTAAGATTCCATTCCATCCCAGTTTCGAAACAAATTATCACACATTTAATTCCATCAAAAAAACGCTGCACAAGTTTATCCGCCACCTATTGTTTAAATTGGATATATTTTTGAATAGCGCCATCTACATGTAAAAACGGCATAGCTTTACACACGCTACGGCTGAAACGAAGCATCGTGACGATGACGTCACGACGCGCAGCACAGGCGCAAGCAGTGGAATTACGGAAAACGGAAACATGGATAACTTCTGTGTTTATCGTCCGATTGGATTGTAATTTAGGGAATAGATTTATATTGAACATATTATTTATGTTTATACCAAAGCAGAAAGCTGTAACTTCAATCCTTCTCCTGATAATCGAAAATTATCGATTTGCGTGGGCGATGGGCGTGGCTTCAAAAATTGAAAATAAACTCGATCTACGTATGGTATACAGGAACCTGCATGTGAAATATGGTGTCTCTAGCTTTTGTAATAGCTGAGATCTAGACGTTCAAACGGACAGACGGACAGACAGACGGACATGGCTCAATCAACTCATCTAGTGATCCTGAGTCAGAATATATATACTTTGTGGGGTGTGCCCCGCCTCCTTTTGCCTGTTACATACATTTGCACAAACTTAGTATACCATTTTTGACCATTTTCAATGAATGATATAAAAACAAGAAAGAAAGGCTATCAACACGCCCAAAGTTTTATACCATTGCAGTTACTCCCCATATTAAATCGGTCGATAGGTTCTATGGCACCTTAATGATATATCTGTCCGATTTTAATAGCACTTAATGAACGATATATTAAAAAATGATGACAGTCGGCCGATAAGTTCTATGGCAGCTATACGATATATCTGTCCAATTTCGATAAAATGTTCACAGCATTAAAAGGACAAACTTAGACATACATCGGAAAAATTTCGTGTCGATATTTTGTTTTATCAAGAAACTAAATCTATAACTGAGAGATTATTTTGCGTTGCAAGAGACGGACGAACGGACGGACAGACGGACATGGCGAGTTCGAATCCCCTATTGATGCTGATAAAGAATATATATACTTTATAGCTTCGGAGTTGTCTCTTAAAGTGCGTTGCAAACTTCTGGCCAGAATTAATAAACCATCTGCAATGGTATAAAAATGATAGAAAAAGAAAAGAGCGCAAAATGTGAGAAAGTTTTTTCAAATCTATTTAGCTGAGCGACACTGTATACATGTATATTCTTAATAAGTAGTTTTGCAGTAAAACAGTGTTCAGTTTTCACACTCCAAACTAAAACCAAAAGCCACAATTGTATTTATATTTTGGGCTAACACCATACTTTTTTAAGAAAATTGAAAACAGCTTTGAAAAAATAAAAGTTTAAACATTCCATACGAGCGTTTATTTACATAATACAGATAGATAATATAGACGAAATTTGAATGTTTATTAAAGCATTTCACTTAAAAACAAGTAAGAAAGCTACAGTCGAGTGTGCTCGACTGTAATATATCCGCTACCCAGCTGGTCGTACATCAAAATTATTTGGGGAACAAAAAAGAACGGCTACAATCATATTTTGACCGTAAAAGGCCATTGACTTACAATATTAATGCAAAGTCAAAATCTAAAATAAAAAAAAAACATTTTTGTAAATATTTAATTTTTGATGCGGGCGGGATTCAAACCCGTAAATGCATAATAGTACTGTTTGTTTTGCAGTCCACAACTTTACCCATTTCACCACCATACACGCACACACTATTCGTTACAATGCTGCAAGCAGCGCTGCTGGCAGCTATATCGACTCGGCTGTTGATCCTAAGACAGAATATATATACTTTATGGGGTCGGAGGTGTCTCCTTCTGCCTGTTACATACATTTTCGGTTTGAACAAAGTACTCTATGAGTAGCGGGTATAATAATCGGCAATTTAAGTACACACTTTCCTTTTAATTGCAATAGCACATCTAAAATGATTTGTTTTATTAAAAGCGGAAATCGAACATTCCATTAAAAAACGCTGCACAAGTTTATCCGCCACCTATTCTTTAAATTAGTTATATTTTTGAATAGCGCCATCTACATGTAAAAACTGCATAGCTTTACAGATGCTACGGCTGAAACGAAGCATCGTGACGATGACGTCACGACGCGCAGCACAGGCGCAAGCAGTGGAAGTACGGAAAACGGAAACATGGATAACTTCTGTGTTTTTCGTCCGATTGGATTGTAATTTGGGGAACAGATTTATATTACCAAAGCAGAAAGCTGTAACTTCAATACTTCTCCTGATAATCGAAAATTATCGATTTGCGAGGGCGGTGGGCGTGGCATCAAAAATTGAAAATAAATTCGATCTACCTATGGACCTTCCGACCGATACAGGTACCTTCATGTGAAATATGGTGTCTCTAGCTTTTGTAATAGCTGAGATCCAGACGTTCAAACGAACAGACAGATGGACATGGCTTAATCGACTCAGCTAATGATCCTGAGTCAGAATATATATACTTTGTGGGCTCTGCCACGTCTCCTTCTGCCTGTTACATACATTTACACAAACTTAGTATACCATTTTTGACCATTTTCAATGGTCGAATGGTATAAAAAATACGCTGAAAAGGCCAAATTTGACTAAAATTTGTTAAGACGACGATCTCCTGTTTTTGATGTTCTCCCTCTGAGTGCTGTCTTCGCTCGTTCTGCTCTCATTGTTATATTAATTCTCGTTATGAACGGTCGTGTCTATGTCGGGGCTTACTTGTTAGCATTTAAATAATAGCGCGATTATTTAATATATATTAAAAATATAATATGTACATTGTATTAGTGAGTATTTATATACAAATATTTGTGAGTTTGCATTTTGAGACGACATCAAGTTATTGAAAAATACATATATAACTCTGTTGCTTATACAGTATCCATGTAAAGTTTGTGTATTGTATACTATATAGTATGTGTGTGTATGTGTATGTGTGCTTAAGTCTATATAGAGATTACACATATATGTGTGCGCACATTAATAAACGGTCTGCCAATGATTTTGCGGTGAACACGATAAAACCAAAAGTCAAGTTCTGTTTATCTTTAATGGATACCACACGTACAGACCCTTGTGTGTGTTCCTTTGTGCATGTGTAGCCACATGTGTACATGTTTATAAGTGAAACGCGAACCGAATTGCAGAGCGAACCAAATAATATAATAAAATCGAAATTTTACTGCGGGAAATATTAACGCAAGTTGCACTTTGATTTTCGACAAGTTACACATAAGTGAATATGAATAACGTTGATAGAATTTGTCCAAACCCTTAAAATGTATAGAAATTATGCTTAGATAGGAGGCCTTCCTGTTTCGGTTTACTTCTGTTGCTGTTTATATTTTAATTACTTCAATCCCAGGAATAAGCCAGATATGCAAGAAACTAAAAAGTGATAAACTGCAAAGCTGATCGATTAATAGAACCACAAAAAATATCTTGCAATGAGAACATTAGACAGCTATAGTGATTCTAATGAAAAAGATGATTCTGCTAATGATGATGATGTTCCTGTTGAACACAATAAAAACAAAAAGGTACTACGTTCATCGAGTAAAACCCATGTCATAGTCACCGATCCTAAGTATAAACACAATCGGATCGAGAAGAGTTCCTCCAAAAATAAAGTAATCGAGCCAAAGTACAGACACAATCGGATTGAAAAGAGTGTCTCCAAAAGTAAAGTGACCGACGCGAAGGGAAATCATCAGATAGGTGGCTGCAATACCTTAAAACATTCACACAAAAGTGAATATGAATAACGTTGATAGAATTTGTCCAAACCCTTAAAATGTATAGAAATTATGCTTAGATAGGAGGCCTTCCTGTTTCGGTTTACTTCTGTTGCTGTTTATATTTTAATTACTTCAATCCCAGGAAAAATCGATAACTTTTAGTTAAGCTCGTAAGGGTAACAAGCATTCGCGATAAAAATATTTAGTTTCTTTTATATATTCGGTTTTGTTTATTTTTCAAACGAAAAGATAAAAACACATTTGGCTTTTAGTCAGAATAAAATTGTTTTCAGCATTTTGCGGGTTACGTCGAAACAATTGAATTTAAATATTTTGTGTTTTAGATTGCAGTAATGTTCATTCTTTTCATCTGTACATGAGAAAATACTCTTTTGTGTGTGTTTGTGTGTGTATGTGCGTGTGTGCGTGTGTCTGTGCCGTTAAAACATTTTCAATCTGTTTACTCTAGTACGAATATACGTACATATTTTTATGAATACATGTATACATCTACATGTGTGCTTTTCTAAACTATCTGAAATATCTTACCTAATCATAAAACATTTTATTTTAATTCAGAAAATTTCTTGCTAACAACTTCAGTTCTTATAAAAAGGGGGAGATAATAATGCAAAACGATAAGCAAAAAAGATATCTAAATGCAAGTAAGAATATGTTGGTGGAGTGTACACAAACCAAAATTTGAGTGTACTTTAAAAAGTTAACGTTCATAATACATACTTATACTTATGTATTCATCAATTGTACTTAACTTATATAAATGACGAGTGAAAAGTGTAATGAAAATGGATAGCAAGCCTGTTTTAGTAGCGCCTTCGGTGCGTCGCACTTCCAGCATCAAACGTCTATTTTCATGGGGAAGTCAAGGTAAGTGATAAGCAAAAGCCTCCGCTTCGAATCAGACTTTTATAATGAATGATTGTACTCGTGTAAAATATTATGTAAAAACGTCCAATTTTCAAAAAAAAAAAAAAGAAAACGACTATATATTATCGGTGTAAGCAAGAAATTTGTAAAGATAAACTCATAGGGGTCAAATAAGAGAACCGTGTTTATCTAAAGTGATGGGTATAGTATGTTTTAGGATAGTATATTGTAAACAAGCTGGGTCCAAAGTGGCAGCGATGTATGAAAAAGGAGCACATGCCTTTATCTTTACACCGTGTGCTGAATCTTGTCAGCTACGAGTATATATTTATTTGCATATTATTACTTCCTGTCTCGTTTTAAAGTTAATTCTACTTCCACATCAACACTATCTATACGGAGTACAGGGTATATAAAAATGCGGACAAATGTGCAAAGAGCTTTTTGAAAAGCTTTTGGCTCACAAAAAGCTTGGTCACAAACCACCCAGACATAACTTGTCAATATGTTTGCTCTGTCTGCTTTGTTCTGTTTGGTCTTTGGGGATCGTTTGGCGATTGGCAACGAATTTAAGCTTTTTCATTTGATTTTACAGTCTAGCTTTATTATTGTTCTTTCGCTCTCTTGACGAGGCACATTCATGTATTTATTCTTAACGATTGTGTAATTGTTAATCAGCGACAAATAAATTTGTAATTATTGATAAAGTATCAACACAAAAACTCTTGAGCGAAGATAAAGTATAGTTAACTGAATAAAATTCTGTCCGTCTTTTCTTATTTGGTTCTATGAGCCGACCCATGTTTTGTGCTAAAAATTGATTTCGCGTAGGTGACTAAGAACTATAAAGAAAACAGCGTGTGAAAGCAAATAATCGGAGAACAGAATGTCATTAATATTGACAAAACATATTTAAAGAGTGACTAAATGCAGTTACCCTGAAAAAAAAAAGCTGATTGTGTGTATAATTCTGATGCGCAAAAACAAAACAATATTTGTATAACACATTATGAATATTTAATACGTACGTGTTGCTAACAATAAAAATATTGTCTGTTTACCAAATTGTTTACAATTTCTCAAATTTTTAAGGTGTTTCTACGGACAGGATTTTTCGTAAAGTTATGCTTCTATTTGATTTGTAATTTGTTTTTTCTTTTTAAATTGCCGTTTTGAATATACACGTACTTTTGCCCCCAAAATGCAGCAAGCGCTCATTCGCTCAAGTTATTTTTACATTATCCATCAAGATGTACATACGTTTTCAGGCATTTATTGCATATATGTCTGTGTATATACAAACAGAATCAAGCTTGCACGCCTCAGACTTTCCTTTAGTACGAAAATAATTTTCCAATATCTTTTGAATTTGCTAAGAACTGTTCTGCAACTTATAGGATATAAAATAATAACTGTATTCGAAAAATATTATTTTTCATTCGAAACCTAAGCCAGATATGCAAGAAACTAAAAAGTGATAAACTGCAAAGCTGATCGATTAATAGAACCACAAAAAATATCTTGCAATGAGAACATTAGACAGCTATAGTGATTCTAATGAAAAAGATGATTCTGCTAATGATGATGATGTTCCTGTTGAACACAATAAAAACAAAAAGGTACTACGTTCATCGAGTAAAACCCATGTCATAGTCACCGATCCTAAGTATAAACACAATCGGATCGAGAAGAGTTCCTCCAAAAATAAAGTAATCGAGCCAAAGTACAGACACAATCGGATTGAAAAGAGTGTCTCCAAAAGTAAAGTGACCGACGCGAAGGGAAATCATCAGATAGGTGGCTGCAATACCTTAAAACATTCACGTAGTAATAAGAAGATCGTTGTAGTATGTTCAGATGTACCCAAAGAAGAGACAATGTCGTTCAGTAAAACCGAACCGAAGATCGCATCAAGCCTTAATCTTCAATCAATTGTCAAGTTCATAACAAACAATAAAAAACTTTTGCGATCGGACGATTTTGCTTTTATTCGACGAAAAACCCTGGCGGATGCGGCCTCGATAAGTCTACCGATAGCTGATAAAAATGTAAAGCTCATTAAGAAAGCGAAAAGCAAGGATCATTTTGATGAATCAAATAGTTTCGCAAGTACTGAGAGCCTAGGTGTTCTCAAATCTCCAAAACTACCATTTCACTCAAGAGTTGCGGCCAAGATAAACGAGTCCGCGAATATCTATAGAAAAAAGAAGCACAAAGCAACATTGGTATACAATGGATCAGACGAAGGTCCTGAAACTGAGACCTATAAACAGCACAGTGTTGGTGAGCAGGCGGAGATTACCTTATCGACTCCACAAAGCAAAAATCAAATAAAAAATACATTTCTTATTATCTGTTCGTTGAACGTCCTTAAAGCAATGTGATTATGTATGGACTAAATTATTATTAAATTAACATATACATCGTTTTTTCATCCGTTTTTAGATCGCGTGCCTTCATCGTCCATAGTTCGTCAACCGTCTGATCGAAGGCCCGATGTAAACGTGTCCTTGCGCTCGAATGGAAATCCATCATGCAATGCGTCGATGCTTAACAGCAGCGAATTGCAGAGCTCATTTCCCGCCGTATGCATTCCGAATACGGAAAATGCAGCTGGAAGTTCAGATTTAACAACGAGTTCGGGATCTGCAACCCTATCGAATTGCCTTGCAAGTGGCATAAGCGATTTAGGCCATACTACGGATGCAGTGGAGTCGAAAGATTTGCGACGTGAGAGGTTAGTTTACAATCATTGAATTAAAAAGTACTTTATAATTGATCGAAATATTTTTCCAATCGACCATTCCGCAGCTTTCATCCGCAGTCCAAGAGTGCACCAGTTTCTGTGAATCGCTCCGAATCGTACAAAGAACGTTTGTCGAACAAGCGCAACCGCAATAGTCGTCGCAAAACCTCCGATCCCAGTCTATCGTCGCGCAACACGTGAGTTTTAAAGCCTTTTTATACCATTCGACAATTAAAAATGGCCAAAAATGGTATACTAAGTTTGTGCAAATATATGTAACAGACAGAATGAGGCGTGGCAGACCCCACAAAGTATATATATCCTTTCTCAGGATCACTAGCCGAGTAAATTGAGCTATGTCCGTTTGTCTGTCTGTCTGTCCGTCACGCGTCTGTGTGAACACACAGCTATTATAAAAGCTAGAGACACCAAATTAGGCATAAAGGTATATAAACATTACAAGCTCCGAGAGTTTATTTCAAATTTGAGATGTGATAATTTCTTTCGAAACTGGGCGGATGTTATCTTACTGTCGGGTGAGCTCAACTGTAACTTTCCTTACTTGTTATGTTCATTATTATTTTCCACGACAAGTTTGTATTTGGGCTCTTAAGATCTTATAGTTAAGGTTAGAGTGTTTTTTTGACTGTACCACAAAAAATTCATAATTTTTACGCTGCGCAATGCGTAGTTTAATGCTGCAGCAACCTTTAGTTAGGAAATTAAAAGCGCTGTGGGCAATCAACCACCTGCAATGACATCAATTATAAGTATTAGCTCTCCCCTCATTGGGTCGTTTTGCAGGGGGTCATGGACTTGAGTTTCAAGGTAAAATGTGAGACACGTATATAGAAATAAGTATCACATCAGTATTATTTCCATCTCTTTGCAAGAGTGTTTGACTTACGGAATGACCGATGAATTGAGGAGTGGGAGGAAGAAAGGAAATGTGGTCTAACTTCGATATTATCTTACCGACAGTCCCTTTGGCTCTAAATCAACATTACGCGCAAGAAAAATATTGACTGGCTGCACCTACCTCTCTTGGTCATATACGTTAAATGGCAGTGTTCGCTGTTAGCTCGACTCAAGTGGCGGTGTCACTGCAACACTGCAGGGAAATATTGCGAAAACTTTCCTGAACGGAAAACCATCACACTTAACGAAATGAAAAGCAAAGCTCGTTATATGCGCAGCAAAAGCTGTAAGGAGATATTGGGCAACAGCTATGATAAGTATGCGCCTATATAGGAATTATGAGTCAGGATTTACCATCTAAAATTATCGGGTGCTCTTGCACGGTCCCTGCCAAGAATCTAATCCAATCTAAATTAACAAAACTATAACTTTGCATAGGTCTTCTTCAGCAATTATTGAAAAGAAAACATTGTCAATTTAAAATCGATTTAAACAAAAATTCTATTAAAACCGTAATTTTTTGTCTATTTTCAGCGATGAGCAAACCCATCTGCCTCTCTCAAATTCAAATTACACGGGCAGTTCGACTTCTAGTCTCTCGTCGGGAGATGGCTCCGATACCCCAAGCATATCAATGGAACATGTCGCCAGTGGCATATCGGGAGGAGCCATTGGTGGACACACGGCCATAACTAGTACAGCAAACGTTCACCAGCATCCGCATCTGATAATACAGCAGAACGCAAACTTGCACAGTCAGCAGGACTCGTTCCAGGGCAGCGTTGGCAGCAGTAGCAGTGCAAGCAACACAAACTTTTGGAATGCCACGGCGCTTCCGCGTCAATGTAATTTCGAAAGTGATGACGATGAGGACTTCAATGAGACCGATTGGAGCTCGATTGTCCCCGTTGAAATGCTGGCAGCATTAACAGACGGCGAAAAGAAGCGTCAGGAAATTATCAATGGTAAGTTCAATTAATTTAATATATTAATATCGAAATAGTTGCTTATTTTATTCCTTTTCTACAGAAATCTATCAAACCGAGCGCAATCATGTGCGAACACTCAAATTGTTGGATCGCCTGTTCTTTCTGCCGTTATACTATAGCGGATTGCTCTCTCAGGATCACTTACTTTTATTGTTTCCACCCGCACTGTTGTCGTTGCGAGAGTTGCACGGTGCCTTTGAACAGAAGTTGAAAGTGCGTCGTGTCGAGCATAATCATGTAGTGAAACACATAGGGGACTTGCTCTCGGAAATGTTTGATGGTCAGTCGGGTGAAGTGTTGTGTGAGCATGCGGCACAGTTTTGTGCACGTCAGCAAATTGCCTTGGAGGGACTTAAGGAGAAGCGGCACAAGGACGAACAGTTGCAAAAGCTGCTAAGGAAATCAGAGTCGCATAAGGCTTGTCGTCGTTTGGAGTTAAAGGATTTGCTACCCACGGTATTACAGCGCCTGACCAAATACCCCTTGCTGTTTGAGAATCTTTATAAGGTAACGCTTCGAGTGTTACCAGAGAGCACCAGCGAAGCGGAGGCCATACAACGTGCCGTTGAATCGTCTAAGAAAATTCTTGTCGAAGTTAACAAAGCCGTTAAGACGGCCGAGGATGCTCACAAGTAATTCAAATTAAGTGAAAATCGATACTAGATCTGAGTAATATTGAAATACGCTTTCAGGTTGCAAAACATTCAGCGAAAATTGGACAAGTCCTCCTACGACAAGGAAGAGTTTAAGAAGTTAGATCTGACACAACATCGTCTAATACACGATGGCAACTTGACAATGAAAAAAAATCCCAGCATACAGCTGCATGGTCTTCTCTTCGAAAACATGATTGTTTTGCTTACAAAACAGGTAGATATTGTGTTAGTTATTGTTATTGTTTATTTTTTTCTTATTCGTTTATTGTTTTCATGTCGCCCAGGACGATAAGTATTTGCTCAAGAATCTTCATACGCCTCTAACCGTCAGCAATAAGCCAGTTAGTCCTATAATGAGCATTGACTCTGAGACTTTAGTTCGCCAGGAAGCTGCCGATAAGAACTCGTTCTTCTTAATCAAGACAAAGACCTCGCAAATGCTAGAGTTGCGTGCGCCAAGCAGCTCTGAGTGCAAAACGTAAGTTTTACATTTGGAAATATATATTTAATACGGAGTTAGACCACTAAAGGCAACGGGTACTAAATTACAAAAATAGTCCTCTAAATCGATATTGAATAACATTCATAAAAAATAGAAAACTTCTCAAGCTACTCTCTATTGAGTAGCTTTCAACATAGCAAGGCAGATGTCATTTTTTCGCTAGCATTACGCTTTGTAGTACAATAAAATTACGCATTTAGTTTTGCTTGTTTAGGAAAAACTACTCAGATGCAATTGGTTGTATAGGAATTTATTGAAAAGTAATTTAAAATTGCCAATAAAAGTAAATACAACTTCTATAATATTTTAAAGTCGGCAGATAAAACAATCTTAACGCTTGCGGAAAGAACTAAATTTGGACTTATGCTTGTTTTCAATGATCAATGTCAATAGCAAACTATTTAAGAACAATTAAGATGTAAGGGTATCTTATTTGGCAAAGATGCCTAAGAATATGGAAAGATCAGTTGCTAATTGATCTACTGTATGAAATACACTTGTTTCAACTTGGATTGAGCTTGTTCATTGATCATTTTAGTTTCTTTAACTTATTTCTGAGAATAGATTTGCAAAACTATTAATTCCAATTCACTTTAAGCCGATCTGTAAGGGTATTTAAAAATTGCCTTACCGAAAATGATTGTTTTGCTGCAACGAGATTTGCTTTGATTGTTTTTATTGTAAATCTGCTCTCTCTCTCTCTCTCTCTTGCGTCTCTGCTCTCGCACACACATGACCTCAGTAAAAATCTCACAAAACACAAAAGTCTGCGTATGACGGTGTCAAAAGCATATGAGAGTGTGCAAGTGTGTTTGTGTGTGTGCAGTACATGTTAACCATAGACCGCCTGTCGGAGACGAGAGCTTTTCCAAACGTGTCGCATCCGCTACAATGAGCTATGGTAGGGTGATATTGTGTGCTGTGTGTTATTGGATGCTTTTAAATTAGCTCAGTTTGCGTGTAGTGTTTGACGCGTGTGCGTGTTTCCCACTCAAAAACGTGTTCAACGTGTTCTGCACACAGATTTTTTATATATATATTTTGAATTTAAAATGTATATTTTTATTTTGTGTTTTTCACCCTCCCGTAGTGTAGCTTTGTGTTAACTGACCTTAAAGTACACAAATATAAATATACAAAAGAAATACTTATATAGTATACTTAAAAATATTTTCCTGTTGGTCCATTTGATCAATTTTATAACCATCTCTTGATATAACTTGTTTCACTGATATTTTCCTAAACTCTATTATAAATAAAATTTAAAAGCTTGACAGGGTAGAAAATATTTTATTACAGTTTACATAATTCATGCATTTATTTTACTGTCTTTAAAAGTAACAGTACTATACGTTGAATAACAATTTGAGTCTATGTACTATAAACACTTCAAATACCATTTGTAAAGAAGTGTACAATTCAGCTACTCAGGTTTCATTAACAACTCATTGACATCAAAACCAACAACAAAACCAACAACAGTAACAACAATAACAGCAAGAACAACAACAACAACTATCAAAAAGGCACGAAGGGACGAATAAGCCGATGTGACAATGAAACTAATTTAAAAGCATTTCCATTGTGGTTTTGTTGAACTTATTTAAACATATATACACACTCTTATGTTTATACAGTAAAGTCGGGTATATACATATATATATGAAGAGTGTATATTAACTAAACGGTTTGTATTACCTTTGTTGTCTTACCATGAGTTTTCTGTCACCGGATGACTTATTCGGTGGCTTACGGCGCAAGAGCCTCTGCAATGACGGCTTATCTTTATTATCGAACAAACACAACTCAAATACCCTGCAAGATCCCAGTAAGTCCAAGTGTAGTCGCCGTCGTGGCAGTTTCAATGAGATCTTTAGCTTAAAGAGCGTTTGGGAACACAACTTCATCCCCGAAATCAAACACACTCGACGTCCTTCATTGGTGTCCAGGTGAAAATTAATATTAATATTATAAATACATTATTATACCATTCAACCATTGAAATGGTTAAAAATGGTATACTAAATTTGTGCAAATGTATGTAACAGACAGAAGAAGGAGTGGCAGACCCCACAAAGTATATATATTATGGCTCAGGATCACTAGCCGAGTCGATTCAGCCATGTCCGTTTGTCTGTCTGTCTGTCCGTCACGTGTCTGTGTGAACACACAGATCTCAGCTATTATGAAAGCTAGAGACACCAAATTTGGCATGAAGGTGTATAAACATCAGAAGCTCCTTGAGTTTATTTGAAATTCGAGATGCCACGCCCCACCGCCTCTGAAAATTGATTATTACATTTTTGAGTTAGCTTTGTGGCGAAAGTATTAAAGCTTTAACGTTTTGCTTTAACACACACATAGATATATACTATATGCATATATATTCCAGATTCCGATCGGATCATAAACAAAATAGTTATTCAATTAAACGTTTTCCGTAGTTCCGCCGCTTGCGCCTTTGCAGCACGTCGTGACGTCATCGTCGCGTTGCTTCGATTCAGCCGTAGCGTGTGTAAAGCTGATTGCTATGACGTTTTCATATGTAGATGGCGCTATTCAAAGATAGATCTAATTTAAACAATAGGTGGCATATAAACTTTTGCAGAGGAAATATAAGTGTGATAAAATCTTTTTCGAAACTGGAAGAATGGTATCTTAGTGTCGGGTGCGGTCGACTGTAGCTTTCTTTACTTGTTAATAATACACAAGTTTATTGATAATAAGGAAAAGGTTATATATGGCATTATAAAATAAGCATAATTAAAGAATTTAAATGAGTAATTATTTTTATCTGTTGAATAAAAAACTGAAGCAGTAAATGAAAATATATTTTGCCCATTGAGTATCTCCACATGTTAATATTTACATGAAAGTATTTTTATATAATTTTACATTTTTACTCACTTCAAAGCGATAATCCAGAAAATGGTACTCACTTGCTTAAGCTTTATTTGGTTAACTTGATTATTGCATTTTTTCAATTTATTCATTACCCTACGTTTGTTTGCAGATGGTTTAAACATATTTCTGACGCTGCTGCACAACAGTATAAGCCTCGCTCGAAGACCGCGAACAGTCAGGATGCCACTTTCGACGATGCGATTGCCACGACATTAATACAATCTCACAACAAGGAATCAGTGGAGCCAACACCCTATCGCTCGCAACCGGCAAGCGCGACTGCGACCGTGACGACAACTCCGCTGGCACCGCCGCTGCCGATGGCCGTGGTGACACCGGCGCCAATTGCGAACAATAATGATATTGGTGGGTCGGATCAGCTGCGCCGGCAGAGCACACAGAGAGACAACTCGGGCTATTACAACATATCGCCTAAGCGACGACTCAGCCAAAACGATAATGGTCCATCAGTTAATCGTACCATGTCAACGCGTAGCTGTGGCGAACCAAATAACAATTATCCAATTGCTGGCCAGGATTCAAGTTCCGTTGTGTTGCGTCATACTCAGTCGGCACGGGAGCCCAACATCGGCAACGGTGGCGACGGAGCGAGCAACGAGGAGCGGCCTGCGGTGACTTACGGCATGGTTGGGGGTCAGTCGAAACGAGATAGTGCGAGCATTGTCTGTTCGAATAATTCGAATAATACACGAACATTACTTATGCAATCACCCCTCGTTGACCCGACTGCGATACAGATCAGCATCAGTCCGGCACACACTGCCGAGCCCGTGTTGACGCCGGGGGAGAGATTACGTCGCTTGGACGCCTCGATACGCGATGGATTGTTGGAGAAACAAAGAATTATATGTGATATCTTCCGCTTGCCAGTCGAGCATTTCAATGAGATTGTTGATATTGCCATGATGCCAGAAGCACCCAAAGACAGCGCTGATATTGCCCTAGCTGCCTACGATCAAGTGCAGACGCTAACTAAGATTCTTAATGATTACATGCACGTTTCACCCGAACATGAGATTTCGGCTGTTTCTACAGCAGTTTGTGATCATTGCCACGAAATGGAAAAGGCGCGTAAGACGGCCACACGGATGCCACCACCACCTTTGCCACCGCCGAACAAACAGCAAGCGCAGGCGCAACATCTGACGCCACAATTGAAACGAATCCCCAAGCAGCAGGCGTCGGAGGTTGATAATGTTGGCATACACGAAGACGACGATGGATATTGTGAGATTGACGAACTACGCTTACCGGCAAATTTGGCAAAGTCACCGGATGCGCCAACCACACCGTTGGCTCCATTCAAGTATTCAGTTGGTGCTGAAACTCCGCCGGAGGTAAGCAAACGACAGAGCACCATTAGCGTTGATAGCATTCCCGAGGAGGCTGCCGATGATTCGCAAAAGGGCTTTAAGATAGAGTTAAAGAAGTCTGAAGCGGAACTTCAAGTAGAACCCTCGACTGTAGTAACGGAAAAGGAGAGCGATGACACAACGACGTCAGTTAAAGAGGATAACGAGAAAGCTGAGCCAGCAAAGGCAACGGAAAATGCAAAAGTCTCAGCGGAAAAAACAGCTGTCATTGAAGCTGAAGTAATTGAAGCTGTAAATGTAAAAAAAAGTGATCACATTGAAATCGACAATGTGTATGATACTTTGGTAAGTGCTCGCAGGAACTATAACTGTAATTTGAATAAATTGAATTTTTATATTATTTCTCTGAGTTTAGGCTGCACTTAGTAAGGCTCACACAATATTATCGACAATTGATAGCTCTACACAGACAACCATGACACTTTCAATGTCATTTACGAAGGAGAACGCTACTAGCTCCACATCTGCGTCTGCATCTGCGTCAAACTCATGTGGGCTCAATCGGATACAGCACGCAAGCTCCATGGAGCCAAGCGTTCCATGTCATGCTCTAAGCAGCATAGTAAATGTGTTAAATGAACAAATTTCGTTACTTTTAGTAAGTTACCTTAAAAAAAAATTTTTAAGTAGCATTTTATACTCATATATAAAATGGTTTTCTTATTTTCTATAGCCCAAAATCAATGAGCGCGATATGGAACGCGAGCGTTTACGCAAGGAAAACTTACATTTACGTGAACTTTTAAGTGCAATGCATGAACGTCAGCGAGTTGATGCACTAAAGGTAATTTAATCTTCAATACAAAAACGTGCGATTGTATTTATATAACTGAAAAAGTTGAAATTACAGCAAACTCCAACCGATATCCTGACTATTCTGCAAGCAGCTGATGCAGAATTTGAAGATGATATTGATGTCATTTCCAACACTTCTTTGACTCCGACGCCAACGCCCTTACCCTCAACCCCACCGGCCAGAGAAGAGCACGTTGAGCGGCAGGATTTGCAAATGGAATTATTAAGCAGTAAGGAGAACATCGATCACGAAGTTCAATTGCTTGCCGGATCTCTTAAGTTACCGGAAACTCTGACAGGGAAGAATTGCAAAGCGGAGCAACAGGAAAAGGAGCAGCGCGAACAAGAGCTTGAGCAGGAGCAGAAGCAGGATGAACTAAACAGAATCGTTAAGAACTAAGTAAGTGAAATTAAATAATATTTATACCATTCGACCATTAAAAAGGCCAAATATGGTATACTAAGTTTGTGCAAATGTATGTAACAGGCAAAGTATATATATTCTTGCTCAGAATCACTAGCCAAGTCAATTGAGCCCAGTTCCTTTTGTCTGTCTGTTTGAACGCACGGACCTAAGATATTATAAATGCTAGAAATGCCGCCCCTGCAAGTCGAAAGAAAACTTTTAAATTTCATTTATTACAAAAGTTTCAAAGTTACAACTTTATGCTTTGGCATACATCGAGATAACTCATCCAACTTGCAATCCGATCGGACAATAAAGGCAGAAGTTATTCAACTAAATATTTTCCATAGCTTTTCTGGATTCACGTTGCAGCATTTAGTGACGACATAGTTGCGACGCGTTGCTTTAGTCTTACCGTGTGTGTCTGTATGTTTGTGACAACAAGTAGGCAAAGCTGCTATGATATCTTCGCAGTAGCGCTATCTATTAAAAAGGTGATCTAAGAGGAAAACGTTGCATAGATGGCGGTATAAAATATGCAGAAATTCTCGCTGGAATTCAAAGTAACGGCTTTTTAAATTTGGGCGAATGGTATTTTACTGTCGGGCGCTCACGACTGTAGCTTTCCTTGTTTTGACTAATACCGGTTTTTTCCCACAGCAGACACGAAACAGTAATTCCCAAACTGTAGACACGTGGAGCTGAAGGATTCGGGGATTTCTCTATGCTTATACGCATGCACACAGACCTGGATGAGGAATGAGGATGTGTGCAGCTTCGCAACGTCATTGTCCAATTGAATTGGCAGTGTCTATGTTAATATAAATAGCCTTATTTAAAATGTAAACTACACACTAAAGCTGCGCGCTGGATTTGACAAGTGGTTAACTGTATTGTCTTGAGGGTGAAATAAGTTTTTGATTGATTAAAATCATACACATATACATATACATATATATTCCATATAGTGACATTAATTAAATCTATTAAATATAATCTTGATTATTTCCTGATAAAAAAAAAACACCAAACAAAACAAATTAAACAAAAACACACAATTATTTTCTTATCAAATCATTTCTACAATATAATTGATGTAGAACAAACAAACAACCACAAGCCCGCGCACTAATGGTTAATATATACAATGTTTTATACATTTCTAGACCCCACTGTATTATGTGAAACTAACTAAAGAACAACAAAGCATTATCTATTGTATCGTATAAGGCTTTATCATAGTTAAAGCTTAGTAAATTTATCAATTGTATTTAAAAATTAAAAATAATAGAAAGTTTTTCACAAAACGTAGCAACCGCAAAAGTAAAAACAAAAAATCACAAAGCAAACTTTCTGATTGGATTGCATACAAGCCTTAAAAAGACTGCACACGAATCGATGCGGTAAATTATATGTACTTATGTAACCCTGCAATCGCTGCGTGTGCAGTCTCACATTCAATGTAAGAGGAAAATTAACTGTTTGGCCTTCAGAATCAGACTTGGTTTACACTTGTACACTCTTTGAGCAAAGCTTTTAAATTAAAAAAAAACATCAAACTAACAAATATATAAATTAAACTATTTTCGTATACATATATATATATATATATATATATATATATATATATATATATATCACTTTGTATTTGCAAAAAAAAAAAAAACAATGTTTTATACAAACTACAAACCGAAATACAAAATAATTACAGTGTGTGTATTAGCGTTTAAATATTTCTTTTATAGACTCAAGCAAGGGTTGTATTATAAATTGACAAGCAGAAAACCGGTTTTAAAAGTCCTTGAAAAATTTGCAATTACTTGAAGCTAGTCTAGCTTTGTTTAAGTTTAAGTATTTCAAGGTTCTTTTAAAGAAATGTTTCACCCACCCTGAAATTGAAATTGTTTTTTTGTTTTGGTTTTTAAAAATATCTGTCATAATTTATTTAATGCTTTTGCCATTTTAGTTGGGATTTGTTTTATTACATTATTGTTCATTGATTTCATTAAAACAAGTACATTTCGCTTTATTAATACAATGCTAAATTTTTATTGTAATTTTTTTTTGATTAATCAACTTGTGTGTGTGTTTTTCTGAATGCATAAATTAGTTTTTTCAAGTTTTCAATGCCTTTTGGATTTGAATAAGTTATATCTTATCAAAATTTCACGATTCCCTCATATTTACGGAGACCGGAACAACAATTCAGAACATGTGTTCAAATATTTTTGCATATACAATGCACATATACAACACATACATAAATATATTATATTTTATAATTTACCATGATTTGATGCTACACTAAACAAATATATAGGTTTTTTTATTAACTTTACATTCATTGATACTGGTTAATGGTATATATTGCGTAGTACGAATAGTATTTTATAAGATGATTAAATGAGTAAAATTATTACTGCAACAAGTATCTAGGGGCATATTTAGATCCAAAAACAAATATATAAACAGTTTTTTGATTACTATTTTGACTATTTTTTCAAACGTTTTTAAAGACATAAAATTAACACAGAAATAATCTTTTGGCTTAAAAAATAATATAGAAAATAATTAAATGGCCCTAGGCAAACTCGTTTTGTAAATACTTCTGCAACTCATCTCTATTTATTTTTAATTTCATTTTTAGAATATACATTTTGGCGTCGAGTTTTAATGTTTCTCTATATATGCGCTAAATTTAAACTACCCTGGCCACGGTTTCTCCAGCTTCCATTGAAGAATACTTAGAAGAGAGATCAAAGAGAGCAGCGGGCAGCGAATAGGTCGCTATGTCGCTGTATAAAGGTTATGTTTGTATAAGCAGTAAGTAAGATTAACTATCGTTCATACTGGTGTGTAGTAACAATTTCTTTCCCTGTTCTGGCGGGTGTGTATGTAAATTTGTTTAAAAAACGCTTTGTTGCTTAATTCTCTTTGTTGTTGTTTTCTTTGTCTTTTGTTGTCAACCTATTGTTATAGTAAAGAAGCTAAACCCAAAAAGCTTTAGAGTTATGTGGGGGCTTTGCTCAACAAAATAATACAATACATTCACTTAATAAATAACGTTTAAAGCATATTTATATGTATATATATATATATTTATTTATTTTTTCTCGGTATATAATATGTATTTATCATACTAAATATATATATATATGTATACTATTATGTATATTGCAACAAATTTCCACTACAAAAAACTGCATACATAACTTAGGGGGCTAGCTTATAAATTACTATCATTAATTTTATGTTATGCATAATCTGTAAGGATAGGGTTCAATCTAGCTCAAGCAGATTTCATAATTTCTGCACTATCTTAATTTCTGTTCCATAACATTGCTAAAGCAAATGCATGGCATTGTTTTAGTTGTTGTTGTTGTTATACCATTGCAGATGGTATATTAAATTTGGCGAGAAGTTTGCAACGCACCTTAGGGAGTCATCTCCGACCCTATAGCCATGTCCGTCTGTCCGTCCGTCTGTCTGTTGCAACGCAAACTAGTCTCTCAGTTTTAGAGCTATCTTGATGAAACTTGGTATACATGCTTCTTATTGCCGCACGCTGTAAATAAGTCGGAACGAGTCGGATCGGACCAATATATCGTATAGCTGCTATAGAACGGTCGAATTATGTTATTTTTTAAGATATCGCTATGAACCTTTCCCAATATATGTCTTAGTGTGTCCATTAAATGCTGTGCAAGTTTTATTAAAATCGGACAGATATATTGTTAAGTTGCCATAGAACCTTTCGGCCCATTTAATATGTGGAATAACTGCAATGGTATAAAACCTTCGGCGTGTCGAAGGTAGCCTTTCTTTCTTGTTTTTATTTTGTTACTATTGTTCTTACATATGGTTGACATCGGTGTATTTGGGTGTAAGCCAACTTGTGGAATATATGCTTGTAAATAGTTGGTGTAATAATTGTGTTTGCCATTTTGCACTTCCAAAAAAACGTGTGTGTGTCGACAAAGGAGATGAAGAAGGATAAGATCCGCTTAGTAGGTGGGCTGCTGGTACTCCATACCACCCTGCTGCTCCATTCCTTTAATGTGGTTTTAATTGTAACATTTTTGCAAAACAAGATATACATGTCGAACTTACCACCCTGCTGGGGTTGTCCAAACGGCGAGGCGCTGTACTGCTCATTGTCGTTGTCCATGGAATAACTGTAGGCCTGCTGATGAACCACGTTTGCCGGGTCAGTCTCAAAGGCTGAGGTGAACTCATCACCGGCGCCAATCAAAAAGCGTTTATACGCCATAAATGCACAGAGAGCCTGAATTTGAAATAGTTTGTATAAACTGAGGAGAACCCTTGTAGTTGTGTTTATTTACCCAACTAAAAATGTTAAAAAAGCAGAAGACAATGGCCGTCTTCATGCTGCCGGCACCAATGCCTAGGGGCGGCATGGGAGCTGAGCTCCATTGGGACCATAGGTAGAAGAATGCAATAAAGTACATAAAAGCCCAGAGAGCTAAGGGAGAAAAACAAGAAAAGAACATAAAATGAAGTGTATCACATATATAGTTTTTTTAGCGAGCATACCAGAGAATCCCATGTCGGCCATGACATAACGCTTTCTACTCTTCACCGAAGACATCCGCTCAAAGAGGAACTCTCCACCGATGAAGCCCATAGAGGCGAGAAAACCGAATACCCCAATGATATTTCCATATTTACAGGCCATGCCATCATTATTGTACAGACAGTACTCCTTGCCATCCTTTTCCACCCAGCCCTCTGACGATATGCAGCCAAAGACCACAATGGAGAAGAGCTAAAAATGAAAAAATCATAATATTGAACAAACACCTTAGTTAAATATTTATTGTAAGACTGCAGAAAGTGAACAAGCCATACCTCTCACCCACAACATAGAGATGTTTAGATACGTATGTATGTATGTTCTGTATATATTGATTTTATGGAGCAGGTGCAACAAACCAGAAGTTCAAGTACACCCACACACACGTAAGTATATGCACACCGACACACACGTACTCGCATTTAGATTTATGACCTATTTTTTACTGAAGGCCATGTTTAGCCTGGCCTGGCCAAGTAAGCAATATCAAAGAACACAGGACCTTGGTCGCTTTTTGCTTTTTCCCTTAGCTTTGCGAGCAACGGGAAAGCAGACTGTACATAAGAGTCACCAGAATTTTTAAAACTTTTAAATAAGAATTTACCCTTGATATATTTAGTTTTTAAATGTAATGTGATTACTCAAGTTCCCAAAACAATTTATAAGCAGCAAAATTTATTTAAGATATGAAATAAAAGAAGCAACAAACGTAACTACAAAAAAAAATTGAACTTCAATGACGCTGTTATAATGGGTTGCGATTATAGAATAGAGCATTAGGTGTTTTTTTATGGTATATCAAATAATAAAGTATTGACTATATAGACTATAAAAAGGGAATCTTGCAACATTTCCATTGCATTGCACCAATATATATATATATATATATATATATATATATATACGAATCCAGATCGAGGGTCTTGAATAAAATAATACAATTGTTTTTATTAAACACTTTAATTCTTTCGATAAATCACCAGAGCCTTAGGATTGACGACAAATTTGAATACTCAGAACTAAACTATTTTGTACGCTGACTTAAGAGTTAGAGAGTTAGTGACGTTGTTCGGGTCTATCGGGAAGCGAGAGTTCTCGATTATTTAATTATCCTGAGGCAAGTTCGTGAAGATGAAGTAGCTTTAAAAATAAAGTTTTATTACTTCAGTTGGCCGCTGTAGCCAAGTGATTCAAGTTGTTTATCTCTGTCTGGACTTTGGGCCAGAAGTTTGCAACGCACCTTAGAATACATCTCTGACCCTATAAAGTATATATATTCTTTATCAGCATCAATAGGGGAGTCGAACCAGCCACGTCCGTCTGTCAACGCAAACTAGTCTCTCAGTTTTAAAGCTATCCTAAAGAAACTTGGTATACATGCTTCTCAATACTGCACGTTGTAAATAAGTCGGAACAAGCCGAATTGGACAGATGTATCGTATATCGTATACCATTAAACCTATTTTTGTCATTTTTCAAAATATCGCCATGAAATTTTGGCTATCAAGTTTGTCCTTTAAAGGCTGTGAAAATTTTATCGAAATTGGGCCGATATATCGAAAAGCTTCCATAGAACCTATTGGCCGACTTTCATAATTTTTCAAGATATCGATGTGAAACTTTCCTGACATATGTCTAAGTATGATCATTAAATGCTATGCAATTTTTTTTTTAATCGGACTGATGTATCGTATAGGTGCCATAGAACCTATTAGCCGATTTAATATGTGGAGTAACAACGATAGTAAATAACCATTGGCGTGTTTGTTTTTGTTTAGGATCAATGCTCTAGGAAAGATTGTTCTATGGTAGGAGTCAATCGAAGGGCTCTCGTTTGTTGATTAATTTTGTTCTTGTGTGTAAATGTGTGTGTGGGTCTTAAATATAGTTGTTTTGGGGAGTTCAGGTGTTGGTGTAGAATGGATATATGTATTAAAAATATATATATGGGCAATTATTCAAAATGTCAACCGGAAGCGAATTTTTAAACATCAGCAAATTTGGAGAGTTTCGAAATTCGAAATAAGACAAATATTGAAAATAATAATTTTCTGAACTTGTATTTAACTGTTTATATAAAGAAAACTGATCACGAACATAAGAATTATGTTTTTTTTTTTACCTTTAACTGCTCTAAAAGGCTTATTTTCTCACTAATTGTTTTATATTGTGTACATTTATCAATGTTTAAACTTTGCTTTCGCGACCGAAAACACCTTCTATTTGCTGTAGCTTCGTAATTAGTGCAAATAAAAACCTGTAATCACGTGTGCAAATCAAGTTTAGTGTCAGCAATAGAGCTGCAAACTAAATTTTTGAAGATCGATCCCAGAAAATTGATAACAATTAAAAAGTAGTGTGCGTTCGCGATGCATTGACAAGATTTAAAGCAAACGTTAGATGTATTACTATACAAAAAATAATATGAGGATCTATGCAACACATCAAGATAGATGTGCTTTCGCTAATACAAAGGGTTAAGTGTCCAGTGAAATGTCACAAGTCCCCTAGGCAGCATGTAAATAGGTAGAGGGAAATGTTTTGAAGTACTCAACTTACCCAGCACAGAGCGCGTATGATAACTTGGGGTTTCATGGCAAACGTGAGCGGATCGAAGGGGCCACCCGCCTTACCGCCGCCATAGGCTCCACCCGCATTTATATGGAGTATTTGATTGAGCACATCCATTTTCTTGACGCCTATATAGGGTTGTTTGCTTTGTGGAGTTTTTTTATTATTATTATTTTGTTGTTTTTTTTTTGTGTGAACGTGGCAAGCTTCAGTTCCTTGTTAAACAGTTTTGGGGTTTTTTTTTGCGTTTTTCTCGTCTTGTTGTGAAAAATCGAATGCTTCTTACAAAGCCAACTCAAGGGCAATGCGGGGGCGTCCTCTTGGACGTGTCGCTTGTGTTACCTTGTAAATGTGTGTAAGGCCACGATTTGTGCGTGTTTATGTGTTTGTGCAATTATAGATTACAGCACACCAGAAATAGCAAAAGACCTAAAACTGAGCTTCGTCTCCGCTTTGTGGTACACTCGCGCGAAATGATGTCGCAACCGTTGGTTTGTTTTATTTGTATGGTAAAAAAAATTAAACTTAGAAACACTGCGAAAAAGCCCTTTTTTATAAATAATGCATAATTGATTAATATTCGAAAAAATTCAAGGGCCTGATTTTCACTTTTACTTTTGCTTGCAAAATGGCCTACGCGCAGGACTATTAGCAAAATGTATGCAACGGTGCTGTGTGTTTGTTTGTATGGGCAAAAAAGTTTGCTCATTGGATTTAAGTTGGCGATTAATAAGCTTAAATATCGATAGTCATTCAACTATCGGGTGCAAAGAATCTATTCAAGCTCACATCTATGAACACAGCTAGCGTGAGAACAGAGTTGCCCATAAATTTATTGTCTGAAACGAACACAACATATTTAAATTGTACGTGTTACAAATTTAATTGTATTTTCCTTATAGCTCTTATTAAGTTATGTTAAACTTTTCTGAGAATATGTCGCAGCTATCGTTTCGTGAATCAAACAGTACTTTAGCAATAACAAAATATTTTAAAAATATGACGAGCACAAAGCATTCTACAAAGCCATTAGTAAATAAAAATCTGTTACAAGAGGTTGCACTCGTTCAGCTTCTGTGCAAAGACAAGCATACGACTGCTCGCCGAGGAAACTTGTTCTCTAAGCTCGGTGTATACTCCCTGCCTAAATGGGTGAAACCCCTAAAACAAGAACCTTACCCTAAGCAACGTACTAAATATCCAAAGCAAACGGATCTTAAAACTGACAAACTTCCAAATCACAAAAGACACAAGAAAATGATAATTAACCAACGCGACGTAGAGAAAATAAAAGAGCCAGCTAATCTTAAATTAGTTCACAATAAGTCTCAAAGACGTTTGCAAATATTTGAACCACAAATAAAACGAAAAAAAATTAATTTGAGCTCAAAGGCACACAATGTCACCATAAATAATGCATTTAAAATTGGAAGAGGACCAATAACTACAGTTTACTCTTTAACCGAATTTCAATTACTAAAAAATCAGAATAGTTTCAACAATACAAAACAAAAAGACGGCGAACTAGAGAATATTAAATTGGAATTGGGTCAGAAACTTAATGAATCTAAAACTGAAACTTTGACACCGCTAGGAAATACTCGAATAGTACGACAAACTCAAATGATAGCTTCTAAAACAGAAACAAATCAAAAGAATGTTGACCTATCAAGTGAAAAATTCGATAAAAATAAAACTCATTCTGTGGAAAAGATAAGCAAATTAGAACTCGAAAAAAGACAATCAATAGTTAATCAATTATTAAAGCAGCTGAATGCGACCCAATCAAATCAAAAATTTATTTCTCATCAATCTGATAAACTACCTTACAAAAATACCCGTAGCGAAACTTCCAACCATTCAAAGGAAATACTTGTGCCAGACAAACCAAATTCCATATTGAAGCACTCGGGTAATATTGCAAAACATTTAAAAAGTTCGTTTGACGTGGACCATCAAGAACAAATCCCAATAAAAGCCTTATCTGGTGTTAGAGTTCAAGAAGAGGATCCTGAGAAGACCATGTTAAACAAAAAAGCCGAGGGATTATTTTTTTCAAAACAAGATACGCTGCCTAAGATTAACTATAAAATACCCTACGGTAGAACTGTCAAAACTAATTCTAGAAAAAGAATATTCAAGGAAAATGAAAATGATGTTCCTTACCCAGCTTTCTCTGCTAATAAATCATTTCACCAAAAATTGAGAATCAAGGATAAACAAAAACAAAATGAACAAGAACAAGAACCTATCATCATCGAAAATAACGCCCCAGAGGCCCCATTTTCACATAGTTTTAGGACCATTGTTAGTGAAGAGTATCGCAAAAACCCGGAACAATATCCACTGTTTATGAGCAGATCAAATCTACATGGAAAAATACCTTCATCAATCAGCAGAGAAGACATAAGTATGGATTACAGTTTATTTAAAAAAGCTTTGGCTAATTTAAAAGGAAGAAAAAAAGGTATGTTCGGACACAGCCCAGCCAAAAGCACAATACAAATTAAGAATTCTGATTTAATTTTAGCTTCGGATGCAATAAGCGAACACTCCAACGATAGTTTCACAAGATTTAACGAAAAATACCATAAACGGTTAAAAAAGCGGCGCAGTATAACTTCAAAGAAGAGTATGGAAAGTACGCCAAGTCAAATGTCTAAATATAGTTTTCAAGTATTTGCCTCTAAATATGAAAGGGAATTCAAACAACTTACCCACAAACCTCGTCACTCTGTAGTTTCTATGGAAGTGCCAATTAAAAAGTCTCCTCTAACCATTAAGACGGGCTTAAAAAGCAGCAGTTCGTCATCCTCATTAAGCCAAGTTAAGCTTCCAAATGTGGACAGAAACATCAAAGAGCCGAAGGTTTTACAGCGTGATCCTTATCGAATTTCCATTATTGCACCAATTAATTATAATGAAATAGTCAGAATAAGCCAACCAAATCATACAGGAACCAATGGCAGTTTCAATTCATTGATTGGAAAAGGCAAGGAAAAATCAAAATCCCTTAAAAAAATTAGTGATCAGCGCCCGAGCATGATAGACGACCGAAGACCAAGCCGTGAGACTACAAGTCATTTCGAAGACACACCATCATACACTCCTGATGGTGAGTGGGAAAAATCGAATGGCATAGAGAGTAGACGGGATTATGAAAACAAAATAACGGAAATAATGACAAGAGTGGAAATTCGTGATGATATTCCAGTCAAAAAACTAGAGCGCAATTTTCTTAAAGAGGTCCTATCACAAAAATGGGAGACAAAGCGCTGCCGAACCCCAAGTAAACGGGAATTCAAAAAAAAATATCCTACTAAATTAGTACCACTCTTAAACCTGATTCAATCTGAAGGTGTTAGACCCTATATGATTCGACGCTATATTTTTAAGGACAAATTTTCGAAAGAGTCCCCCGCAAAAATTGATATAGATATTACTGGCAAAAAATGTCCTTTCATGTGTTATGATAAAATGAAAATGACGCACCCTTCAGTTCCGAAATGAAAAAGAAATCCAAAAATTTGGAGCTTAAAACGCACTACAAAGCCTTTTTGAAACCGATAGGAAATTCTGAAAAAATTGTTTAAAAACAACTAAGCACATTTGTAACTGTAAACGTTTACCGAGGTCTTAGTGACCTTTTCCTTTTCCTTTTCCTTATGACCTTTTCTATTTAGTCAAAGACCAACTGGCAGCCCACCAGGTTAAGTGAATTTGTAGTTCTACAGATAAACTCCATTTTCTGTTTTATACTTTGGCAATGACTTTAAACCTCCATTTCCAAGACAGTATATTCTGACGTCTCTTTGAGAATATTATATGTGTGTGGATGTTTGCAAATATACATCGGAAATTTAATAGGTTTTATTTAACAGGTTTTATTTGCGTACAAATAACAGGGTATTCTTTTCATAAATGCATTGCTGGTTGAGAACATAATTGCTCGGTTTTGATTTACTCGTTGGTGAATTTGGCTGGGCGCTTCTCAACAAAAGCCTCCATTCCCTCCTTGCGATCCGCCTGTTTACCAATAGAAACAAAATACATTACTTATATTAAGAATATTTATAACATATGTATTACGCAATCGAATTTCTTACCGTAGAGAAAGTTGCATGGAAAGTGCGACGCTCGAACTTCAGGCCCTCCTGCAGAGTTGTTTCGTAGGCTGTGTTCACAGCCTCCTTACACAGCTGCACAATCAAATTCGAGTGGGTGCCAATTTTTTCGCCTAATTTTACGGCCTCCCCAAGCAGCTGATCGGCCGGCACAACTTTGCTGACCAAGCCAACTTTCTCAGCTTCTTGGGCATTGATCATGTTGCCAGTCAGGCACATTTCCATTGCCTTAGACTTGCCGATGGCGCGAGTCAGTCGCTGGGTGCCACCAGCTCCGGGAATGGTGCCCAATGCAATTTCGGGTTGACCGAACTTGGCCTTGTCGCCCGCATAAATGATGTCGCACATCATGGCCAGCTCACAGCCACCACCGAGGGCGTAACCGTTGACAGCCGCAATGATAGGCTTCTGAATGCGTGCTACCTCAACCCAGTCGTTTAAAAAGTTACCTTGAATGCACTGGGAATATGTGTTGGGAGCCATCTCCTTAATATCAGCTCCAGCGGCAAATGCCTTCTCACTGCCTGTCAGCACAATGGCGGAAATTTTGCTATCCTTGCTGTACGTTTGCAGGGCAGTTGCAATTTCCTTCATAAGGCCATTACAAAGGGCATTTAGTGCCTTGGGGCGATTCAGAGTGATAATGGCAACATTTTTCTTCTCTCCAGTCACTTCCGTCTTAATGAATTCCCAGTTGCTACCTGCAGCAGAGAGACAATGATAGCAAGCACGTTGATATCAGATACCTTACGTAACCAATGTTATTTACTTGTATGGGCAACTAACGAAAATGTTTTATAAAGAACAGTTCAAAACCCTGTTGCTGTAGATGTATATGTTGAAATGTTTTTAAAGTGGACTTTGAGCTGGACTTTGTATGCAAATTAAATGTAGAGTAAAAGGAAAAACTTACAGCTGCTGCTGAAGCGGGTGGCCAATTGTGGCTGACGGGCCGCAACCTGGAGCAGATTTTGTGCACGCACAGTAAGCAGTTTTGCAATGTTGGCCATCTCTAACACCTAATTTATTGAATAATAAGATTTTTATTACTACGTTGATAGGTTGCTACTTACGATTAGAAAGCTGGATCAATTGTGGGAGAATCGGTGATCTTTGTTGCTTGTAGCCGGTTGGTATTTGGTGATGAACCAACCAAGAGCAAGGAGAAATTATCGATAATCGGTGTACACGTTTTGCTCGACATCACACAAGAAAACAAATAATTATAATATATTTTTCCTCTAAAATACGTTAAGTCAAGAAAAACTTGTTTTCAAACGTAAAAACCTTAATTTTTTATTATAATAAATTACGTTTAATCGATAACAGTCGATTAAGTATGAACAATTTCCCTTTATGGGGAAATTTAAAAATGGCGAGCATGAAACAAACGCTGCTATTGTGCTCAAATAAAATCCGACTTTTTAGTACAATTATTTCACCACTTTTATAAATTAATCTTATAATTTCCGCCCACAAAAAGAAAGACTAGAGTTCGAATGGTTAAATTCATAAATATATATCGCTTAGGGCTTGTTCAGTATTTCGGTGCTTTTACTATTTAAATACATAATTATAACGTATAAATCCTTATCGAAATGGTATATAATTACGAGATTGCTGATTGAAAAATTATAAAGAAAGTTTAGAATGATCAACTAAGTGCTGTATAGACTACTAGCAATATTTTAATTAAGTTCGCAATTACAGAATTAGGAAAAAAACTCATCATTGGTGCAACAATAAAAAAAGTAAATATTTGATGTATATTTATGCACGCCAGTGATCCATCAAAATTCTTTCAGGATGGAAATTCTCAAGGACGCAGCTCCTCAAAATGCGATTCTTACTTTTTGTGCGCCGACATGGGAGGAGTGCCAAAGAACTTGCGCTTCTTTACTGTTCCCTTAAGTGGTGTAGCTGTAAGTGATATGTAAATACGTTATAACATCGGATTGATTTATGCGTTATTATTAATATCTGCACTTACCATAAAGTGCGAGTAGATCCCGATTTTGACTGGGTGCTCGTTTGACGTTGCTACCAGGCACCATTGGAGGTGACAGCTCTGTTGCCATGTATTGCTGCCAATAGGTGCCCGGTAGCTCAAGAAGCGCCTTCATCACTTGCTTCTGGGTAAATACTTCTGTGTAAATTGCATGCTGATCCGGATCCGCCGAGGAGTAGCCGACAATTGTCGGCCCAAAAATCAACGATATGTTTTCAATGGGCATCATTACTACGGGACAGCTTGCAATGCGTTGAAAATGCAAAAGGAGAAACGCCAAAGTGTCGCGATTTGCCGGCGGTAGCTGTTTCACAGCTCTATAAAGTGATTGCTCGGCCAATTTATTATCTGGATTCTGCACGGCATTAGCAAAGTCTTTCCATTGGCTGGTTGGTATAAGCGGTTCGCGCAGCGTACGCAGGAAATCCTTGACACAACAGCACAGTACATAGATGTCTGTGTTGCCCAAATGAGGAGTTGTCTTGCCGCGTAGGAATTGCTCCTTAAGCGCCTTGTAGTCCCGCTCTGAGGAGGACATGCGATAAAGACCCACCTCGGTCAAGCCACGCGCTTCAATCTCATTAACACAGTGCACAATAAGTGCAGGGATCATCGGTGAACTTGTTGATGCAAAGTCGCACAGATAGCCCCTCATTGTCTTGGCTGTGGGTGTGCCCGACTGCGGCACACAGCTGACAGTGAGAAGCTGGCGACAGTCAATGTGACAGCGCACAGGGCAGTCCCGGCAACGTAGACCTACTGCACCAAAGCGAATGCTGCAAATGTATATATATATATTTTTTGTAATTATCATGATTAAAACATTTTTATAGAACCTACCGTTTCTGGCACTGTACACAGTTGTCACCACGTAAAAAAGTCTTTTGGCTAAATGTGTGCTTGCGTACCATTGGACGGTTATGCTGTGCCGGCGATGAGTTTGCTGCCATGGCATTGAGAGGCGTCATTGGTGGAGCTGTTGCCTCCTTAAAACCCGAACGACGCGGCGTCGAAGTATTCTGGCCATCGGTTACAATAACAGGCAGCGATTCAATGATGGACTCAGCTCGTATAACACCCTGGCATTCTTGTGGAATCGTTACTTTGGTGGTTGCGCAGAAGCGCTCGGCGCCCTGACCCACATCCAGGGTGTGGTGATCCACACCAAATGAGCGACGAGTTGCGGTGCTGCCTGTAGTCGGTGTACCGACGTTGCTGCTATTAAGTCCTGTGCTCAGGCGAGAGCGTTTGTTACCCACACAAGACCCGGGGTTTTTCGGCAATGAGGGACGATGCTCACGCCACGATTTCGAACGCCTCACATCGAGAAAATCATCCTCTGAATGTGTAATTGATAAGTCTGATAGTAGGGAGCCAGTTGAATTAATATCCCCATATGATTTATCTTCGTGTAGAGTGTTCAGGGATTTACGCTTGCGCGACTGTCCCGAAGGCAGTGTGTGAAGAAACGCCAGCTTATCTCGTGTCTCGTTATTGAGATTTCTCTCATGTCGCAACAAATCGGCCACAGCTAATATTTTACTCTCCATCGAATCGCGTTCATGTTCGGCCTGACGTCGAGCCTTGGTCTCGGTATCAATAATGCGGCGCGCATGATACAGCTTACCCTCAAGATCACCCATTTTGGCCAGCGATTTGTCCAATTCCGTTTGCAGTCGAGCATTTTGTAACGCATATCCATTGCATTTTTCGTGGTACTGCTCGAATAGGCGTAGAAAACGTAGAAATTCTGAAACAGGATGTAAGATATGAGATATAGTTTAACTTGTTTTGCCCTCGCTTTGACTCACCCTCCTCAGCGGTGCCTTCGGTCAGCACTTGCATGCAGCGTCGCAGATCATCGAACGACGCGAGCAGAGAGAGCGTCATTTTATCTAACTTCGCGCCAATTTGTGTGACTCAATTTATATATATAAATCCAGAAGCACTTTAGTTTTGTAATTTAACTTTAGTTTTACTTACGCTCACAAATAGAAAACCAATCGAACAATCCCTTATTTACAGGATTTAAGAATAGCAGAGCATGCTACAAAGGACGCGACTTTTTTTCGATAGTCATGCCGTTTTTTCAAATTTATATCTAGATATGTGCAATGAGCGATTTATCGATTAGCCAGTGCACTAGTTATTTTATTTACCGATAGTTTTGCAGTGCAGATTAAGGGCTCTTGCTGTTTCCGTGGTGCCAAGATCCTATGGCGGTTTCTTATAGATCTCATCGAAATAAGACGAAAATATTCAGTAAAATTTTTTATTTTTGGCTTAATTTAGGACATATAGCCTCCAATAGGTCCCCAATTTCCATACAATTTGCAGGCTAAATGTCTAGTGTGACCATGTTTCAAAAAGTTTAATCAACCATATCGTTGCCACTCAACGATGCATGGCTATGGTCTTACTGTTTTACTTACAGCTTGTTTTCAAAAACTAATAACGGTAGTTGGCAATTCACCTTAGGAAAACCAACAACATATTGATTGGGCGAAGTAAAGTAAATTTGTAAAGTTATTTTAGGTCTGTAAAATAATTCAAGCACGTCCGCTTTTAGTCTGCTCAAATTTAAATACTTTTCGCCATCAAATTATTGCCTACCGAAATGAGTGTTAACAGAATTTGAAAACAAACAGACCTGAATGACAGTAAAACCATAGCCGTGCATAGCTGAGTGGCAACAATATGGGTAATTTAAGTGTTTGAAACCTGGTTACACTGGTTATGTTGGCTAAAAATTGTATGGAAATCGGGAACTTATCGGAAATTATAACTCTTAAATTAAGCTAAAATTCAAACAATTTTACTTAACATTTTCGTCTGTTTTCGTCGAGTTCTATAAGAAACCGTCGTCAGATCTTGGGGCCCCGGAGGGAGCAATATCCCCCACAAAGCAAATATAAATAAATACTTTAGAAGTTCAAAGCCAAACGATAAAATAAAAAAATCATCAATGGTTTGGTATTTGACAAATATTAATACTAAATCAGTCTGCACTTTGCCACTTTCAGCTTGTTTTTAAAAATACCCAGTTTTGACGGGAAAAAGCTGACCTGGTAACACAGCTTGCAACCAAAGGTGCATTTTTAATAAAACATTACTCAAATAATGTCGGTTGCTTCACTTGTTAATTCCGCTGTTGGACTTCAAAGCAAACGCTGGAATGGCCTTCGCAATGTGCTAGAACGCGAAGGTCTCTTTTGTAAGGACAGCTTTGCGCCAACGCTGGAAAACTTGGAATTTCTTCAGACCAAATGCAAGGTCCTAATTATTGGTGCCGGCGGTTTGGGATGTGAGTTGCTCAAAGACATGGCACTAATGGGCTTTGGTGATTTGCATGTAATTGATATGGATACCATTGAGCTGTCTAATCTGAATCGTCAATTTCTGTTCCGACGGACAGACATTGGTTCATCGAAGGCGGAGTGCGCGGCACGGTTTATAAACAATCGTGTGCCCACCTGCAAAGTGACTCCGCATTTCTCGAAAATACAGGACTTTGATGAAACGTTCTATCAACAATTTCACATTATTGTATGCGGCCTCGATTCGATTGTGGCACGTCGCTGGATTAATGGCATGCTACTCTCTATGCTTCGTTATGAAGAGGACAATTCGATTGATGTTTCTTCGATTATACCCATAATTGATGGCGGAACTGAGGGATTTAAGGGCAATGCCCGTGTAATACTTCCAGGCTTCACTGCTTGCATTGAATGCACATTGGATCTTTTTCCGCCGCAAGTTAACTACCCACTTTGCACGATCGCCAACATGCCGCGTCTGCCCGAGCACTGTATTGAGTATGTGAAGATCATACAGTGGGATAAGGAAAATCCATTTAGTGCGCCACTCGATGGCGATGATCCTCAACATATTGGCTGGATATATGAACGTGCTCAGGAACGTGCCAATCAGTTTAACATAAGCGGCATCACTTATCGTCTAGTTCAGGGTGTCATTAAGCACATTATTCCGGCTGTGGCCAGCACCAATGCCGTCATAGCAGCTGCTTGTGCACTGGAGGTATTTAAACTGGCGACTAGCTGCTATGACAGCATGTCCAATTACTTAAACTTCAACGATCTGGACGGGTTATATACATACACCTACGAGGCGGAGAAGTCCGAAACGTGTTTGGCCTGTAGTAACGCACCTCAATTGTTCAACATTGATGATCCCAATACCACAACCCTCGAGGATATTATCAAGAAACTGTGTGACCAGCCTCACTTCCAACTCAAAAGCCCTGCCCTGACGACCGTTATGTCCGACGGCAAGCAGCGCACCCTTTACATGGCCAGTGTGAAAAGCATTGAGGAAGCGACACGCAAGAATCTGACACAGTCGCTGGGTGAACTTGGGCTGCAGGATGGCCAGCAGTTGACTGTCACCGATCCTACCTCTCCTTCAGCTATGACGCTGCAGCTTAAGTATCATGCTAACGAGGTAGAAATGTCCTAAAGTAATACTAAAATCAATAGCGACATATGCTAGAAACATTAAATCTAATTATGAAAGTGTATTCAAGCTATCCCAGAACTTTGTCAGCTATTTGCAAGTTTGAAAAAAAATCTTATGAATATTTTAAAAACATTTATTTTCCGTATTTCATATAAGGAATATCGTGTTGGTCAATTTTCTAAGATTTCTTTACATTTAGATTTTGGAGTAATCCCAAGTAGATGCAAAAACATACATAATTACACACATATATTGGCACAACAGCAAGTATCACAATTAGCAAGTCATGTTCAATATGTACTTTTTGCCGGTGAAGCCCTTAAAACTGAGTGCTGCGGCGGCAGCATCTTTGAATTTCTCTAAAGGCACCATCTCATGCGTGGGCGCCACAAACTTGCCCTGCTCTATCAGCTGGCAGAGTTCCGCCATCATCTTGGCGCGCTCCGGCACGTCGTAGTTTTCTTTGGTCCAGCGGGTCATCCAAAATCCTCGGAACGATATATCTTTGAATATAAGGGGTCCCGTAGCGACAGTGACCGGTTCGCGTGACATACCACCATAAGTCACCATTACACCTTTATTGTCTAAGTGACGTGACACCTCAGTGGCACTCTTGCCGCCAACACAATTGAACGCGAGCTTCGGGCGCTTTACTTTTCCGGTCTTGAATATGTCGCTGGTGCGAATCTCTTCCTCGGTTAACACATGAGTTGCGCCCAGTCCCGTTAGCATATCTTTGAGCTCACAAATTTCTGGACGATCGCGCACAATGCCAACACTGTTAACGCCCCATGAACAGCACAGCTGGTGGACGGCTTGACCCACACCGCTGTTGGCGCCATTCTGTATTACCGTATCGCCAGGTGCCAACTTTACAAAGTCTTTGAGCATGCGATAGGCGGTGCAGGGATTCACAGTTATGGTTGCCGCCTCAGCCAAGCCTACTTTATCGGATATCGCCATTAGCTGATTCTCGTTGTAGACTGCATGTGTTGTCCAGGTGCCCAGGCCTGTAGCCAGCGGCACGACATGATTTCCTGGCTGCAAAGTCTTGACTTTCTCGCCCACACAGACCACTTTACCGACAAATTCGTTACCCGCGATGGCTGGAAATTTGGGCTTTACCGGGTATTTACCTGAATGGAGAGTAGAAATCCAAAATTAAATTTATGGTAGAGCTAGGTTTAATTATACCTTTTTACCCTGTATGGTATTGATGTCAGCAGGATTGATGGGAGCTGCCAGAATTTCAACAAGTACCTGCCGATCTTTGGGATTCGCCAGCTTATCCTCCACAAGCTTAAGAACATCTTGCGGCTCACCGTGCTGTGTATACTTCAACGACTTGGCCACAACCGACATCTGTCGACATAAGGCAGGTGGACGAGTCCAACCGGGTAACACTTTACGCAACATTCTGGACTCAAATTAATAAAGTAGAATTTTGCAAATAGATTTTTTTTAAATAATTTGTTATAGCGTCTGTTTTAAAAGCGCCTACCTGAAAGGAAATTACTGAACTAACCAAAAAGCAAAACTATTGTTGTAATCACCAGTGTTGCCAAACGATCAACAAAAAAATGCGGTAGCAAAAAAAAGCTTAAAATTATTTTTAAAAAAGCAAGCTAACTTTGTTATAAAACACATAAAAATTGTAAAGCAACAAATTTTTTTGGGAAATATTTTTGATTAAAATATAAAAAATAAATAAAAAACATAAAAAAGTTAATCCGAAATTTCATTTACAGCCATTTGTGAATGTCTCACAGTTGTCGTTAAAAAGCCAAATTTGACGAAAAAAAAACGAAACTGGCTGTTCATTAGATTTCAGTATTTTTTAGATTTCATTAAATGTTGCAAATCGAATTAAAACGTATTTCTATGAAAGAATAGCAACTATGTCAGATATATTGAGCTATGTTGTGGTTTTGTGGAATATTTCTTAAAATAAGTTAAATAATACTTACTGTCGGTAATTGTAATTTAAACTGTGTAATAAAATAACGAAGAATTTATATTGTTTCCTCGGTATAAAGAACTAATATAAACAATTCATTATTTTTAAGAAATTATTGTTTTCAATCTCGATGTATATCGACTGTTTAATTTGGATTTCCTTTAAAATCAGTGTATTGTCACCGCCATCGTATCTAGGCGTATTTTCAAATCTTTAAACTTGGTTGCCGTCATGTCGGGCCCTAATTATACTGTACAGCTAAGTAATCACGCAACTTTCGACTTCCTTTTCTACTGCAGCCCCACCTGCTGCAGTGGCAACAACCACTCAAGCCTCTTATATGCAACAACGTTAGCATATATAATAAATTCAATTTTTGAGCTTGCCGTCGATGGGGAGGATCTTAAAACCGCTATGGCCTAAGATTTTTTTTGCTGAACTTCATGAAAAGTGTCGTTTTTGACCTTCTGCTACTTCATTTATGCAGACACGCAAGCTAGTATTTAACATTACCCCTTGCAGTAATTTCTATGATAATTTTTTTTAATTGCAACTGATTGCGATCAGGAACAACAAACTGTCAGTAAAAACAACAAATACAAGCGCAGTTTTAGTATTTGTTTTGCGAAATTAGCAGAAATCAATAACCGTGGGACAGACAGACGGTAAAGAAAACTTAATGTTTAGCGACCCCATCACCACCATTTTACTTGCCCGTGCTGCCATAATTATTCAGCTGGTAAAATCGAACTACGAGGGGAGGGTATATGCAGTTTATTTATATAAACTACGAAATTCTATGTTAATATAAAATATAATAGTGTTATGTTTAGCCAAATTCTGCTATGAATTAGAAAATTTCCAAAACTACACAGTTATATGATTGTGTATTTTAAAATTTGAATTCAATTTTATTTTCCACTATCAGTCGATATATTAATATTTGATGGAGGAATCGATCGATCGGCTATCGGAATATAAAGCACAAATAGCTAATAACTCAAAACTATGGTGTGTAATTAATTTTTTAGTTATTGCAATCCATAAAAGTAAGGTTTTTAATGGGTATTTCGCCAAAAGGCTATTTAGACTTTTGCTTTTTATTTGTGATGCGATTAAAAACGTTGCCGGGGCTCCAATAAAGTAGTCAAACATGGTCGCCGTCATCGTCATCACCACAGGACTCCGCGATGCGGCACGGAAACGAAAAATCCAATAAAATAAATGTATGTGTGACCTATTCGTTGGTCGCGTGCTGTGCTCCACGGATGTCGTATGCGGCTGCCGCTTGGGTTCAGTCAACGTTTGTCACCAGCCAACCACAGTCGTTTTCCGCAGGAGAAGAACAACAGTGGGAGAACATTTTCAAACATGTCCGCAAATCCGCGTGCGAACGTCTTCATCCTGGTAAATCTTGGCTGCGAAGCATTGTATGTCATAGATCAGCGGCTAAGAGCACAACAAATAGCCGCAGACAAATCCGTGCAAGGTAAGTTGGGTTCAACATTTTCATTTTTTTTGTATTTATCTCGCTGCCTTTTCAGTCATACACGATGTGACCACCGTGCTGCTGGATCCGAAATTTTTAGAGTCCCTCATCAATGGATCAATGCAAGCCAACGCGCAGCTGCTGAGCGCAGAGCACTGTAAGTTTATGTTGAATGACATTGCCACCTGTTCGTTGATGCGTCTGGACGAGACGTCGATGGAGAAGTTATGGAACCTAATGACAATGGTCTATAAGTGGCAACTCTTTGTTTCGCGGCATCAACACAATCTGCTGGATATCACCTTTCGTCATTTGGATGCCATTACCAAAGTATATCCGGACGCCAGGCGGCATATGTTGATTGATTTTACCAAGAATATGTTGTTGGATTTCTGGAATGCTTGCGGCGAGGAGCAACAGTTGACCATCTATCTCACGAACAAAGCATGGCTGCAGTGCTTCAATACAAAAATATCGCTACTTATTCGATTGGGCTTTCAAGCAATGGACGGCAGCTTTATCAATGCATTGGAATTGCCTCATTATTTGGACTTTGCCAAATGTATCGGCAACAATATTTACGTACAAAGCGGCGAATTCGCTCAAGAGCAACAGCGGGAGCAGCAACAACGCGAACCGAATCGCATGGATCAGTTGGCGGCGCAGTTGAACATTGGCCAGCCATCGCAGCACGCAGCTGGCGAGGATTTGCAGCCCATCGATGCAGGAAATTTTCAAAAGCAACTCGAACAAACATTTTCGCACATTTTGTTTACCGACTTCGCCGATACTAATGTGCGGGAAAATGTAGCAACGACGACGATGACGACGAAGCAGCCACAGTCGCAGCGCAGTCCGAATGCCTCGGTCTGCGAATTTGTGCAACTGCTCACGGCGAATACGGATGCAGCTGTCACTGGGGGTGGAGGTAGTGGTAGCAGCGGTGCGGTGCTCAATCGGCAGCTGCTTGATTTGTATAGCAAAATGAGCTGAGACGAACTCTCAATGACGCCACCTGTTGGCAAGATGTAGTAAGTAAAAGTCTGTGAATGCATAATTAAAAAATAGTATTTGTTTGTAAAATAATTACAAAAAATGTTTCTTCTCTTTTCCCTTTTTTTGCTTCGTTTGCAGCTTCGAAGACATTGATCTAACATTACAAAAATTTTAAATTTTGATCTTACACATAGAAACATAATGCTGCGGTTCGTGGAAACGACCTAAACTCGTAACTGTCGTTTGGTGTGTAGGTTTGTCGTTGCAAAACAATAAATTATGAAAACAAATTTAAAAATCATGATACACAATTAAGTTAATATTAAATAATTGTGGATGTGTTCAACTTGTCTGTGTATGTATGTGCGTGTCTGTGCCAATATGTTCAACAACTTCTGCAGCTGTTTAAAATAGCATTAACTTATGGCAACAAATTACAATAGAAGGAAAGGAGTAGAGCAACTACAGAAAAAGAGCTTCCCGAGCAGAAGGTTGCAGTTGCGTTGCAAGCAAGACTTGCCCTGGTTTGGTTATGAGGATGGGATGGCGCGTTGCGAGGCAGTTCAGTGCGTTGGGTGTGTTATTGTGTTGTGTTGTTGGTGTATTAATGGACAACCCGTATTACATTTTTGCCTTGAGCGGCACAGCATCCACCATGATATGCAAAGCCATTTTGAGACATTCCTCGGCCGAACTGATCTGTGAGCACGGATAGGCGCCGCCGTATTCCGTTAGGAAATCACAATATTTGCGATAATTGCTTAACGCAAAGTCATAATTATAAGCACCCAGCAGCTTCATGTCCAGGTCGTCGTTTACTTGCGGCACCTTTTCCTTGAACGGCATACCCTTGTACATTTGGTAGTCCAGCTCGCAGGCCTCGCACTTGCAGATGAAGTGGTACTGCATGGACAGACGCTCCTGGCGCTGCTTCTTGTCGAATATCGCAAAGTGGGAGCTGTTGATGGAAGAGAGATTTAATATATAAGCATCCTTATTTGGCAGTTCCTACTTACCCATAGTTATCGTAGAGTATATCGCCAGACTTAATGGGACGCAGGACAAATAGGTAGGCCTTGGTGCCGTCGTAGATGCGCAGCGTGTTGGGCGCACACGAATGATTGATAAGCGAGAGAAACGCATAGGCGCCAGATGAGTGCGATTGATCGTCCTTGGTCTCATTCACCTGCTCGACGAGATCGATGCCATGCATATTTGATGGTGATGTCTGTAGATGTCTGAAGAGCAGCTCAGTAAAGAAGTTGCGACCCTCCTCGCCGCCCAGATAATCCTTGAGCGGCGTATACTCAATAATAAAGTGCTTGAGCACAGCGCAGACGACTGAGCGCTGAAAGAGATCCGATACGGAACGCAGATGTTGATTCGTCACTAGGCCGTGAATAGCTCGATAATGCTCCTGTGCCGTTAGTTGCGTAAAGTCCAGATCAAAGACGCATTTCTGTTGGTTGCTTGGCTGCTCACAGTACGACATAAATTCCTCAATGCTGTCATGGAGGTCCAGAGCACTCAAGGTGGTTCGCAACGCAATGCCATGGATCTTATTGAACATGCGATGCAGCAGATCAATAATAGGGCATTCATACTTGTGAAAGGTTTTATTCGCGAGCTGCTTGCACTGTTCCGAGCAAAACATGGTCGAGCAGCAATTATCGCAGGGTATGAGCGTTAGATAACGCTCCTCTTTGCATGTCGCGCATCGGATGTAGCGCATAGGCGGCAACAGAGATGCGCAGAAGGGTTCCTCCGCCGCCAGAACATCACCAACGGCTAGATCTTGTGTCGTGACTATAAATCGCCCCTCCTCGGGTGTCTCCCTCAGCTCAAGGCAGTTGGCAATGTACGGCACTTGGGGATGTGCATCGAAGCTCAGTTTGAAATCATAGGGCACAATATCGGGCGCCTGTTGCAGTACCAACTGCTGACAGTCGCGCTCCCTTTTGTCAAGCTTATGACGCAATCGCTCCGGATAGTTGGCTTTACGCGCCAGCTCAATGTTGGCCAAGCACTCGCGGTACCGCTTCCATTCGAAGAACACCGCCGATCGGTTGGCATAGCCGATTGACAAATTTTCTGAATTCGGTTCCGCAAAACAAATACTCTTGTTGTATAATTCCAGAGCCTGCAAAAAGAAATTTAAAGAATTAGTTATGCAATGTTAAACCAATTTTAAATGTGATAATTCTTTCCGGTTTAGATTTAACTAAAATGTTTACATGTAAATTGATACATTCGCGCAGAGCATTATGAAAACAGAAATTATTAAGTAAACATTACATGTTGCTCTAATTTATTGCAACCAGTGCTGCCATATTTCTTGCGGGTCTTGCACTTTCTTGATTAAATTTGAAATACTTGGGTTAAACTCCTTGTTTTTAAGCTTTCATATTTGGAGAACTTACTTGAAAGTATTTCCTATTTTTGAGCGAGAATTGCTCGTTTCCGAGCATGCGAAACTCAACGCTTCGCTTGTTGCATTTGTTTTCACGAAGTGTCACGTTTAGGAAGATCTTCTCCATATACTTGAAGTCAATGAGGGCGTGCTCCACGAAATTCACCTTGGAGCAGTTCTCTTTGAGCTCATTGAATTTGCCGGATATGATGCCAATCAGTTTCCAGTCATTGAGTTGTTTGACAAGATCATCACTAACGTCGTAAACATCCATTGTTTTTGTTTGTTTTCTTTCTGATTATGATTCTGTTATTGTTCTTCTTTAATTTATCCGCGAGGTGTACATACACACACGTACGCATACACTCTCAGCCAGGCACGTCCTCCTCGCCGTGTTTTTCTCTCAAGCAAGTCGCGTGTGTTGCGCCGCCGCCGCCTGTTTTTTCACCAGCTAAATTCGATTGTGTGTTGGCGTGTACGTGGTACACCTTTGCTTGACAGTGCCCCTTAATATGCAATTTCAAAGAGAATATTTTTGAATTTGTTGCAAATATATTTTTTATGAGCCAATCCTGATTAAAATTTTAGTAGTAGTTCTTTTTTTGCCTAATTCGCCCACAGTGTGGCAGAGTTTCGCAAAAATTTAAAAACGTATTTACGGGAAAAATACCAGATATCACGCGGTAACAACTGTTGGTGGTGCCAGCTTTTAGCGCCATCTAGCGACTATCGATTGGTTTGGCAAAGTGGAGATATACATGGACCAACACAACTATATTTCAATAGTACTTATTTAATTATAACTCAAAAAATGAACCAAATAGAAATGAAAATGGTTCAACTGTATTGTATGTTGAGCTACGTTTTTATTTTCGATAAATATCAAACCAATATGAATTATAATTGAACTTTTTTTGAATGCATTAATCAATTAATTGGTTTTTCAATATCCCTTTTCATTGTCCCTTCTACTTCTCTTCGCACCATTCGTTTTCTTTGCGAACCTTTTCCTCCTCGGCCGGCGAAAAGTCGTTGGCAATGGCAAATGTTTCGCGTATATCCTGAAGGGACTTTCCTTTGATCATATTGGCGCAAGTTTTGCAAGTTACATCCAATAGGCCTTGAATGTTGAGATAATTGGCGGCTAGGATGAGCTCAAACAGCGTTCCCTGGTCGACTTTTAGGAAGTCGGCATCCCAAGATGAAATGTCGTCGGTGCGTTTTTCCTTGTTCTCATCGTCCTGGGCTTGTTGGGGATCGTCCTGGGCATGATAGGTGGCCCAGTGGAGAACCTTTCGCAGAATTGCTGAATTGACATTGGGAAGCGGCAAAACACTATTATCGCTCTCATCACCCAAATCTTCGAGTGCTGTCTTAATGGTTTCTGAACATTTCGCAATCTCAATGTCAGTGTCAAATATTTCCTTATCGGAAGATTCCAATCGAATTATGGGCATTTTTGTAAGGTCTGCAAACGCAAATTATTACAATTGCAATTTGATATTTGAGTTTTTCAACGCTTACTTTAAATTGTCCGTTAAGAACTATTGCTTTTTTTTAGTTGACTTATCCCTTCTACCGATTTTGTCCAACAGATGTGGATTGACGTGGGCTTCAAGGCACCATATGAAGTGCTAAAAATAAGTGTTTTATTATTTACATCTATGCGTCTTCTTCGCCTTGGTGTTTTATTATATCGCAAACTGTCGTGTCGGTAGAAAGTATATACTTAGTTTTTATGATTTTAAAAACCGTTTTTTCTGGTTTAAATTATTTTCAATATTAGCCGTTTTATTAAAATAATCAACTGTTTGCAACTTTGTAGTTAAAGGGCTGCTAGTGTGACCTTTTTCATGCAAAAGGTATTTTTCGCATGGCGGAAATATTGACGATTTTATTAAATTTAAAAATATAAGAACACTGTGTTTCCGTATCCCAAATATTTTCTAATCTTTTATTGAATAGAATCACAATTTTTTGACAATTAACAATAATTTTGCTTAAATAAAATTACAAAAATTTCGGAATAATTAAATTGGCAAGCTCGCTTAGCACAACTTTTGTTTTCTTTCATTTCGGTGGGCGCAATGTGTTGGCATTCAATCCACCTTCAGCATAAACACGAAAGAAACTCAATGGTTTTCTCTAGAACTGTTACGATTGCATCCGCCACTAGGGTAATCGTTTCCAACAACATATCAGCAATATCCTCGTATTGAAATGTGCACAGAAAACGAAATAGGAATAATGCTGCTACGACAATAAGCACTGGCCAAACCAGCGAGAGCAGGAAACGTGCCGTCCAGAGAAACACATACCAGGTGACAAGGAAGAGTAGCACATAGGCAATTAGGGTTCCCATGTCCGTTGGCATTCCTATATTTTTGACCGTGTACTCATAGATGACTACATAGAATGGAGAATCACGCCAATCGCCAGGTTCTTTGCAGAATTCCAGTCCCATTTCTGCTATTTTTTTCTCAATGATTACTAAAACTGGGAATCTAGTTTTAACTAAATAGATTTAATCTTTTATTCAAGGGGTTTTCTCAAGTTCCAATTGTTAATGGAGAAAACAAATGAATTTGCTTTTATTTATAAACAGCTGTTTGATGTAGGCAACGTGTGTTTTTGTGTGGTTAATTATGATAACAAGATATGATACAAATTTAGCCACTAAACAGAAAACTTACCACTAAAAATACCAAAACGCGTTACCAATAGTTATTGAGAGCAATTATCGAGCAATGCCAAGGCGCGCAATATTCGGTAATTTAAATAAAAACGAGACTTTAATATCTTTAACACATCCAGGTGGATCCCAATGCAAAACATGTATAAAATACACAAGTACAAGTACTGTACACACTTATATGTAGTTTCGTGTGGTCCATGAACTCAGGGCTTTGCACTCGGGCAAGAAGCAATGCTCCGGCTAAAAATAAAATTCTAACTGATGCTATGCATTTGAACTGTAAGCAATTTTTTTCTTTTGAAATCCAGTGAGGGGCTGGTACATTTATAGTTCAACGCACTTTACCTGTCGCGCCTTTGTTTCTATCAAAAGCTACACACATCCGCGGACAATACACACACACACACACACGTACACACGTACACACAGTCAGACACAAAATGTTTTCCCGCCTTATTCGGTTGTTTGAGATACGTTGCGCGAAATTCACTAGAAACAGAGTCGGCTGTCGTCAGAATAATTTGTTAAAAGTGCAAAAACAATACCGTGGTAATGCGCTATGGTTCTGCGCCAGCAAAACGGGTTAAGGAAGACGCGATTTTTAACAGGTTGCAGAAATTATAAATTAGCAATTTCTGAGAAAACAGCTGATAGCGCTGCCAACTCATCGCAGTGGCTGATCTGGTCCGAGTGGCGTTGCCAGATCAACGGCACTGCCAGTGCTACCCGATCAGTTGGGCGTTAAGTTCAAATTTAAATTAAAATTCCATTTTTTTATACCCGCTACTCATAGAGTAGAAGGGAATTATAACTTTGTTCAAACCGAAAATGTATGTAACAGGCAGAAGGAGACACCTCCGACCCCATAAAGTATATATATTCTGGCTCAGGATCAACAGCCGAGTCGATATAGCCATGTCCGTCTGTCTCTCCGTGTGTAAATCTAGATCTCAGCTATTATAAGAGCTAGGACTATCAAATTTGGTGACAATATGTGTTATTATTGCACGCTGATCAAGTTTATTTTGGATTTTGGCCATGCCCCCTTCCGACCCCGTAAATTGAAAAAACATTGATTACAAGCGCAATTTTGATCTCTGAAAATTTGATAACAATCGGATAATAAACACAGAAGTTATTCAGCTTAACGTTTTCCATAGCTGTAAGCAGCGCTGCTTGCAGCATTGTGCCGAATTGTGTGTGCGTGGTGAAATGGGTTAAGTTGTGGACTGCAAAACGAACAGTACTATTATGCATTTACGGGTTCGAGTCCCGCCCGCATCAAAAATTAAATGTGTGCAAAAATGTTTTTTTTTTTATTTTAGATTTTGACTTTGCATAAATATTATAAGTCCATAGCCTTTTACGGTCAAAATGTGATTGTAGCCGTTTTTTTTGTTCCGCAAATAAATGATGTACGAGCAGCTGGGTAGCGGGTATATTACAGTCGAGCATATTCGACTGTAGCTTTCTTACTTGTTTTTTATTTAAATTTGAATTTATCTTGTGACACATTTTACGGAATTAGCAAAATACAATAATAATTGGAGTTGACCGATATTTGGAAAGGGATTAGGCATATTTGGTGCTCCACGCCTGTGAAGGCCTAACGTTTGATGCTGGTAATCGATAGTTCCGAAGGAGGCATTCCCCCATCGGCGATGACCCATTCAGGAGGAGCTCCAGTATGTCGAGGTCGCCCACAAGGGGTGTGGCAATGACGGTGCAGGGAGCTAGTATCCCAGTCCCGGCGGATTTGACGACGAAGCAGGATGGTCCCTAGATGTTAACGTCGCCGTTACCCAGCAATCGCGGTGTTGTAGAGGTGGGGAACTTGGCCTCCTTAGCACTTAATACACCATCCCTGAAGAAGACCGTCTATTCCATCAGCGTGCCAATGCAGAAATTATCAGCGAAATCCCCACCTGGTTCGCCAATCCGGGCATTAGACCTGTCAGCGCTCCAGAACGAGAACCTGAGGAGCATCTTGGGCATGATGAATGCCAAAATAAATGCGGTACTATGCGCATTTATTTTAGCAATTATGGATCTGGCTGCCCTTAATACAAGAGCGATCCAGCTGCAGCAAAGCACTGTCAAAGAAGCGGCCCCCTCTAGGGTCATCGCTATACAGACAGAGGCCGAGGTGCAGAAGAAGCGTCCAGTGGTGTCGGTTACAAAAAGCGTCACAGCGAAGCCTTCTCCAGGGTTGTCTCCTCTAAACAAGGCTCCTAAAGTGGCTGTTACCAAACCAAAGGAGCCAAGCCCAGCCAGCTACGCGACGGTTTCCAAGGACCTTAGCAGAACGGAGGATTGGGTAAAGGTGAAGCCTAAGCGCATGCGCAAAATGCCCGAGGCGCTTATACTTAAAAAGCCTGGCGAAGCATTGTATACCGATATGCGATAAGCTGAGAGCAGATCCGGGCCTCAGCGAGTTTGGAAAGCACGTGAAAAAAATAAGAAGGACTTAATAGGGGGAGATACTGGTCGTGGTAGAAGGCAAAGCCTCCGGAAACGTACCCTTATACAGAGAAGCCATCGAAGAGTCCCTTAAGGAACTGGCTGCGGTACGCACGAGTACGCAGAGAATGGCGCTAACCTGTAGCGGAATGGATCAGGCGACGATGATGTCAGAGGCTTGCGCAAAATGCGAGACGGCACACAGCTGATCGCTCCGACTGCTGTCTGCGCTGCGGCGTGAAGGGACATAAGGCAAAAGCATGTGTGGCTCCGCCAAAATGTCTCATATGCAGCGAGAATGTCGACAGGAATCATTCGACAGGTTGCTTCGCGTGCCCCACCTACAAAGCCAACATAGTAAAAGGAGTCAAGAGCCGTCGCGATGATGCTGGATCCAATTAAATTCATCCAGGTTAATGTCAATTACTGCGCAGCAGCTCAGTGCCTCTTGGCTCAGACTGCGGCGGAGCGCAACATAGACATTATGCTCTTAAGCGAGCCCTACTCCCCGGGAATTGGAAACCCTTTGATCTTGGACGAGTCAGGCAATGCGGCTATAAAGTGTTGCAGCCCTCTCCACGTCCAGAAACGGGCTAACTTGCCGATGCGTGGTATTGCGAGGGTGAAAAAAAGGTGAAAAGTGGGCCACATGCCCACGTTTAACAATGACAGGAGAATCTCATTTTTTGACGCCACACTTGTTAGCAGAGGCTTAGTGGCTTACTCAAGCTGGACGGTCCTTAACGTGGTAACGCTGAGCAATCACGCCTTGATCACTTTTAGGGTCTCAACGTCTGGCACAACTAAAAGCCACTAATGAGGATACTAGGAGTTTAAGCACGGCATTTCGGCGGCCAAAGCACGGGCCTACAAGAAGATGGCATTTCGGGAATAGTTGTCAAGGCAGTGGCGTTGTCTAGACCAGACATTTTCAGGGACACCTTTCTGCGGTGCCTTTTGGACGCAGTCTTTCCATCAAGGTGGAAAAGCCAGAAGCTGAAACTATTGCCAAAAGGGAAAGAATAGAGGCTGTAACCAGGAATATAAATGGCCTAAGTAGCCACCACTATGGCTTTCGGAGGGGAAAACGCACACACAACGAGAGAACACACAACGCACTCACAACAGTGAGAAACATTGCCAAGAACGCGCTTGAAGACGATAGATGGCTAGGTGGCAAAAAGGAATACTGTGTGATTGTCACGCTGGACGTTAAAAACGCTTTTAAAACGGGAAGATGGCCTTTAATCCTCGATGCATATCTCCGAGTACTTTAGGATCGCTGTATTTTAGGGACCGTGTCCTCTGGTTTTATACGGAAGATAAACCGAAAAGTTATCGAGTTTCGGCAAATGTTCCCCAAGGATCTGTACTTGGATGATCCTGTGAAACATCATGTACGATGGTATCTTGGAAATCAGGAAGCTCAGAGGTGCTGAGCTGCACTGCTTCGCAGATGATGTGAGGTGGCGGGATGAGAATACTACGTCAGAGTACTGGGCTTGTCGTAAAAGGCGACTAAAGGGTGGAAGTGGTGCTACATCGCCAATATCTCAGGAAGGGAGTGCGTCCTGGCTGCACATCCTGCTCATCAAAGTCTTCCCTTGACTGACAGCTCCGATGAGCGTTTATAGGACTGAGGAGCATATGAAGGTTTTTGTTTTAGTGCATAATTTCACTAGGGGTTATGAATCGTGCACGTCACCTACGGACGGTAGGTGGTATCTTTAGAAGATTTTAATTTTCCTACCGTAGGGCGATACAAAAAACAAAAAAAAAAAACAAGTAAGAAAGCTACAGTCGAGTGTGCTCGACTGTTATATACCCGCTTCCCAGCTGCTCGTACATCAAAATTATTTGCGAAACAATAAAGACCGGCTACAATCATATTTTGACTTTAAAAGCCCATGGACTTAAAATATTGCACACATTTATTTTTTGAAGCAGGCGGGACTCGAAACCGTAAATACATAATAGTACTGTTCGTTTTGCAGTCCACCTCTTAACCCATTTGACCACCGTACACGTACGAGGTGTGTTCAAAAAGTAAGGTGACTTTGTATTTTTAAGAAAAAATATTTATTTATTTATCAATTCTTATGTTGTCCCTTTCAACGTTTTGGACAAAAAATCTCTCACAAGCAAAGATAATGAGCAGGGGCATTATCGTGATGCAACCTTCTGGAAGTTTTCTTCGCATTGCTTCTCGCAAACGACCATATAATAAGAACTCCTGATGCACCACGCCATGGTAATCAAAGAAAACAGTGAGCAAAACTTTGACATTTGATCGAACTTGGAGTCCTTTTTTCGGTCTTGGCTCACCTGGGCTCTTCCATTGGGACGATTGGGCTTTGGATACGATATCATAACCATATACCCATGATTCTTCACCAGTTATGACCCTTTTGAGTAAACCTGGGTCATCGTTGACGTCATTCAACAGCTCTTGAGCGATGCTCATGCGACGGTTCTTTTGGTCAAACTTTAGCAAAAAATCGCCGAGTATGCAAAACACTTATAACTTTTACGTCTCACACATCCAAACAAAAATGCCATTCAATTGAATCTTGGAACAGATGTTCGGGAAGAGTGTACCAACATAACAAAACAAAACAAGTAAAGAAAGCTACAGTCGAGCGCGCCCGACAGTAAGATACACACAAGTGTACAAGTGCACAAGTTTATCCGCCACCTATTGTTTAAATTAGGTCTATCTTTGAATACCGCCATCTACATGTGAAAACATCATAGCAATCAGCTGTACACACGCTACGGCTGAAACGAAGCATCGTGACGATGTCGTCACGACGCGCAGCACAGGCGCAAGCAGTGGAAGTACGGAAAACGGAAACATGGATGACTTCTGTGTTTATCGTCCGATTGGATTGTAATTTGGGGAATAGATTTATATTGCAATTATTATGTTTATGTAAGCTGTAACTTCAATACTTTTCCTAATAATTGTAAATTATCGATTTGCGTGGGCGGTGGGCGTTTCATAAAAAATTGAAAATAAACTCGATCTACCTATGGTATACAACCTTCATGTGAAATATGGTGTATTTAGCTTTTGTAATAGATCTAATAGATCTCAGATCTAGACGTTCAAACGGACAGACGGACAGACAGACGGACATGACTCAATCGACTCAGCTAGTGATCCTGTGTCAGAATATATATACTTTGTGGGGTCTGCCACGCCTCCTTCTGCCTGTTACATACATTTGCACAAACTTAGTATACAATTTTTGACCATATTCAATGGTCGAATGGTATAAAAAATCGATAATCGAAAGTACATTGCCCGCGAAATTTGAAAAGTTACCTTACTTTTTGAGTCATGACCTTCTGTCTGTATGAATGTCGAGATCTCAGCTATTACCAAAGCTAGAGACACCAAATTTGGCATGATGGTCCCTTTTTACCATACGCAGATCAAGATAACTTTAAATTTCAGATGCCACGCCCACCGTCCTCGCATATCAGTAAATTACGAATTATAAGGAAACAGTCTGATCGGACAAGAAATACAGAAGTTATTTAAGAAAACATTTCCCAAAGTTCCCAAAGTTCCGACTAGTGCCATCTATTGACATTTCTGGAGCGCAACTACTAAATTGGACGAATGGTATTTTACGGCCGGGCATGCTAGACTGTAGTTTTCCTTACATATTTTTTAAATATTCCATTACTATGAATTTTAGTTCGCTATTTCGGATTGCTCCATTTAACTGAAACTGGCAGATAATGCGTTTAGAAACACTTCATTGTTGCAATGGTCTGTGGTTCTGTTTTTGTTATGACGCATTCTATTGATTGTGATTGCTTTCTACAAGTGTAATCAAATGTTACGAAATGTAAACTGCAATAGGAACCACATGTTGTGTATGTTACAAAACTGCAACAGGTGGACCATAACGATTACATCCACTCCCTAAGGGGTAAAGAATATCCCGTTTGGCTTGATGTTTATTTAAAGGATCTCAATTGTTTCGATTAAAATTTTAATATGGCTAGAGATCCTTATGCCAACTGCACAAATGTTGTCAAAATACATAGCACAAAAAGAGAGTATTTGAAACAAGAGAAACATAAATATGTGTGCGGAATGCAAAACGAAAGAAACCGAAAATGTTCAGGCAAAAGTCAAGAGCGTGCAACAGGAAGCGACACACACAAGCAAACATAAGTAGAAAAGGAGATAGCGCGACACTTTTCTGAAATAATAACAGTCACGAGAACTGCAGCAGCAGCAGCACCACCACCAGCCACCACCGAAAACAACAACAAATGCAGCAGTTTGTCGTTGTCGCTGGTCTGTTATAAAGGCAAATAAAAGCGTGATACAGTTCTTGCATTTTCATTCAGGTACACACACACATGCACTCATAGTCACATTTACACATAAAGTGGCAACAAATGGTCGTATCTTATTTATAGTGTTGTTGCTGCTGTTGTTGCTGTTACTGCTCCTATCAAAGTCAGTCAACCAGGCCATGTACGCCTGGCTGACAGGTAGGCGTAAGCCCAAGCAGTCACTTGCAATGCAATGCAATTGCAACAAAGTCGCTTAGTCGCCGTAGTCATTGCCTGTGCGTGTTCTGTGTTCTGTTTGCACTTTGCGCCGCGTCTTCTTCGCCGCCTGTCTATGTGTGTGTGCTCTGGGCCAAAGAGCATAGCTAAAAACCCGCCGTGCCAGATATTGAAAATTGTTTCAGCACCAAATGAAGTGTCACGTGCGAGCCAAGCGACTTGATAAATATATCCCTTTGCCAGCTGTCAAGCAAATCCTAAGCAAACATGTATGCATCCGCATTTTTTAAAAAACAAAAAGGTACAAGTACGAAATTTATTCCTGTATATTAATTTTCTATTCTTTTACAAATATTAAAAACATTTGTAGTTGCTCTTCAGAAATGTCAGTAGATATCACTAGCTCGCTCTCACTCACTGACAAACAACGACTAGAACGATGCGTCATGATGCTGCAATGAGGTTTAAAAAAGTTTTCTAAAATAACTTTTGTATTTATTGTCCGATGGATTGTTATTTAGAGATTAATATTAATTAATTAATAAGCTTTAGCCTTGATAGTTTCATAAATTATCAATTTGCTTGGGCAGTGGGCGTGGCATCTTAAATTTGAAATAAACTTAATCTGCGTACGGCATACAGGAAATATCATGCTAAATTTGGTGTCTCTAGCTTTTGTAGTAGCTGAAATCTCGACGTTCATACAGATGGACATGGCTATATCGATTCGGTTGTTGATCCTGAGCCAGAATATATACACTTTATGGGGTCGGAGATGTGTCCTTCTTGCATACATTTTCGGTTTGAACAAAGTGACAATACCCTTCTACTCCATGAGTAGCGGGTATAAAAAGCATTGACAGCTTTTGACACAAATGAGTGTTATCAGAAAATTTGGTAGCTCTAGCTGTTTTAGTCTCTAACGAACAGACGAACCGACAGATATGGCTCAATCGACTCGGCTAGTAAGACTGAGCAAGAATATATATTTATGGGGTCTGCCACGCCTCCTTTTGAATGTTACGTACATTTCGACAAACCTAAAAAACTAAAACACTCTAAAACTCCTATAAAACACACACTTCTACTCAAAGTTGTCCGTGGCTCCAACGACTTACCTTCAGTCGATTGTAATCGAAAATGCATGTTAAATGGCTGATTAATTTGCTGCCAACTTATGTTTTTAGACCATGGATTTTAAAAAAATACATGGTCTATTGTGTTTGTCGAAATGTGCGTACTAGGCAGAAGGAGGCATTTGCGACCCCATAAAGTATATATATTCTTGCTCAGGATCACTAGCCGAATCGATTAAGCCATGTCTGTCTGGCCGTCTGTTCGCCTGACCGTCTGTATGAACGCCTATATCTCAAAAACTAAAAAAACTAGAGTCACCAAATTTGTTGATAACACTTATGTGAATCATACGCTGTAAAATTTTTATAAAAATTTGGACCACGCCCACTTCCGCCCCCGCAAATCGATAAACCGTATAGCAAGCGCCTACATCTCATAAACTAATAAAGCTAGAGACACCAGATTTGGTGACAACCCTTATGTGAATCATACGCTGTAAAATTTGTATTAAAATTTGGGCCACGCCTACTTCCGCCCCCGAAAATCGATAAACCGTATAGCAAGCGGAATAATAAAGCTACAGTATTCAGTTTTGGTGTGTATGATAACTATCATCACCAAAATTTGGTTCCGATCGGATAATGAACATAAAAGATATTCAACAATTCATATAGATTTCCTATGCGCCCACTGCAAGCAAGCAAGTAGTGTTTTTTTTCCAACGGCTTGGACTGCTTGGCGTCTAACTTCGCAGATCTTTTCGGGATCTGATAAATCTCTCACCATCCTCTGCATTATTTGAATTTTGCACCCTGCAGTTCTATAAGCATTGGGCTTGAAACAATGACAGATAGTTTCCGGACCCATTTTTTTCATCATACTCTAAGTATGGGACGCTATGTCCTCATCGGGACAAGCTGTTACTTCCATTAAATCCTGAAGGAGAATGTTGACATTTTCTCCACAGAGTTGGTCGTAGTAAGGGTCAGATGGCGCAACCTGACCATGTTCGACAGGGATTGGGGACGAAGGGTCCAGCATAGGCTCCATATAATAAAGTTTCGTTGCCCTTTGGAATGGATTCTGGTACTCGGACGAAATTCTTCTTACACCAGAACCCTCGTTTTGATTAGCCCTGTATTCGGAACGGTGTGATTGGGCCCTGGAAACGGTTATTATTTTGGGAGCCACCATATCCGGTAAAATGGGGTAGTCGGTGCAAAATTGGCTGGTGGGGATGACTGGGCAATGGAGCCTCCCCCGAGGCAACCGCCTGTAAGTCCTTACAAAGGAAGTAGGCTTCCTGCAAGTCTTTTGGTCTACGCTTAACCGATAATCTAGAATCTTTGTTACCGACTCCTCGAATAAGGACGTCAAGGGCCTTGTCCCTAGAATGTTCAGGCAAGGCTCTAACGACCTCCATTGGTTCCGATCGGATATTGAACAAAAAAGTTATTTAACATTTCATATAGATTTGCAATGCACCCACTGCAAGCAAGCAAGCAGTGTTTTTTCCAAGCAGTGTTTTTTTTCCAACGGCTTGGACTGCTTGGCGTCTAACTGAAAACTATATGTTTTCTTTATTATTTTTCTTTGAAAAACGCGTTTAATAACAGTTTTCTCAATCTGATTTTTTTCATAATCTTTAGAAATCCATGGTTTTATACAGTCAACATTTGACTGTAGCCGTTTTTACTTGTTTAACATTCAATAGCTGTAAAAAGTTGTTGATTAATTTAAAACTTGTCATTTTGAGTTTAAAGATATTGGACAGTGGAGCAGATACAAACTGTCGCTTGAAATTTCAACACTTGCTAGTTAAATTCTTTTTACCATCGCGTTATTAGATCCCGTCGTATTTGATGCGATAAACAGAGGAGGAGAGTGGGCCGCAGCGTGTTTGGCGAATGTGCGTCAACATGAGGCAAGTTCGCAGTAGCTTGCAGCATTTTGATGTTTCTGTCAGATTGGCAAGCAGAGCACATGTTTACCGTTACTTTAAGTGCATTAGAAACCAGCGCAGCAAGCCACACAAACCCCAAGCCCAAGATGCCGTGTTTCCGACCTCAGGAACAAGAGAAAACTCAAGCAGCAGCAACAAAAGTAACAGCAGCAACAACGTGTACAGCTGCGGAATTCGTACCCCATCTTGTGGCAGGAGCTGAAAAGCACGCAAAGTTTTAAACTGCAATTGAGCTGCGGCGGCTCCCGTTGACCTTTCGCGTTTCGACTTTGATAAAGTCGTGCGACAGTTGTTAAAATAAATGAGAATCGAGCAGGCCTCCCCAAACCCCCCCATTCCAAGGTCTCCATTCTGAGAAAAGAATAAGAGAAGCTCCATCGAAATTGTTCGGAAACCAGGAACTGAAACAGGTTTACTTTATTTTGGTAAATCTTTAAAATGTGTACTACAGTATATTTTGCTAAAAATACATATATTCACCTACGGTTTCACGGCAGAAGCTTAACGTTCGCGGCCAATCAAACGGGCGTTTTGAACGCCGTTTACGAATTTTGAAGTTTACATCGTTTGCGCACAAATGAAATTATTTACAAATAAATGAAAAATGCGCCGTAAAAGTGAATTATAATTTTGTGCTGTGCGCTTTATTAACGGTTTTTTTTTTTTAATTTTTAATTTCATTCAATTTTGCGTCGTTCCCATGCTGAAATGTCAAGGGTGAGTTCTGCGTACACACCATTGCGCATGTGTGTGGCTGTGCGTGTGTGTTTGCATGTTGTGTGAGTTTGTAAGGTAAGAAGCCGAGCATACGTTAGCCATGTGTAGAGTAGCTTTTATACTCGCTACTTAAAGAGTAGAAGGGTATTATAACTTTCCTCAAACCAAAAATGTATGTAACAGGCTGCAGGAGACATATAGGATACGATACTATAAAGTGTCCATATACAGGCTCACGATCAACAGGCGAGTCGATATAGCCATGTCCGTCTATATGTCCGTGTGAAAATCTAGATCTCAGCTATTATAAAAGCTAGGACTACCAATTTTGGTAGCCAGTGAAAAAAATGGATTACAAGCGCAATTTTTGGTGCCATGTTGTTCTCTTTCGGTTTGTATGATTATTATAACAAGCCAAATGATCTCTGATTTGGTAATGATCGGATAATAAACACAGAAGTAATTCAACTCAACGTATTCCACAGCGGCAGCGCTGCCATCAACATTAGGCTGTATAGCGCGTACACGTGTACGGTGGTCATATGGGTTATATGGGTGGTACTTTTATGAATCAAGAATGGTACTATTATGCACTCACAGGATGAATCCCGTCCGTCTCTAAAATTAAAATTTTATTTTTTTTTTATTTACATTTTTGTTGTGAGCCTATGACCCTTAAAAGTTTAAATATGAGTGTAGCCGTTTCTTATTGTTTCCGCAAATTATTTTGATGAACGAGAAGCTGTGTGGCGGGTATATAACAGTCGAGCGCACTCGACTGTAGCTTTTTTACTTGTTTTTCTTTTCTTCTGAATTGGATTGGGGCCACAGGAAGAGCAGGGCAGGAGGGAAGTGAGCGATGCCTTGCAAGGGGCCTGTCGTCCAATTCAATCTACGTTCTTGCTGCTGCCCCCCTTGCGCCGCCTCTGCCTCAGTTGGTTACACAAATGAAAATTTATTGTATATGCTTTATGCATGCGTTGACACAATATATAGTTTGAAGCATTAGAACAGCGGGGCAAAAGAACGCAGTCCGACAATCGGGATATGTAAAAAATATATAATTTGCTGCACAAAACACAGGACAAAGCTGATAAATAAATAAAATAAATAATCAAAATGAAAAAAATAAATATAGAATACGTTTGTATATAGTATATGTATATTTGCTTGATGTATGTATGTACATTTACATATATAAAATTAATTTAATGTATATAAGTTAAGGCAAGCCTAAGTTGATTTGGCTCTCGAAGCCGCATTGCTCACCTAGTTAAGATGATGTACATCACAGTTGATTTGTAAGTTATCCTCCCTTAGTGCACGAGTCGCCTTCAATTCGGTATTCGCTACAAATTTGTTCTTTATTCTAAAATTAGCTTCTTGCAACAGAGGTTTAGCTGGGGACCCGTTCGGGGGTAGGCCGAAGACTGGTGACTAGCTAGCTCTCACCAGAGTTCCGGCTCTAGTGCTGAGGAGAGCGTTTGCAGCCAGAGTAGGGCGAGGGGCTACCCGGCATAGCTGTCGGGTAAGTGGCCGAAATATGAGCCACGCTGTGTCGGCGGCCGTTTACCGTCAAGTGAGTGAGTGCAAGAGCAGCGGTCGATAGAAGGGAGGGGGAAGGTACGTGGGGTAGGTTCATAATAGTCGTTCACATAGTGGAGTGAAGGCGCGTAACCAGTGAAGGTAACTTTCGTCAGTATTGCCGGCATGACAATAAAGAGACTTGAGGAGTAACTCGTGTAAGTTCTACCGTCTACACTGATTGTCTCGTTACTAAACTGGACTATGTAGGTTTCCGCCAAGTTTTGGCTCCTGGATACGGCTTCCAACGTCCCATTGAGGTTAGACAAGAACATTGTTTTGTCTTCGACAGCTTAGGGATGCAGCCATTTTCGTCAATCTTCTGGAGGCTCTTCTCTGGGCAAACAGTCGTGTTGCCTATAGATGGGCAATCGCCCACCATGGCATAAGTTTTCTCGGAGTTTACGGCGACCCTGTTACGCTTAATCATGACTTGTTTTTCCCCAAGGGTTGCCAGAAAAAGAAGAAGCAGGCGGTAGTCTTTGGGGGCTACCTTAGGCATTGCCAGAATATATAGAAGCGCCGTTCCACGCGGAAGCGTTGTTAACACGGGCGTGCGGGAAAATACCAGTACTACGACTGCATTCTGGTACGGCAAGTTCCTGACTTCGGTCAAATCGCCTGTACCTCCTCATGGTCCCGCAAACGGGAGTTGACAATCACTGATTTGGCCAACTGACATGCTTGTGTCAGCTCGCCGACCTGACCATCGATGATCAGAACCTTGTGCAGCAGGGTCGTCGCCGTGTGTACATCTCCATCGAGCGTTGACGCTCGCTCTAACCTCGTTAAGTTGTCTCAAGGATTCATGCAAGGCATCGAACATTCCAGCGTTTATCCTGTAAAATCGGATAACCAACAAATCCGATTTTACAACGTTCTCCTAAAGTATGGCGAAGTATGGCGTCCCAAATAGACGCATTTGATGGATCCACTTACTTGCGAACCCAATACAGTCCAATGAACGACGTCTGCGCGACGTACCCATCAATATTGTCAGGCCCTCCTGTGACTCCTCTAGGTAGTGCGTTACAAGTGCTCCAATCCAGACTGTGCCCTCCTGAGAGCAGAGCCTCATACTTGAATTCGCGGCTCCCACCATATAGGCGAAGACAATGCTTGAAATATTGGTAAAAGAAAATAACCATATGAGTAACATAGTTTTTTTTTAAAGAAATATCAACTTATTCTAGAAAGTATTCTAGAAGGTATGGGCTTAAATGTGTGTGTATAATATTTATTAATGGTGTTGTTTTTTGGAAAAAATAGTGTGAGTGTATTACAATATTTAATTTGAACGATATTTTAATGATAAAGTTTGTGAAACGCCTACAAACAATACAATGTCTTAAATCGTAAATCTGGTTTGTGAACAATTTTACCGGTTTTGGTTTCAACCGTTACATTTTCATTTTCTACGACCTCCTTCCCCTTAAAACGTTTTTTTTTTTTAAGTCTTAATATGTTTGTTAGCGACAAATACTGTGTCGCTCTGGCTGTAGGAAATTGCGTCGGACCTGGTCCTCTTAGAACCCCTATGAGCTCTACAATGTATTTTTCAATAACATCGGATTTCGGATAACTTAAATTTTGCATCCTGCAATTCTATAAGCATTGGGCTTGAAACAATGAAAGATAGTTATCGGACTCATTTTTTTCATCATACTCTAAGTATGGGACGCTATGTCCTCATCGGGGCAACCTGTTACTTCCATTACATCCTGAAGGGGAATGTTGACATTTTCTCCACAGAGTTGGTCGTAGTAAGGGTCAGATGGCGCAACCTGACCATGTTCGACAGGGATTGGGGACGAAGGGTCCAGCATAGGCTCCATATAATAAAGTTTCGTTGCCCTTTGGAATGGATTCTGGTATTTGGACGACATTCTTCTTACACCAGAACCCTCGTTTTGATTAGCCCTGTATTCGGAACGGTGTGATTGGGCCCTGGAAACGGTTATTATTTTGGGAGCCACCATATCCGGTAAAACCGCCTGTAAGTCCTTACAAAGGAAGTAGGCTTTCTGCAAGTCTTTTGGTCTACGCTTAACCGATAATCTAGAATCTTCGTTACCGACTCCTCGAATAAGCACGTCAAGGGCCTTGTCCCTAAAATGTTTAGACAAGGCTCTAACCACCTCCATTGGGTGTCCCATGTCTTTTAATCCATTGAGGATAAGAGAAAGGCGTTTATTTACCTCCAAATAATACTCTTCCAGGGTTTTATTACCCTGATTCAGCTGGCTAAGCTGATACTCTACCCGCGTTTATCTCTTACCCCATAAGAGTCAAGGGCCTCTCCGGCTTTGCCTCTTATCTTTTGCCTAATGTGGCAGAATATTGCGCGGAACAGAGGTCTTCCTTTGATAACATCGTTCAGAATTGCTTGTGCACGGTTCCTCCAAGGGACATATCTCTCAGGCTGACCTTGAACGTTTGAAATTCTTTGTTGCAATCTTGGAGAGTAAAAGTTTTTAAGACCATGGATTTTAAAAAAATAAATGGTCTATTGTGTTTGTCGAAATGTGCGTAACAGGCAGAAGGAGGCATCTGCGACCCCATAAAGTGTATATATTCTTGCTCAGGATAATTAGCCGAGTCGATTAAGCCATGTTTGTCTGTCCGTCTGTATGAACGCCTATATATCAGAAACTAAAAAAGCTAGAGCCACCAAATTTGATGACAACACTTTTTTGAATCATACGCTGTAAAATTTTAATTAAAATTTGGGCCGCGACTACTTCCGCCCCGCAAATCGATAAACCGCATAGGAAGCGCAATAACAAAACTGCGCCAAGCAAGTGTTTTTCCAAGCAGTGTTTTTTTCAACTGCTTGGCGTCTACCTGAAAATTTTATGTGTTGTTTATTATTATACCCGCTACTCATAGAGTAGAAGGGTATTATAACTTTTTTCAAACCGAAAATGTATGTAACAGGCAGAAGGAGACACCTCCGACCCCATAAAGTATATATATTCTGGCTCAGGATCAACAGCCGAGTCGATATAGCCATGTCCGTCTGTCCGTCTGTCTGTCCGTGTGAAAATCTAGATCTCAGCTATTATAAGAGCTAGGACTACCAAATTTGGTGACAATATGTGTTATTATTGCACGCTGATCAAGTTTATTTTGGATTTTGGCCACGCCCCCGTAAATCGAAAAACATTGATTACAAGCGCAATTTTGATGCCATTTTGTTAATTCAGCTGATCTCTGAAAATTTGGTAACAATCGGATAATAAACACAGAAGTTATTCAGCTTAACGTTTTCCATAGCAGCGCTGCTTGCAGCATTGTGCCGAATCGTGTGTGCGTGTACGGTGGTGAAATGGGTTAAGTTGTTGACTGCAAAACGAACAGTACTATTATGCATTTACGGGTTCGAGTCCCGCCCGCATTAAATGTGTGCAAAAATGTTTTTTTTTTTTATTTTATATTTTGACTTTGCATAAATATTATAAGTCCATAGCCTTTTACGGTCAAAATATGATTGTAGCCTTTTTTTTGTTCCGCAAATAAATTATGTACAAGCAGCTGGGTAGCGGGTATATTACAGTCGAGCACACTCGACTGTAGCTTTCTTACTTGTTCTTTTTCATTTTACCTAACTGCGCTCAAAATTTCAGTTGCGCCCACCCGCTTTGCCGATCTCTAGAGAAACAGTAAAACTAAAGTGATACGAGCAGAAACGCAGGCCGCGGAGCAATGGAAAACGTTGACTTCAATACCTTTTAGAAGCCTGTAACTTTAATACATTCCTATTAAATTGTAAATAGCCGATTTGAGGAGGCGATGGGCCTGGCATCAACATTTTAAAATAAACTTGATCTGCGTATGATATACAGGAACCATCATGCCAAATTTGGTAAAATGATTGATTTGCGTGGGCGGTGGGCGTGGTATCTTTAATTAAAAATATATATGTATACAGGAACCATTACGCCAAACTTGGTGTCTCTAGCTTTGGTAATAGCTGAGATCTTGACGTTCATACACACAGACGGCAGACGGACATGGCTCAATCAACTTGGCTAGTAATCCTGAGCAAGAATATATGGGGTCTGGCACGACTCCTTTTGCCTGTTACATACTATTGCACAAACTTAGTATACCATTTTTGACCATTTTCAATGTAGCAACAGGACAATGTAACGAGGCGAAGCGATCTGCATGAGGTAGCAGAAGGCAAATCTAAGGAGCTTACAAAGCCGGTAGTCAACAATATCAAAAGCTGCTGCAGCCACTGCCCCAGCGGTGGCTACAGCTACAGCTAAAGCGCATTGTGGGCGATGGCGTATTTCACGCTAACCTATCTACCTAACTTTTTTTCAACGCTCTCATTCTCTAGATTTCACCCTCTTTTTTTAGTTTTAATAATTGTCAAAAATGGTATACTAAGTTTGTGACAGGCAAAGGAGGCCGTGGCAGACCCCACAGTGTATATATATTCTGACTAAAGATCAAGAGCCGAGTCTGTACGTTGAACGTCTAGATCTCAGCTATTACAAAAGTTAGAGACACCAAATTTGACATGAAGATATATAATATATAAGATATATATATCACAAAGCTAGAGACGCCAAATTTGAAGATATATATAGATACATGAAGGTGGAAAAATTTAAATTCTCGAACGAAGGGGATATTTCATCCTTTAAAATAAGTGTCCCTAATGATTTCTTTGACCTAATATGCTCGTCTGAATTCTGGCCTGATCATATTATGGTAAAGAATTTTAGGCTAAAAAGAGAAAAAATCGGCAACCGATTACTCTTTCAGTGCCAAATCAGACCACTACAGGACAAAGACAAATAAAATAAAAAAAAAATAATTACTTCACTTTTCTTAACCTATCAAAACGTCAAAGGCCTATGTAGTAAACTAACTACTTTATTTCGAAATAGTCTTTCATTTGCTTCCCAGGTGCTTGTGTTTACTGAGACTTGGTTGAAGCCGGAGATTTTAAGCTCCGAAGTTCTTTCAAGTCGGTACACAACGTATAGACTTGACCGACCTGGCCGGCGGTGTGGTGTGGTTTTGATTGCAGTCGACTCTGCTATCACGTCGGATAAGATAGTGCCGAAGATTCAATATGATATTGAATTTATTTGTGTAAAATTACATTTTCCCGCCTTTTGCGCCTATATAACTTGCCCGTATATTCCTCCGTCGTCTGATAATTCTGTCTTCAATCAACATTTGTCTATAATTAAGTTTATTTTTAACCTACTATCAAACAGGGACCAACTTATAGTCCTTGGTGACTTTAATATACCTGATTGTTGCTGGACACCTAGTGATGAGGAAAATTTTTTATTGCCCTCAAAACAGCATGACCTTTTTGATGGTTTGCAAGACATTTCAATGTCTCAGGTTAATCATGTCGTAAATTCTTTAAATCGAACACTTGATTTGTGTTACGTTTCTGATCATTCTAAGGTAACTCTGACCAGAGCCCAACTCTTGACCCAACCGGAAGATCACTACCATCCCACGTTTGAAGCTGTTTTTAAATTTGGTTCGAATGTGCTGGGTAGTGTGAGAGGGCCATGTAAACGTGTTCGCTGCTTTCGTAATGCAGATTTCTCCAAGCTTAATTACTTGATCTCATATTGCGACTGGTCCGATCTTTATTCGTGTACTGATATGGCTGACGCCATTAGTATTTTTTACGATACCTTAAATGTATTTTTTGATAATTGTGTTCCTCGTGTTTATCCAATGACTTCAAGTAACCCTCCGTGGCTTACTAAAGAATTAGCAAGTTTAAAAAATCGAAAGTCTAAACTCTATAAGAAATATAGAGTAAGTCATTCTCCGTCCGCCTTCTCTCGTTATCTTATTGCTCGGTCAAACTTTATCGTGCTAAACGCTGCTTGCTACAATAACTATTTGATTCGCTGCAGGATTCAGTTCCAGCTGAATCCTAAACAGTTTTATAGTTTTGTTAACATGAAGCGTAAATCTGATACCACTCCTTCTAATTTATCGTTTAATAAGGATGATGCTAATAATGATCAGGCCATTGCCTATTTGTTTGCGAAGTTCTTTCAAACGACTTACTCAAAATTTACACAGTCCTCTCATACATACCCATATACCAATCCTAGCTCGAATGGAATTTTCACCCCTGTCCTTCATAAGAATAGTCTCTATAGGGATCTATGTCTGGTTGCGTACTTCGTTACTGTGCCAATTTATTAACTAAGCCGTTGCACAAACTATTTTCACTGTCCTTAAACACTTCCTCTTTTCCCTTGATTTGGAAGGAATCATTTATAATTCCTCTACATAAAAAAGGCAGTAAGTCTGATGCAAGCAATTATAGAGGTATCTTTAAATTGTCGGCTATACCTTAACTTTTTGAGTATGATTAGACTCCATACTTGCAACATTATTGCAGATCTCTCATGTCTCCTAGTCAGCATGGATTCGTGAAACGTCGTTCAACTTCGACAAATTTGCTTGAGCTAACATCTTTTATAATTAACGGTTTTCGGAAAAAACTACAGACTGATGTCATTTATACTGATTTCAGTAAAGCTTTTGACTCAGTAAACCACTCCCTTCTCGCACACAAACTTAACCTTCTGGGCTTTACACCCAAATTCCTTAGTTGGATCGTTAGTTATCTAACCGATCGAACTCAAAGAGTGTCATTCAAAAATGTTCTTTCTAGCCCACTTTATGTCACCTCTGGTGTTCCTCAAGGAAGCCATCTGGGTCCCCTTCTTTTCACTCTTTTTATTAATGATCTACCGTCGGTCATACGTAACTCTCGTACTCTTATGTATGCCGACGATGTTAAGCTATGCTATCAATTTTCTTCAAGACGAGTTGGTGCCGTGCAAACCAATTAAACTTGAACATGGCTAAATGCAAACTAATGACTTTCTCTCGGGCCAGTCCCAAGTACGCCTCATACACTCTTTATGGTTGCCCCCTGGATAGAATTACCTTGGCTGATGATCTGGGCGTCCGATTGGATCGCAAACTTAAATTTACTGAACACATCATTTTATGGTCAATAACGGCATGGGTGTTCTGGGCTTTATAAAGCGGTGGTCTAAGGAATTCAACGATCCTTATGTCACAAAAATACTTTATACCTCTCTAGTCCGCCCTATTCTTGTTCAAGTGTTTGGTGTCCTCAGTATTCATTTTACAAGGACCGCATTGAATCTGTGCAAAAGAATTTTTTAATGTTTGTCCTACAAGGCAAGACTTGGTTAGCCAGTTAGCCAGTTCTCTGTCCCCTTTAGAAACTCTCGTATCTTTCTACCTCTAACACTTTCTCACTGTAGATCGAACTATGCCTTGCATGAACCCTTTAGGGCATTATGTTCGAACTATAACAACTTATATTTTATCATAGTTAATTCAAATTCTGTAGACTTAAAATCTTGAATTCTTTCTCATCTGTGTTGAAATTAGTCCTTACTAATGTATTTCCTCGTTTATCTTTTTTCTATCCATAAACTATATATCTTTACTCACTATCTTAAGTTGGATTTTCTTTTACGCTTCCTCCGGTCGATGTAGCGTACTAACAACTAACACCTAACAATCTTTTCTGATCTGATTGGGTTTTTCTGGGTTTTCCCCAATCTTTCTGCAACAAATGTTGGATAATTTTTTTATAAATAAAATTTTAATTATTCTTTTGTTCACCCAGACTAGTCGTTAAATTTTTGTTTTAAAATTCTAATTATTAGCTTCACTTTTAATTTTAATTTTTTTTTCAATCTTAAAGATAATTTAACTTAATTATATGAAAATTTTTTAAAATTTATTAATTTTTTTAATTTAATACTAAATCTTTTATAATTTTGTTTCGACTGCCATTAGTTGACATTAAATAAATAAATATAATTTATATAAAATACAAGTAAGGAAAGCTACAGTCGAGCGCACCTGACCGTAAGATACCATTCGACCAACTTCGTAGTTGCACTAACTAGTACTTACTCGCTCTCACACACACATACATATACACACACAAAGGCTACAACGCTGTAATGACGCGAACGGAACTATGAAAAACGTTTTCTTTAATAACTTCTGTATTTATTGTCCGATCGGATTTTAATTTTGGGACTTACGTGTTTTAAAGCAGAAATCTGTAACCTAAATACTTTCCTTAATATTCGTGAATTATCGATTACGTGGGCGGTGGGCGTGGCACCTCAAATTTGAAATAAACATCATCTGCGCATGATCATCATGCCAAATTTGGTGTCTGTAACTGTAATACTTTCCTTAATATTTGTAAGTTATCGATTTGCGTGGGCGGTGGGCGTGGCACTCCAAATTTGAAATAAGCTTTATCTGCGTATGGTATAAAGGAACCATCATGTCAAATATGGTGTCCCTAGCTGTTGTAATAGCTGAGATCTCGACGTTTATACAGACAGACGGACAGACAGACATGGCTCGACTCGGCTGTTGATTCTGAGCCAGAATATATATATAATTTATGGGGTCTGCCATGTCTCCTTCTACCTGTTACATACTATTGCACAAACTTAGTATACCATTTTTGACCATTTTCAATGGTCGAATGGTACGAGGGTCGTTTGATAAGACCGTGACTTTTTGTATTTGCCGCGCACCTGCTCTAAATACAACACTGCTCCTGTCAGCAGTTATCGATTAACAGCTGACTGTAAAATTTTGAGAAAGCTGCGTTTTTTGGTTTGCGTTTTATAGGCATTGAAAGCAGACGATCTCGTGAATTTTAACGAAAATGGAAAAAAGTGAATTTCGTGTGCTAATTAAGCATTATTTTTTGCGTAAAAAATCCATCACCGAAACCAAGGAAAGACTTGATAAATATTATGGGGACTCTGCACCATCAATTTCAATGGTTAAGAAATGGTTTACTGAGTTCCGTTGTGGTCGTACCAGTACAAGTGATGCCGAACGTTCAGGTCGCCCAAAAGAGGTCGTCATGCCAGAAATCGTCGACAAAATCCATGGAATGATATTGGATGATCGGAGAATGAAAGTGCGTGAGGTAGCTGAGGCTGTAGGCATCTCAACTGAACGGGTACATCACATTTTACATGAATATTTGGACATGAAAAAGCTTTCCGCGCGATGGGTGCCGCGATTGCTCACACACGACCATAAGCGCAACCGTGTGACCATTTCAAAGGAGTGTTTGGCGATGTTCAACATCCACCGCAATCTAAACGAATTTTTGCGCCGTTTCGTTACCGTAGACGAAACATGGATCCACCACACCACACCAGAGACCAAAGAACAATCAAGACAGTGGGTTTCTCCGGGTGAACGTGCACCAAAGAAGGCCAAGGTGGGTCTGTCGGCCAACAAGGTCATGGCCACAGTTTTTTGGGATGCACAAGGTATCATTCACATCGATTACCTTGAAAAGGGTAAAACGATCACCGGCGAATATTATTCAGAGCTTTTGGACAGATTCGATATTGATTTGAAGCAGAAACGACCGCATTTGGCGAAAAAAAAGTGCTGTTCCATCAGGACAATGCACGGGTGCACACGTGTGTAGTCAGCATGGCAAAATTTCATAAATTGGGCTACGAACTGCTACCCCATCCAGCATATTCTCCAGATTTAGCCCCCTGTGACTATTTTTTGTTTCCAAACATGAAGAAATGGCTCGGCGGTAAGAGATTCGGGTCAAATGAAGAGGTCATCACAGAAACAAACGACTATTTTGAGGGCCTTGAGAAAACCTATTATTTGGAAGGAATAAAAAAATTGGAAAAACGCTGGACTAAATGTATAGAGCTAAAAGGAGATTATGTTGAGAAATAAAACGCTTCTTTGACGAAAAAAATATATTTTATTCAAAAAGTCACGGACTTATCAAACGACCCTCGTATAATAAGTTATATACATATGTATATCACAAGCTCCTATAGTTTATTTCAAACTTGAGGTGCCACGCCCATCGCTTCCGCAAATTGATAAATAAATTTTTGAATTTTAATTTGTGACAAAAGTATAAAAGTTCTATCCTTTTGCTTTAACACACACATAGATATAAACGCTTTCGTTTCTTAACTGTGTAAGAGAGAGATAGGAAGAGAAGAATATGAGACATTGTTGTTGGGAAGCTGAGCGAAAGGTATCTTATTGTCGGGGATACTACTACGACTGTAGTTTTCATTACTTGTTTTAAAATCCATGTTTTAAAACAAATAACTTCCCAATCGTTAAAGAAAATTGTACAACGTCGTTCAAAGATTTTTTAAGCTGAAACATTACCAGCATTTTCAGCTATAGCATGCTAAGCGACGAAAAGCATCACGTGCACCAAAACCATTTTCTGTGCCATGAAATGGAATCATGGGAGCACAGAAATTAAACGGATGCTAATGTCGTAACGCATGACGCACGGATCGATGATGAAAACTCCGCTAATAAACATGAACAAACCACTTTCGGAAAATAAGCCAAATCGAGCCAAATGATGCGGTTCACCGACAAACTAAACAACAACAACACACACACATACACACAAACTCACGTATGTGTGAGTGAGTACATAGACATGAAATTGCAATCCGATCGGACAATAAATACAGAAGTTATTCAACTATTTGTGACGTCATTGTTGCGACGCGTTGCTTCGGTATTAGCGTGTGTGCCAGTAAGCAAAGCTAACTTCTATGATATCTTTGCAGGGCGCCATTTAATATATGGAACGTTAATAGGTGACAAAAGGAAATGTAGAAAAACTCTTGTTAAAATTTAATATTACAGTTTTTCGAAATTGGACGAAGGGTATTTTACTGTCGGGCGCATCGACTGTGACCTTCATTAGTTATTTAAATTTGATTTAAACAAAAATATGAAAGTTACAACTTTCTGCATCGAAAAACACATAGATATATATAGTATGGGGTTGCGCTTCATATTAAATATCGGATCAGTAACACAAAAGTTATTCAAGTGAACATTTTCCATACTTCTGCTGCCTGCACACTGTTGTCGTTCGCGAGTCGCAACGCGTCGGCGTCGCCTTAAATTTTTCGCAATTGGCTCGATTAAATTAAAAAATTAAAATGAAAAATGAACAGAAAACAAAATGTATTTAAATTTTGTGTTTTTATGATATTTCAAATCGTATATTAAAAGTGAAAAAGCGCCAGCTGACATTAAAACTTAGAGAAAGTGAATTTTAGAAATAATACGAATAATATTGTGCAATAGTTAAAAATAAGGTCAAATTCGATTTTCAATAAACTCTGCGTTTATAGAGGCAGAAGGAGGAGTGGCAGACCCCAAAAAGTACATATATTCCTGCTCAGGATCACTAGCCGAGTCGATTGAGCCCTGTTCGTATGTCTGTCTGTCTGTCCTTTTATCCTTCTGTCTGTCTGTCCGCCACGCGGCTTTGCAAATACAGCTAAGCAGTGTCCCGAAAAGAAACTGCACACTTTTAATTGCTAATTTCTCGCAGTGCAGGCTTTCGATCTCGATATGCGATGCTCCGTTAGAAAGCTTAATAAATCCTGCGTAATTATCATATTCTCTTTTGACTATTCGCTGTTCACTTTCAACAATGCCTCGAATCGAAGAACACGTGCGCGAAAAAATTGTGTAATTACTGCCCAGAAAACGGTGTGTCTTACAGAGAATTCGCTAAACGCTACAAAGTTAGTGTCAATAGTGTTAAAAACAAAATAATTTAGTTTGGAGACACAAATTCTTTGAAAGATAACCAAAAACAGGAAGAAAAATTGGTCCCAGGGATGAAGATACTGATAAAAATACATTAGACTTGATCACCAAAAACAGGTCGGTGTCAGTACAGGATTTGGCAAAAAAAAAAGCCGGGACGAGTAGATCTATGGTGGAAAGAGTGAAGCATCGGCTTAGTTTTAAGACATACAAAGAACAAATGGTAGAAAAAAAATGTTTGCGATAAATACAAGTCGGCAAATCGAGAGTGCGAAAGCTCTATGATAGATTGCTTCTGATAAAGTGGAATGCGTTATTATGGACGAGAACTTTACCCGGCCCTCAATTTTATACCAAAACTAAAGGTGGGACTGTTGACGAGTCCGTGTCCAAAATTGAAGTGAAACAAGTAAGAAAGCTACATTCGAGTCTACTCGACTGTATTATACCCGCTACCCAGCTGCTCGTACATCAAAATTATTTGAAGAACAAAAAAGAACGGCCACAATCATATTTTGACCGTAAAAGGCCATGGACTTACAATATTTAGGCATAGTCAAAATCTAAAATAAAAAAAATTTTTTTTTGTACACATTTTATTTTTGATGCGGGTGGGACTTGAACCCGTAACCCATTTCACCACCGTGCACACACTATTCGGCGCATTGCTGCAAGCAGCGCTGCCGGCAGCGCTGCCTACAGCTATGAAAAACGTTAAGCTGAATAACTTCTGTGTTTATTATCCGATTGTTACCAAATCACCAGAGATCGTCTGGCTAACTATAGTTATCATATAAACCGAAAATGAACAATATGGCATCAAAATTGGGGCGTGGCCAAAATCCAAAATAAACTTGATCAGCGTGCAAAAATGACACATATTATCACCAAATTTGGCAGCCCTAGCTCTAATAATAGCTGAGATCTTAGTTTTCACACGGACAGATAGATGGACATGGCTATATCGACTCGGCTGTTGATCCGGAGCCAGTTACATATATTTTCGGTTTGAACAAAGTTATAATACCCTTCTACTCTATGAGTAGCGGGTATAAAAACTGGATGAGTGCCACACATGGGGTTACCAAGGGGTCTGTGCAGAGCTTGATGCGTGGCGTTAAGCAAAAAATACGTTTATAAATTAGAGACTGAACATTCCTTAAATTTTCTTAATTAAACTCATGGAAAATGTATTCTATAAAATAATAAAAAAAAATAATAAAAACTAAGTGTCCAGTTTCTTTTCGTGGCATTCGTTATTATAAAAGCTGGAGACACCAAATTTGTCATGAAGATACACAAATATCACAAGCTCCTGGATAATAAATTTTTTATATATATACGCAATATGCATATACGTATATTCCGAATTTTAAGCCGATCGGATCATAAACACAAAAAGTGTTTAAGCTCAATATTCTCCATATTTCTCCCACCCCTTCTCTGTTACCCTCTGCCAACGCGACAGCGTCGTATTTTGACGGCGTCGGTTTCGTTTCTTAATTGTGTAAGAGTGAGATAGAATGTATAGAAGAATATAAGACATTGTTGTAAAAAAGCTGAACGGAGGGTATCTTACTGTCGGGTATGCTCGACTGTAGCTTTCATTACTCGTTTATTTTCCATTTGGCTCTTTTAATTTTCCGAACGACGCTCGAATGTTATGGCCAATGTGGCGCTGTTAAGCATCAGCGCATGCACGGGATTTATTATGCTTCTGCTAGCATCTGGAAATGTCCGATGACGTCACAAGGGCGTAAATGGCAAGGGGGAGGGGGAGAGGAGGGCAGAAGATAGTATGTTAGATGGGTCACGTAGAAGTAGCTCGTTAAAAATTGATGATGTGCATCAATGCGTGACGATATCGCAATGGCTCTGCCTCTTTCCGCTTTCCACCGCCCTCCCTCTGCTTGAAAGGATGTGACACGTGACACGCCTACTTCAAAGGCGCTAATTTTGCGTTCGCTGAACTCTTTCGTTTTGCTTTTGTTTTTACCTTTGCACGCATTTATCAGCGTATTTGTTTTAACATTTACGACAATCTTTTAAAGCCTCATTAAAACTGATAAAAAAAGTGGCAATAATAAAGCGCCTGTTGCGATATTAAACTTTTCAAAATGTCTGCATGAATCTCGAGGCCAAATACTTCCAATCAAGGTATTACTTCGGTGAGCAGGATGTGGTGCCCGGTCGCAGTCCCTCTCTTGGTGCGTTGCTGTGTAACGCTTCTTCGTTAACTCTTTAGTCGCCTTTTACGACAAGCCGAGCCCGCTGAGGTGGTATTCTTGGTCCGCCACCACACGGGAGTGCTCCTTTATCCAACGGGTCTGCTGGCCGTCTCATCGATGCGAACACGTTTCATCATGCCTATTATAATGCCATGAGCCCTCTCCCACACGGTTTTGTCCGCCAGCATATTGCGCATTAGACTTCTCGGGCTGAGCGGAGTTCCAGCAAGAGTCTTCAGTATCTCCCTTTCTGTACGAAACCTAGTGCAGTGCATTAGGATATGTTCCGCTGTTTCGGCTACGTCGTTGCAGAACAGGCACAGGGCTGAGTCCACATGGCGAAACCTGAAGAGGTAACCCCGGAAGCAACCATGGTCGGTGATGAACTGGGTTAAGTGATAGTCCAGCACTTTGTGTTCACACCCTGCCCACTCGGATAGATCTGGAATCAGCTGGTAGGTCCATCTCCCTTGTTGTGAGTGTTGCCACCTAGTCTGCCACACCCCATAAAGCCAGACACTGATCTCTTCACCGTTAACACCTTCTCGAGATAGGTATTGGGCTTCTATCTCAAGATCAATCGCTGATCAAGATCAAGCGCTGTCCAGGTAAGTCACTCTATTCGTGACACTCCTCCAGATGGGGGCAGCGTATAGAAGCGATGATTTCGCGACTGCCACTAGCAGCCTCCTGGCCGGCATCCTGGATCCACCTATATTTGGCATGAGTCTTGCCAGTGCTGCTGCTGTCATCGCTGCCTTTCTACTGGCGTATCTCGCATGCTCCTTGAATGACAGTCTATGGTCAATAAGAACACCCAGATACTTCAGGGATCCAGCAGACTCTATTTGAGCGTCTTTGACCGCGACACGTATACTCTCGACGGCCTTTCTGCTGCTCAACAACACTGCTTCGGACTTGTGCACAGCGATGCTTAGACCGGCATTCTCCAGCCAGCTAATAGCTGAGCTAATCGCTGCATTGCTCTTGTCCTGTAGCTCCGGAATAGTTTTGGCAACCGCTGCTACGGCCACGTCGTCAGCAAAGCAGAGTAGCTCCACTCCACTAGGCTTGCTGATGGACAATATCCCGTCGTACATTATGTTCCATTCCATTATTGGACCAAGTACCGACCCTTGTGGGACACCTGCGGTGACGTGGTGTTTTCTTGGCCCGCCATCAGTATCGTACCATAGTATACGGTCCCTGAAGTAGCTGCCAATGATGATCCTGAGGTAACGAGGAATACCCATGTTGCGCATGGCCCCAAGGATGTTTGGCCATCTCGCCGTATTGAAGGCATTTTTCACGTCTAGCGTGATGATGGCGCAGTACTCCTTGCTGCCACCTAGCCATCGGTCACCATCAAGGGCGGACTTGGCCAGATCTCTTATGGCAGTGAGAGCGTCTAGAGTGCTTTTTCCTCTCCGGAAGCCATACTGGTGTCTTTGTAGGCCATCGGGGCTCTCAGTGATCAGCTCAATTCGGGTGTATAGGATGCGTTCGAAGAGCTTTCCCACAATATCCAGCAGACATAGTGGGCGGAAACTGCCTGCAGCATTAGATGTAGCCTTACCTTTCGGCAACAATACCAGCCTCATGTTCTTCCAGCGAGAAGGGAAGACACCATCTATCAGACACTGTTGAAAGGTGTCCCTGAAGATTTCAGGCTTGGCATTTGCGGCAGCCATAACTACGACGCCTGGGATGCCATCGAGACCTGGGGCTTTGTTGGGCTTAATTCTCTTTGCCGCCTCGATGACCTCGCATGTAGTGACACACGGGAAGTCGGGGACAGGGATTTCTTGTGCGGGTTGCCATAGCGTATCCTGATCTGGGAATAGCTCCTCCACGATGCTTGATAATAGAGCCGGGTCCTGTGGAGTGCCTCCTTCAGAGGCTTTCAGCTTATTGCAAACCAATTTGTAGGCGGGACCCCACGGATCATCGTCTACGCTCGCCAGCAGCTCTTTAAAAGCATTTGCTTTGGCAGCAGCAATGCCATTTCTGAGCTCCGCACGTTTCGATCTGTACCTCTCATGTAGATCTGAGTGCTGAGAGTGACCTCTGGCTCGTTGCGCCTGTCTCCTTGCCCTGAAGCATTCCGAGCGTAGCTGGTTGAGAGAGCCGTTCCACCAGTAGACCGGAGGTTTGCGTTTACTTCTTTGCTTCTTACGCGGCATCGCTGCATCGCATGCAGCTTCCAGCATCTTCATGAGCGCCGCCACCATGGTTTCCGCATGTCCATTTGTAAGCACCATTTGTTCGATGTTGAAAGCCAGCATGTCCTTGTCAAGTTTTTTGATGTCCCATGCATGCCCAAGAGTACTCCCTGCCTGTCGTTGTGTGATGCACGACGTGCGCGCGCTGAATGTAATTAGGGCATGATCGCGCAGCGTTACGTCCTCCTGAACCGTCCATTTAGCAGTGGGGGCTAGGCTTCTGCTGACAAAGGTGACATCGATGAATGATGTACCTCTGTCGTTATTAAACGTCGGCTTGCCGCCGTCATTCAACAGCACCAGATCCAGCTGGTTCATGGCATCGATAACGGCCCGTCCTCTGAGATTGGATATCCGGCTTCCCCATTCTATTGCCCAGGCGTTGAAGTCACCTGCAATGACTACAGGCTTGCGCCCTCTAGCGTGGTGAATTAAAGTATTTAACAATTCCTCGAAGAGGTCCGGACTGTCACTAGGCGGGGCGTAGCAGCTATAAAGGTGAACACCCTTAACTTTAGCGTACGCAATGCCACGCATAGGCACGCTTTCCTGTTCCTCTATGTAGAGGTTTCTGCAGCATATGACTGCCACCTTACGTGTGGAGTCGAAGAGCACTCCTGAGTTTCCCGCACCAGGGGGTGTGTGTGTGTGTGTGTATGTGTGTGTGTATGTCCAGTCGACATGCTAACCGGAGCATTAATATGTAAGTACGTAATGCATGTCAGTTTGTTTTGCTTTGATTTAACAGCGGCTGGCGACACTGTCGTTTATTTATGAGCGTACAGTGCCGAATAAAAGTATGACATACGATAAGTCTAAAGAAAGCTAAAGTTTGTCAACATTTTACAAAAGGGGTATTTTGAAGGATACATGTTGCTGTAGTATTTAACATAAACCTGCGCTAATTTGTCTATGTCAATTTTGCAAGCATAGAACAAAAATTTGCACAGATTAATTTAAATAGTGTTAATTTTCTGCTATCGATAGGTATCATTGCCCTCTCAATTAGATTCAACTGTTAAATTTTTGTTATTAACAGCTGTTAACTATCTTAAATGTTAATTTCAACAAACTGGCAAAACAATTGTTTAAAACCTTTAAAGAAAAATATACCTAAGTTCGATTTAAAAACAAACTTATGATGTAAAAGACATCTTAATAAGCTCACCGATCATACCGCGCAGCAGGGGCAAACATCAGTAAGAAAAAAACACCATAGCATCATGCTTTAACGCAAAACGCACGCAAATTTAATTATTGCGGAGATGCGCGTACCGAAAATGTGCAGCGAATTGTGAGAAAAATAAATGTGCGAAATTAACGAAATACTTTTAGCTCGACATGTTGCATGTGTGTGTTTGTGTATGGACGCTTATAACGCCTGGCTACGCACCAAGAAGCCGCAGCACACTTACGTCGGAAAAGGGCACATGGTATTTAGAGGCCTCTACTCACAAAAATGTGAGTTAAAGAAGAGATTGCGATTTCTTACGGTAGCTTTCACTTTTGTTACCTAAGTCTCCCTCTCTTTTTCTGACAAGTCTGTCTTTATTTAACTTTTCTGACCAAGATCGAAAAGTCAATTAAATCTCCAGCAATGCGGTTTTCGTAAGTTTTGTGCTTCGCAATAACTTTCACCGAAGTTGCGATTGTATTGATTGAGGCGCGTCAATGTCATTGAATCGCCAGGCTAATTGAGTTTGGCAATTGTGAGATATTACGTATACGCCAAATGTGGCCCAAAGTCAGTTGAAGCTGTTACCTTTATAGGCAATAATGCTTAAGGCACACACGCAGATACACTCATGTTGTTTGTTTACTTACGGCGCTCAGGAACTCGAAACTCAACGCATGTTATTTACCTAAAATGTTGTGTGTTCAAAATGCTTTTCAACCTAATGGAAAATTCAACGCGTTTACCTTTTTTCACATTTTTTTTTTATTTTGACAAACGATTGCAAGGTGCGTGCTGGCGTTGGAGTCGGGGAAGCACCTTTGATGGCGGCGTGAAACGTGTTGTGTGTTAAGTCAAGCATCAAGTGGCGCGTTTAAACGCGGTGGCGCAGCACACAAAATATGAGCAGTGTCGGGCACTAGGCAGTAAGTAGTCTCCCTGAGCTTCAGCTATTGCCGAGAAAGTCCTGAGTATTGAAATTTATATGAATCCACTATATTATCGTACACAAAAGACAATGTAAATACATTAAACTTAGCAAATTATATATTTTATTTGTATGTATTTTCTATACTTTTCGTTTGATTTTGTCTCTTTATTTTGTTCTTTCGTGCTCGCTGCTGATATTCGACAAATTTGCTGATTATGTTCTGTTAACTCAATTTTGTTGTGTTATTTCAACCGACGATAGTTAACGACCTAGAGATCCCACTAATAGGCCTGTTGTGAATTCAGCGTGTATACTCATTTTATTTCATTTTATTTTAATACATATCTATTCAATATTTTATTGATATTAAAATTATTGTAATTATTGAAGTTTCCCTAATTATATTCATTTTTTTATATCACCTTCAAACAAATGTCTTCACTTTATAAATGATTGCTACTTGACATCCTTACCAAGGATGGATGCGCAGCTTTTGAAATGGGATTTCGAAGTCAACGAGAGTCTCTCAATTGAACGGAAAGGGGTTAGCGATTCGGATATGTCTCAGTCGCTTGACTTAACCAGCGATTCGCTGCTAGTCGATAAACAAATCTTGTGAGGCTCCGCTTCGTTCGAGTTGCTTTTATTAAGTTCGGGGAACTTAAAGTAGGTTTCGTTATATTTATCGCTGCTCTGCAGTATTTCCAAATAGTCAACAAAATCCTTATAGTTAATGTAACGCATATTGGGTACAAGTCTGGTCACAGGACTATGGTACTTGCAGCGCGTGTCCTGCATCCAGCGGCGCGGTGTCATCAGCTCCATCTTGGCACTGGGCACACACTTCAATTGCTCAGGATCGCCTCCCATTGTGATCACAAGAGTGCTGTAAAAGATGCCATCCTCAACGAGCTTTTTGCTCTCCGGTAGCTTGCTGAACTCACTGAGTACATCCTCGAATGGCCAGATACGGTTGCATTCCGGGCCGTTTAGCTGCAGCAGCAGTTGGGGAGACAAATACGCAAAGCGTATTAGCTTAAAGACTCTCAACACGTATGCAGCTCGGCAGGGCCAGGATTCGCGCAGCCAGTGAATGAAACCGAAAAGAAGCTGTCAGAAAAAAAATGTATATTGTATGCCCGACTGATGTGATACCTTGCCCGTACCCACCTCGGTTTCCGAGTTAACAGCTAAGGCGTTTGATTCAAGCATGTAACAAATCTGTTCAATGTCAAGTTCAAGAAACTGTCGAGAGCACATAACGATCATGACAGAGCAGGATATGCGTGAGATCATTGCCTGACTGATGAACGAAAGTTCAGTGTACAGTCGCAACTGATGCAGAATGCTGAAAGCTTCTAAGTCTGTGAAAATGGGGTCATCGAGCATAATGTAGCATTGCTGAATTAGATTCGGTATCTCCAGATAATATGCAGCCTGTATTAGTGACAGCACAAACTTGGGTGAGATGATGTGTTCGTGGGACTGCAACATCCACTTGTAAATCCAGTCGAAGGTGTCAGCCGCAACCGGAGACTGGCGCAAGTCTATCTCAGTGCGACAACGCAGACGTCCAAAATACTTTGAGTATGTTCCGAGTACAATTCCAGTGCAGGCGAATTTGCAATCTCCGACTAACACTATTATATCAGGATCTCCACCTTTCTCTATACCTTCAAATATGCCGTCCAGGCTTGAGGAAAAGTTGGGAATGCGTACAGTTTCGTTTAATCTTTTGGCAATAAAATCTAAACATTTCTTGGAGCATTTCTTCGTGTCGTTGCAGTGTGAGGCGCAAAACTTGTGCTGTATTTTACTCGTTTTGATGCTGCCAAAGAATTTGGCCATGTTGGTAAACATAGGTGTAAGATCACTAGCATATATACATAAACATATAATTATGTGTTATTAGGTATTTTATTTTTACTTACCTTTTAAACTCAGTTGCACTGGCCGCATAGGTTGGAAAAGAATTCTCATTAAGTTTAGCCAAGTATGGACGTAAATTAACCATATTAAGCTTTATTTATCAAATTACTTATTTAGTTTTTGTTAAAAATAAATGGTTCGTCTATAAAAATGGGATACTTTGTAGCTGAATGAAATAATCTTAACTTTAGCTGACATGAATTAGAAAACAAAGGTTTCTAAGCTTTCATTTGTTTCTACGGGGTATACTTAATTAATTAATTAGTATTAATTTGCACGTTAATATTTGATTAAGTCCTGCTGAGAGCGGAAATGTTTTTTGACTCTTAACTCCTATTAAATTTTAAGATTTAATTAATTTTTTGTTGCTATTGAGTCATTTTTACACTTGAAAATGCAACAGGTTTTAATTAGATTTAAATTAATTTTTTCCCAAGGGAATTTCTTTAATTTCTTTAAGTTGGTATCTTGGTACCTTGAGTTATTTTCAACTACGGTCTTCCATGTACGGTACTTTAAAGTTCTGTTGTCCAATAATTATATGCATATTTCTTTCTGCAAAAAAATAACAAAATCCAATTGCAAAAAGTCTAGCAAAATATAATTTTCTAAATTAATTATATAAAATTTTTTTGCGCTGCATTAAATAAATATAAATTCGCAGCAACAATAACAAAACCATTTTGTTTACAAAGTTATGTATAAGAAATCAAATAGAGTATAGGGCAAGTAATCTGTGTTGGCACCGAAGATGTGATGCCCTCGACAAATACAATATGCAAGATACATATAGAAACAGATTCAGAGTTATGGTCAAGTAAAAAAAACAACGATTGTTTGATTTTTACTTGAACACTTTATTTACTTCCAAAGTAACTAAGGAAGAACCGGAGCCGTTAGATTATCACTTGGTCGGATAATAGGGTTTCAAAGTCGAAACGAGGCTTTGGCGAAACTATCTCGATTGATAGTATACTCAGAACTGAACGCTTGTAAGGGGACGTCTTCGCGTTTATATAGGCAAGCTTAAGAGCGAAGTGTGTTAAAGAGAGTTTTAGCTATGAGTTTTGGTTCTCTCGTGCAGAGAGGGGCTCTCTTAAAATAGGAGGTAATTTGAGAATCCTGAGACAAGTGCGTGAGCGGTGACTCGGGCAATAAGGTTTTATTATTTCAGTTGGCTTTATTATTTCAGTTGGTTCCCGTTTTGGATTTGGGGGAGATTTGTTTATCGTTAAGATATCCGAATTGGGGGAGAATTGTTTATCGTTAAGATTTCAGAATTGGGGACAATTGTTTAGTTTATGATCTGTGGGAACAGTACTTTTGAAGTGTGGGGTGACTTGAAACATGACACTAGGCATGTGCGTTAATGGCCAAAGTTAATCGAAGGGCTCTTGTTCTTTGATTACAATTTGCGCTTAAGATTTAATGTGTTTAGTACTTAAATTTTAATATGTGTACGTGAGTTTTACAATAATTCTCTTTGTTATATTCTAATGTACAATTATAATATATGTGGTTGGGGTGTGGGTGTTGAATGGATATGTTACTTCCCCATCCTTAAGAAAAAGCCTGTCCTCAGGCGTGAATTGTGGGATATAATACGGGAGAATTTACAATAGGTAAATTATTTTCTGTTTCGGGATTTATGATATTTTCGTTTTCTGATGTTTGTTTTTTGAATTTTACAATCAATTTTTGGGGTATAGTTTTGTATTTATAAATGAAGTACAATATTAAGAGTGTGACTATTATGGTTAATGCTGTAAGTGTTATTATTTGAAAGGTATTATTCGATTGGGTGTGTTGTTCAATTATTTCTTTTGCTTGAATATATTCGAGCGGTTCGAGTTTTGTTACATTATTGTTTACATAGACGGTTTGGGTATAATCTAACATCGTGTTGGTGATAAGTATTTCTTCTAATTGAACAGAACAATTGAATGCTTTTATCATATTATTGCCTTCTATTATAATTTCCCTATTAATACAATTTTGATTTAGAATGGTCTTTGGAAGGTTCCAAGTTGTGATTATATTAGGTTCAACATATTTTATTTCGAATTCAGAATGTGTTTTGCTGTATCTACATTGAGTTGTGACCTGATTTAGTATACCTGCGATACATTTATTTATGACTAAGCTTTGAGAGTTTGCTGTGTATGTTTGATTATTATGTGAAAAGTATTTGTCGTGTATTGTTTTGGTTAATATGTTATCTTTTTCGTCGGGGTATGGTACTATTTCAAATACTGGTTTTTTAATTATTTCTCTTGGAATTTGGGATATTATCAGAATCTCGTTAGTGTCAGCTTTAAGCCAAGTAGATGTTTTAATGTTAAGAAGTTTTTCAGAATTTACGTGGGTTAATGAATCATGTTTCAGAAGTTTAGGGTTAAAGATACCTAGGCGTGTCAGTTGCATACCAAGTTCTATGTCTTCTACGTATTCGGTGAATTGTTGTAAATTGAAAATTATTAAAGCTATCATTTGATCTCCGTCAAAAATATTATTTAAATGGTTAGTTAGTTCAATTCCTTCATTTATGGCTTCCATTACGTGGAATCAGCTCACTGATTTGTACATTATTTTTAGAAATGTCACCTATTTGTTGTTGTAATTCTTCCTTGTCTTCTTGATCTAACGTACCAAATAAGTATTTGTAAATGGATCCCATAAAATTAACAAGACCGCGTTTACTACGTTTTGGGATTCTTATACCGTTCATTTCTCTATGGAGTTTTTCTAATAGGTACTGAATTTGTGGTAAATTTTCAAATGATTGGGCTTGTTTGATAAGTTCTTTGTAAGTGTTTTGGTTTTGGTTAAATTAATAGATAGGTAATGATATTCGTAGTTAATAGGCAAATCAATCGATCCAGTTTGAAAAATAAGGTAACCGTTTTTGGCATGGATGGGGGTTACTTCTAGGTTTTGTGTATTAACTGTCGATAGGAGGCATATCATGAATATTATGTTCGGGAGAATGCCTGGAATTATCGGTATTATATTTACTTTTATTAATTTTCTTTTTCTTTTTAAACTTAGATTTATAATGTATGATTTTTCTACCTCTATTTGTTTCTTCATAATGTTTATCATCTATTTGTCTTATGTTACCTGTCTTTTTGAATGGGGTAGTCGTTTTTGATCTAACTAGAGGGGATTCTTTGAAGTTGGTGTCTATACCGAAGTCTTGTCTATTTTCATTTAGTTTGTCGATTTTGTTTATCTTATTTTGTTGTGTATTATATGCAGGGGTTCCTGCAAAAATGAAGATTTCTGCTGGTGTTCGACCAGTTGTGTTGTGTTTTGTTTTGTGGTTGTATACGTAAAGTATTTTCTCAAATTTGGTGAATTGGTTTTCGGGTTCGTTTTCGCTTGTTATTATTCTTAGTTTTTCATTGACAGTTTTATGAAATCTCTCAACATCAGAAATTCCATTTTTACTGGTTGTTATGTTTAGGTCTACTCCTTCTGATTCTAACCAGAGTTTAAGTGCGGTGCACATGAAAGCGGAGTCTTTGTCGGCTTTTATTTCTAAAGGCTTACCCATGTCTTTGAATATGCGCAAAATAGCTCTTTTGGCTTCGAGCCAATCTCGACTGTTTACTTCTATCAAGGAGGCGTATTTAGAATAAATGTCAATACATGATAGGAATTGTTTATTATTTATTAAGTAGAAATCCATGACATACTTGTCTCTGGGGTTAAAAGTTTCGGGGGTTGTTTCGAAGGCTAACTTTGTATTTCTATGTTCGGTTTTAGCGATGTTACAGATCTCGCATTCATTTATAATGTTTTGAATGAGTTTTTGGTAATCGGGGTAATAATAAAGTTCTTTGAACTGAAGTGTAAGTTTTTCTATGCCAGGGTGTTATAATTCTTTATGTGTTTTGAGAATGATTTCCTTGAATCGGGCGTATGTTTGAATATCTATTAGTTTAACACTAGTCTTCATAACTTTAGTAAAATTGTCGGGACTTATGATTTGAGTATACGCATTCTGAAAGACTTGAAAGTCAATTTCGTTAGGGAAGTAAATGACACTTTTTTTAGTGCAGAGGTATTCTTTGATTAGGTCTTTAGCAAGGGTATCTGTCATTTCTTTATAACTAATTTTTATTCTGGTTCTATGAAAGTATTTTATTACTTGGACTTCGTCATGATCGTCTCTTATGAATTCTAATTGTCTTGTGTAATAGTTAAGGGGTCTTTCGGTTATTGGAATATAACTCTGATTGTCTTCTTGTGCGCTATGCACTGTCGCTGCTGTAACAAAGGAAACTGTGTCGTCTTCTCCTAGAAAGTTTTCTTGAATTTGAATTCTGGATAGGGCGTCGGCCACATGATTTTCTTTACCAGGTAGGTATTGGATATTATAGTCATATTCGTTCAATTTTATTTTCCATCTCTATAACTTCATATTAGGATCTTTTATGTTGCTTAGCCATACGAGTGGTCTGTGATCACTTAATATGTCGAATTTTCTTCCGAATAGGTAAGACCTAAAGTATTTTGTTGCCCATACTATGGCTAATAGTTCCTTTCCTATTGCCGAATAGTTGAGCTCATGCTCGTTTAGAGTTCTGCTCGCATAGCAAATGGGTTTATGCTCTTGGGATAATACGGCCCCTATGGCTATATTACTTGCATCTGTTGTAAGTGAAAATTTCTGTTCAAAGTTAGGGTATATTAGAATCGGATCGGACGTGATAAGTACCTTTAGTTTTTCAAACGCGGATATGTAATCGTCATCCTTTGTATTAATAATTGCTCCTTTTTTTAGTTTGAGTGTCATGGGTTTTGCTATTTTTGCAAAATTTGGAATGAACTTACGGTAAAATCCGCAGAGTCCGAGAAAAGATTTTATTCCTTTTGTGGTTTTAGGAATGGGGGAATTGACAATTGCATTTATTTTATTGGGGTTTGGTTTTATACCATCTGTTGTGATGATGTGACCGAGAAATTCTGTTTCTTTCTTCAGAAATTCACATTTGTCAAGTTGTAATTTTAAATTGGCTGATCGTAGCTTTTCAAATACCTTTTTTAGTGACATTATGTGTTCTTCTAACGAAGTAGAATAAATGATAATATCATCTAAATAAACTAAACAATCTTTATAGATTAAATCTTCTAGAAGGTTGTTCATGCAACGTTGAAATGTTGCTGGTGCATTTTTCAGACCAAAGGGCATACGAGTATATTCGTAATGTCCATGTTTTGTTGAAAATGCTGTTTTAGGTATTGACTGTGGGTCCATTTGGATTTGATGGAAACCTTTAGCTAGATCGATGGTTGTGAAATATTGACAACGTCCAAGCTTGTCTAATATTTCCTCCATTATTGGAATGGGAAATTTGTCGTCAATGGTTATTTCATTGAGACTGCGATAGTCTATGACTAATCGAAATTTTGGTTTGCCCGAAGCGTCGTTTTTCTTTGGGACAATCCAAATGGGGGAACAATATGGAGACTTAGATTTCCTAATTATTTTTTGTTCTATCATTTCGTTTATTTGTTTATTAACCTCTTGGTCAAATGCTTGGGGATATTTGTACGGTTTTTTTATAAATAGGGTCTTCGTGTTTTGTTTGAATAGAATGCTTAATCGTACTCGTGAAAGTCAAATTTTCACCTTCCTTGTACTGAATATCACCGTATTCGAGCAAAACATGCGAAAGTTGTTCCCTTTCTTCTGTATTTAGATGTTCTAATCTGAATACATTGGATTCTTTTAACTCGTCATCTATTGCGTAGTTAGAAGATATTTCTAGAAGGGTTTTTTCTAGGTAAGGGGTAATAAGAGGGGTTTTCTCAGATTCAGAAGACTTGGGACACTCATAGGTGGTCTTGGACTCTTCTTGTTCAGATGACTTGGGCCACTCATTGGTAACCTTGGACTCATCTGGTTTTAAGTGGGGTTTCCGCTTAATTTTCAGGAGAGTTTTCTCCTTTTTTGGAGTATTTAGAGGGGCTTCCTCTGGGTTAGATGACTTGGGGCACTCATTGGTAACCTTGGACTCATCTGGTTTTAAGTGGGGTTTCCGCTTAATTTTCAGGAGGGTTTTCTCCTTTTTTGGGGTATTTAGAGGGGCTTCCTCTGGGTTAGATGACTTGGGGCACTCATTGGTAACCTTGGACTCATCTGTTTGAATGTGGTCGTACCACATTTTGAATGGATAGCCGTTTATAGTGACTGTTTGTGTAGAATAGTTAATTTGGGTATTGGTTGACTCTAAGTAATTTCTGCCTAATAGTAGGTCATATTTTTCTGAGAAATTATGAATATAGAAGGTTTGCTTAGTAGGACAAAGGTTGCTTGGATGCAACGAAACGCTTTGAGTTAACGTTATAGTACCATTTATAGTGTGGACTTTTATTTTGGAAGGTTTTGTGGGGATATTAAAGAAATTTTGTTTCATGATGTTAATGGAAGAACCAGTGTCTACGAGGCATTTAAGAGTTATGTTATTTATTTTAATTTTTAGGAATGGGTTTCCTCCTCTTCCGAATTGCTTTCTGATTCTGAGGCTGGTTGATGAAAATTTTCGCCTGTGTCCATTTTGTATTGGCCACTAGTACTATCTCTTTGCCGTTTGACAGGGGGGTTCGGTGCATTAACACTTTGTTGTTGATGGTACATAGAATTTTGGGCTCTGCCTTGGCTTAATTTATGTTTGAATTCGCTCATGACTTGCTGACTTGATTCAGCAGGCTTTGAACTATTATTTGGATTTGAGTTGTTTGAGTTATGCATTGCATTGCTTGCGAAATTTTGATATTTCCCTTTATTCTTTGAGGTTTGATGTGAATTAGTGTTAGAGTTGGAACTATTTTGAGGTTTTGTTCGGTCGTTGAAAGCTATGTCGTACACACCTTCTGATTGTGCTACTTGTTTTAGTTTGGATACGGTCGTTATGTCATGTCTAGCAAGAGTCATAAATATCGGGCAACTTCCTCATTATTACATCTTTAACTGTATTGTTTAATGCATTTGTGTATAATATGGTATTATTATGATTATTTTCTAACACGAGTTTGTTTGATATTGTGAAAGATTTAGATTCTATATCTTCAACGAACTTACGAATACTTCTAGTGAAATGTGTGTTATATAGTTGGCGAAGCAGCTCCTCACAGGGTGTTTGCGTCTTGTATTCGTTGATGAGGGCGTTCATCAATTCCGGCCATGTTGTAGCTCCAGATAATTGTGACACTCTTTGGGCGTCTCCCGCAATCTGCATTTCAATTGCGCTGAAGAATACATGCTTTTGCCTGGCATCGGCGGATGGGTATAGTTGAAGAATAAAGTTGATCCTTCTGATGAAAGAGCTGAGTTCTTGGGTGTTACCGCTGAACGAAGGCACTTGCCTAATTTGGCTTAGGGCTTGGTTGAGATGAGACTCCGACAACAATTGGATTGGTTCGGTTGCCATGGTTGGTTTTGTTTTAAAAGTTGCAGAGTTTTTGTTTGTTTTTACACTTTTATTTTCCGTATGCAGGGGGTTAACTCTTGTATGTTAACCACCGACTACACGTAGTTCTTTGGCGGATAATGAAAGTCAATTGTATTACGATGCACGTTCACTTTAGCGCCGATTCGCGTGGTTCAATCTCGAAAGATACGCTTGGTCGTACAAGGATCTTTGTCACTTGATTGATATCGGTAAACGAGTCGCACAACTTACTCTCTTTATCCTACCGGCTGCGCCAGAAACAGATTCAGAGTTATGGTCAAGTAAAAAAAACAACAATTGTTTGATTTTTACTTGAACACTTTATTTACTTCCAAAGTAACTAAGGAAGAACCGGAGCCGTTAGATTATCACTTGGTCGCATAATAGGGTTTCAAAGTCGAAACGAGGCTTTGGCGAAACTATCTCGATTGATAGTATACTCAGAACTGAACGCTTGTAAGGGGACGTCTTCGCGTTTATATAGGCAAGCTTAAGAGCGAAGTGTGTTAAAGAGAGTTTTAGCTATGAGTTTTGGTTCTCTCGTGCAGAGAGGGGCTCTCTTAAAATAGGAGGTAATTTCAGAATCCTGAGACAAGTGCGTGAGCGGTGAGTCGGGCAATAAGGTTTTATTATTTAAGTTGGCTTTATTATTTCAGTTGGTTCCCGTTTTGGATTTGGGGGAGATTTGTTTATCGTTAAGATATCCGAATTGGGGGAGAATTGCTTATCGTTAAGATTTCAGAATTGGGGACAATTGTTTAGTTTATGATCTGTGGGAACAGTACTTTTGAAGTGTGGGGTGACTTGAAACATGACACTAGGCATGTGCGTTAATGGCCAAAGTTAATCGAAGGGCTCTTGTTCTTTGATTACAATTTGCGCTTAAGATTTAATGTGTTTAGTACTTAAATTTTAATATGTGTACGTGAGTTTTACAATAATTCTCTTTGTTATATTCTAATGTACAATTATAATATATGTGGTTGGGGTGTGGGTGTTGAATGGATATGTTATATATATGTCGAATTCTCTTCGTCTCCCATTAGAGCGCAGCGCGTTTCGAACTATTCACAGGCGATCACTCAAGCATACTGCCCTGCTCGTTTTCTAACAGCCTATACGAAAACTCGAACCACACTCGGCGGCAACGTCGCGACGCATCGTCGTGCAACTAGACGCGTCGTTATCGCCCCGCTCCAAAGGTACTTGCAGAAAAACGACGGACAACCACAATGCAAAGACGCAAAACATACGAGGGTCGTTTGATAAGTCCGTGACTTTTTGAATAAAATATATTTTTTTCGTCAAAGAAGCGTTTTATTTCTCAACATAATCTCCTTTTAGCTCTATACATTTAGTCCAGCGTTTTTCCAATTTTTTTATTCCTTCCAAATAATAGGTTTTCTCAAGGCCCTCAAAATAGTCGTTTGTTTCTGTGATGACCTCTTCATTTGACCCGAATCTCTTACCGCCGAGCCATTTCTTCATGTTTGGAAACAAAAAATAGTCACAGGGGGCTAAATCTGGAGAATATGCTGGATGGGGTAGCAGTTCGTAGCCCAATTTATGAAATTTTGCCATGCTGACTACACACGTGTGCACCCGTGCATTGTCCTGATGGAACAGCACTTTTTTTTTCGCCAAATGCGGTCGTTTCTGCTTCAAATCAATATCGAATCTGTCCAAAAGCTCTGAATAATATTCGCCGGTGATCGTTTTACCCTTTTCAAGGTAATCGATGTGAATGATACCTTGTGCATCCCAAAAAACTGTGGCCATGACCTTGTTGGCCGACAGACCCACCTTGGCCTTCTTTGGTGCACGTTCACCCGGAGAAACCCACTGTCTTGATTGTTCTTTGGTCTCTGGTGTGGTGTGGTGGATCCATGTTTCGTCTACGGTAACGAAACGGCGCAAAAATTCGTTTGGATTGCGGTTGAACATCGCCAAACACTCCTTTGAAATGGTCACACGGTTGCGCTTATGGTCGTGTGTGAGCAATCGCGGCACCCATCGCGCGGAAAGCTTTTTCATGTCCAAATATTCATGTAAAATGTGATGTACCCATTCAGTTGAGATGCCTACAGCCTCAGCTACCTCACGCACTTTCATTCTCCGATCATCCAATATCATTCCATGGATTTTGTCGACGATTTCTGGCATGACGACCTCTTTTGGGCGACCTGAACGTTCGGCATCACTTGTACTGGTACGACCACAACGGAACTCAGTAAACCATTTCTTAACCATTGAAATTGATGGTGCAGAGTCCCCATAATATTTATCAAGTCTTTCCTTGGTTTCGGTGATGGATTTTTTACGCAAAAAATAATGCTTAATTAGCACACGAAATTCACTTTTTTCCATTTTCGTTAAAATTCACGAGATCGTCTGCTTTCAATGCCTATAAAACGCAAACCAAAAAACGCAGCTTTCTCAAAATTTTACAGTCAGCTGTTAATCGATAACTGCTGACAGGAGCAGTGTTGTATTTAGAGCAGGTGCGCGGCAAATACAAAAAGTCGGTCTTATCAAACGACCCTCGTAATATGATGAAATAATTCAAGTTCATGCATAATCTTTATACTCCGACACGGCCATCCTGACTCTAACACGACCTCGTGTTCCATTCAATTGTCTTTTTATAATTTTATTATTATTTATTTTTTTTTTTTTTTTTTATAAACAAAAGATTTAATATTTCCATTTCAATTCGTAATTTCACAAAACAGTATCAAGCCTTCTTAACCAGTATCTTTACATAATTCTTACTATAATGTTATTTTTAACAAAATCAATTATTCTTCATTCAACATTGCAAACTCAATGCCCAACACGCCATGATCAAAACAAACATCAGTTTGTTTTGCACTTGTGCTTGCATTATTTATCTGGCCTTGTTACTCTGCCATTTTCTTTGGCCAGCAGTAAATCTTTCATCACCTTTATTGGTGTGCTTCAATTTCTTCAGTGGTTTCAACATTTTCATTTTCGCTCTCTTCACACACATTCAACTCCTCGGGCACTTGCCCCTCTGGCATTTTTCTCAAATCTTCATGTGCATATTTATAATTTCTTTTATTGGTTAAGGACTTTAAAGTGTACCTGTCACCCTCCAGAACCTATTTTATTTCAAAAGGCCCCTTGAATTTTGGACTCAACTTGGTTTGATGCCTCTCTTCGCTTTTAAGTAGCACAAAATCCCCTACTTTGTGTCTAAGAACTTTTGCCTTATTTTTATCAAATCGTTCTTTGTCATAAACTGCCGTGGCTAAAACATTCTTTTCAACTTGTGCTCTTACATTTGACAGATCAACATCATTTTCACCAGGTGGAAGTAATCCTAATGGGCGTGCTACCTTTCCCAATAACATTTCAAGAGGACTTGCCTTCGTCACACGGTTAGTTGTACAATTGATTGCCAACTGCACCTCCCCTAACACGACCTGCCAAGACTGCGTTCCAGTTTCAACCGCCGTTAACATATTTTTCAAGGTGCTCATGGTTCGTTCAACTTGACCATTAGCTTGGCTAGCCCCGATGGCAATCAAATGCAAGTTTATTTTCTGATCTGAACAGAATTGACTAAACTTTGCACCCGTAAAACACCTTCCCTGGTCAGCTATTATTCGGTTTGGTACTCCAAACAACGAAACGGCCGATTGAACAGCTTTTATGCAACTCTCACTGTCTAATTTAAGGCTATGACTAAGATAGGCATACTTGGTAAAAGCGTCTACTTGAACAATAACATACTCCTTCTGGTCTTGCCACTTAATTTCCCTGTTATATCGATCGTAAACTTTATCAGGTCCTTTTCCCAACCTAAATGCATTATTGACTCATGCACCTGGTTTATAACAGACCATTTGAAGGAACGCGGTATCACTGGTAAACAGCGTGTTCTGCCATTTCTCTGTATTTTTCGGTAAAGAACTTCTGCCCTTTGTTCATAGGTTTTCGCAATATCTTCAGCAAGAGAACAATCTTTTAATTTGCTCACGATTTCGGCTATGTCCGAGTCTCGACGCTGTTCAGCAATGAGTCAGTTGCTTGAAATTTCGGCTAAGTTAACTCTCTTCTCTTCAATCACCTTTACAGCAATAGTAGACTTCGGTGAGATAGGATTTCTTGACAAAAAGTCAACATGTGCCATTCTTTTCCCTTCTCTATACTGAATTTTAAATGTAAATAATTGCAAATAAGCCCACCAACGTTGGGCTCTAGGGGTCAAATCTTGTTTATTTCTTGACGCCTTTAAAGAGTTACAGTCAGTGAAAACAGTAAAGTTCCTACCCAACAAATAATGCCGAAAATATTTGATGGAGTTTACAACAGCTAAAGTTTCCAGCTCGTACGAGTGGTATCTTGACTCTGCAGGTGTAGTAGCTTTGCTATAGTATTTTATTACCTGGGGCTTGTCGTTAATTTTGTGTAATAAAATTGCACCATAGCCACTGCAACTTGCATCCGTATGCAACTTAATTGGATATTTTGGGTCAAAAATAACAAGGACTGGTTTATCAGTAAGAGTAGAAATAACCTTTTTCCGTATCTGTTCATGTTCCGCTTTCCAAATAAATTTATTTTTGTCTGACGTTAAAAAATATAACGGTTTCATCAACTGTGAAAATCCCTTAATAAACTGTTTGAAATAAGTTGCTAATCCAATAAATTGCCTAAGCGATGTGACTGACTTTGGAGGCGGGAAAGCAGTCAACGCAACAATTTTCTGAGGGTTTGGGCGAATTTCGCCAGCACTAACATTGTAGCCTAAATATTGAACCGATGTTTTCAAGAAGGAACACTTCGTAATGTTGAATGAAAACCCGGCCTCTGTCAGAACATCTAGAACAATTTGTAATCTTTCTAACGCCTCACATTGTGTTGATGCAGTTATCATGATGTCGTCCATATAGACGATAACATAAGAATTTGCAAGATCCCCGAGCGCTTGCATTACTAAACGTTGAAATACCGACGGCGCATTTTTAAGCCCGAAAGGCATAGATAAAAACTCATACTGGCCATCGGGTGTCACAAACGCTGTATACTCAATTGAATCCGCATTTAAGGGAATTTGGTAGTAACCACTAGCCATATCTAAACATGTAAAATAATAAGCTCCTCGAAGTCTACTTATTTGATCCTGTATAAGTGGCAGAGGGTATTTATCAGCGACTGTGTTTGAATTTAACTCCCTATAGTCAACACAAAGCCTATCCGAACCATTTTTTTTTCTTTACCAGCAATATAGGGCTTGCATAAGGTGAACAGCTTGGTCTAATTATATTGCATTTCAGCAATTCGTCAATTGCCTTTTAACATAACAATATTATTAAATCTTTAACCAGAAAATTTAGTACTTAGCTTTTCTTTCAGCAGCGAGCATTCAGCTCCAGAATCAAACGTGATTTCGAAAATTTGGGTAGTTGCACCGCTTTACTTTGCCCCGCATCAGATGTCGTTGTTTGTATGGCCCGCACAAGTTCAATTAAATTTTTATTTTGTAGTTCCATATTAGTACGCCATGGTCCATTTACTGTTGAAGGTATAGGGCTCGATCCCACTTCTGATGTCGAATTCTCTTCGTCTCCCATTAGAGCGCAGCGCGTTTCGAACTATTCAGAGGCGATCACTCAAGCATACTGCCCTGTCGTTTTCTAACAGCCTATACGAAAACTCAAACCACACTCGGCGGCAACGTCGCGACGCATCGTCGTGCAACTTGACAGGCGACGCGTCGTTGTCGCCCCACTCCAACGGTACCTGCAGAAAAACGACGGACAACCACAATGCAAAGACGCAAAATATAATATGATGAAATAATTCAAGTTCATGCATAATCTTTATACTCCGACATATGCATTGCTGGAAGTCAAGAGCCACGACCTGTTTAAAGATATACGATAGTGATGTGTGTAAAGCACTTAACTCAATAGACAGCTGTCAGACGGACAGGTGAGTTTAATGCGCATTTCAAGAGGAACTTTAGATATCCCATGCGAGAGTATTTACTAGAGAGTGAAAACAAAGGAAAACAAGAAATAGGATGTCGCCGTTTGAGTTGTTCAAAAATATATGACTAGTCGCACAAAGTGCTAAATTTTTGTGAAAAAAAAAGGAAGTGATGGTGGCTGTGGCCATATCTCGCTTTTGCCAGCTGCCCGCAAAATTACCAGACTACCTGTTCCACTGTATGGGGTCCTTTACGTTTTATGGTTTCATATGAAATATGTAGACGACATATGTTTGACAAAATGATTTGCTAGGTTGCTGTTTAATTGTCTGAATGTGTATATATGTGTGTATAAGTATGGGTGTGTCTCAATGCGTTGGCAACTAGCAAACATCAGAGATGATGTTTTTATAGACATAGTAAAAAAGGCAGATGAAGCATTAGATATAAATGGACGTGTTGGATACTATGGACACTAAGGCACCGAGCGTTATGGGACACCAAGTTAACGCAATTAATTTGTTGACTAGTTACTAAGGTAACCAATATGCAAAGTTACCACAATATGCGGTCACAGGACTCAAGATACAGGTACAATTGCAGATGCACCACTGAAGTTGCAGTTGCAGTTTCACTTGCAGCCTGGACTATTACATCACACGTCGTTCGGAAAACGCTGACGCATGCGGTCGTTGAGTCGCTCAGTCCGCAACCATGACATCACTTTACACGCACGATTTGTGCCAAATGCTGCCATGATTTCTGCCTCGATGCTGCGGCGAGTGGGCGCAGGATGACCAATGCAAAATGGCTACGACTTCCTCGCGTCCAAAGGGAAGCAAACTACGTCTGCGTATCTGCCTCTGTGTGCGTATCGCCATTGTTAACAGTCTTTGCCATTTGGCCCACACACTCTGTCACACACACACGTACACACACACACACACACACACACACACACACACACACACACACACACACACACACACACACACACACACACACACACACACTTTCTGGCTAGGCACTTGGCAGGCGTCCAAGAAGCGCGCACAACATTTTTAAGTACAGTCAGCAGAAAAGCTCGTGCTCCTGCTCATGCACGTTCATGTTTACGAAAAATGTAAAAATGTGTACCATACCTTGTTGCGCCCGCCTCGGCAAAATGTGACAGCAATTAGCAACTAACAGTTTCAGCATCCGCGTCAGCTTACGCGATTTCAGTCAGTTGGTCCGACCTGACCATCTGACTGAGCAAACCGTCCTCCCGTCTCCAGCGCTTTAGCGAACTGACAATAGCTGAAGCAAAACTTTGCAGAGTTCCATATCAAATGTCAGCGTAATGATGTAATGATGTGGTTCAGTTTGGTTTTGGTTTTGGGAGAAAACTAATTCGAAGCTGAAACGTACAGGTATTGCATATCAGTAGTTTTACGGTGGAAGCATTCCAGAAAGCTTTTCACAAAAACCGTTTTCTGGCTGGGCAGTACAATACAAGAATGTAATTAAAGTTATTCATACTTTGAACTCAAAAAAAGTTGCAACTTTGAAAGTTTAGTTTTTAACAGAAATTATATTATAACTTTGTTCAAAACGATCATAAGAGATAGGACTACTAAATTTGGTGACAATATGTGCTTATTGCACTCTAAAAAAGTTTGTTGTGCATTTTGAGCACACCCCCTTTGGCCCGCGTAAATCGAAAAAATCGATTGCATGCGCAATTTTTGTGCTATTTTGTTATACCATTGCAGATGGTATATTAATTTAGGCCAGAAGTTTACAACGCATCTTAAGAGACATCTCCGACCCTATAAAGTATATAAATATATTCTTAATAAACATCAATAGGGGAACCGAACTAGCCATGTCCGTCCGCCCGTCCGTCCGTCTGTTGCAACGCAAACTAGTCTCTCAGTTTTAGAGCTATATTGGTGAAACTTGGTATACATGCTTCTCATCGCTGCTGCCTGTAAATAAGTCAGAACGAGTCGGATCGTACCGAGGTATCGTATAGCTGCCATAGAACCTAGAGCATAGAAGATATCGCTATGAAACTTTCCCGATATATGTCTAAGTATGCTCTTTAACGGCTGTCAAAGTTTAATCGAAATTGGACCGATATATCGTATATCTCCCATAGAACCTATCGGCAAACTTTTATAATTTTTCAAGGAATCGCTATGAAATTTTTCTGATATATGTCCAATTAAATATGTCTATTAAATGCTATGCAAGTTTTATTAAAACCGGACAGATATGTCATTGAGCTACCATAAAACCTATCCGCCGATTTAATATGTGGAGTAACTGCAATGGTATAAAACTTTTGGCGTGTCGAAGGTAGCCTTTCTTTCTTGTTCTTTTTAGACCATGGATTTTAAAAAACAAGTAGGAAAGCTACAGTAAAAAACATTTTTGCACACATTTAATTTTTGATGCGGGCGGGACTCAAACCCGTAAATGCATAATAGTACTATTCGTTTTGCAGTCCACAACTTAACCCATTTCACCACCGTTCACGCACACACGATTCGGCACAATGCTGCAAGCAGCGCTGCCGGCAGCGCTGCTTACAGCTGTGGAAAACGTTAAGCTGAATAACTTCTGTGTTTATTATCCTAGGCTAGCTATAGATATCCTGGCTAGCTATAGATATCATGTAAACCGAAGATATAGATATCATGTAAAATGAACAATATGGCTTCAAAATTGCGCTTGTAATCAATGTTTTTCGATTTACGGGGGCGGAAGGGGGCGTGGCCAAAGTCCAAAATAAACTTGATCAGCGTACAATAATAACACATATTGTCACCAAATTTGGTAGTCCTAGCTCTTATAATAGCTGAGATCTAGATTTTCACACGGACAGACAGACGGACATGGCTATATCGACTCGGCTGTTGATCCTGAGCCAGAATATATATATACTTTTTGGGGCCAGAGGGGTCTCCTTCTGCCTGTTACATACATTTTCGGTTTGAACAAAGTTATAATACCCTTCTACTCTATGAGTAGCGGGTATAAATACATGGTCTATTGTGTTTGTCGAAATGTGCGTAACAGGCAGAAGGAGCCATCTGCGACCTCATAAAGTATATATATTCTTACTCAGGTTCACTAGCCGAGTCAATTAAGCCATGTATGTTTGTCCGTCTGACCGTCTGTCCGTCTGTATGAACGCCTATATCTCAGAAACTGAAAAAGCTAGAGCCACCAAATTTGGTGACAAAACTTATGTGAATCATACGCTGTAAAATTTTTATTAAAATTTGGACCACGCCTACTTCCGCCCCCGCAAATCGATAAACCGTATACCAAGCGCAATATTAAAGCTACAGTATTCAGTTTTGGTGTATATGATAACTATCACCTAAACGATCGCTGATTTGGTTCCGATCGGATAATGAACACAAAAAGTTATTCAATGTTTCATATTGATGTGCACAGCGCCCACTGCAAGCAGGCACGCAGTGTTTTTTTCAAGCAGTGTTTTTTCAACTGCTTGGACTGCTTGGCGTCTAACTGAAAATTATATTTGTTGTTTATTATATTTCTTTGAAAAGCTAATTTAATAACAGTTTTCTCAATTTGAATTTTTTCAACACTTGACTGTAGCCGTTCTTACTTGTTGGGTTTTGGTAATGATCGAAAAATAAACACAGATGTTATTCAACCACGTTTTTCATAGTTGCAATCAGCGCTGCCGGAAGCGCTCAGGATAACTAGCCGAGTCGATTGAGTCATGTCCGTCTGCCTGTCCGTCACGCGTTTGTGTAAACACGCAGATTTCAGCTATTACAAAAGCTAGAGACACCAAGTTTAGTATGAAGTATAATAAGAATCACAAGTTCTTGGAGTTTATTTCAAATTTAAGGTGCCACGTAATAAATTTTTGAGATTGCTTTGTGACGAAAGTATTCAAGTTTCAACTTTGCTTTAATACACATATAAATATATACTATATGAATATACATATATTTCAATGTCAAGCCGATCGGATCAACACAATAGTTATTCAATTAATCATTTCCCATAGTTCCACTGCTTGTCCCTTGCAACATATCATGATGTCATCGTCACGATGCTTTAATTCAGCCGTAGCGTGTGTAGAGCTGTTTGCTATAACGTTTTTATGTGTACATTGATGACGGTATTCAAAGATAAATCTAATTTAAACCATAGGTGACAGATGAACTTGTGCTGAGGAAATAAGGGTATGATAATTTTTTGAAAGTAGGCAAATGGTATCTTACTGTCAGGTGCACTCGACTGTGGGTTTGTTTACTTGTTTTTTTTTAACATTTGTGTGTGCAACAATTTTTATACCATTGCAGATGGTATATACATTTGGCCAAAGTTTCAACGGACCTCAGGAGACATCTCGGACCCTATATAGTGTGTATATTCTTAATCAACATCAATAGGGGAGTTAAACTAGCCATGACGGCCTGTCCGTCATGATTCTCATTGCTGCATGCTGTAAATAAGTCAGAGTGAGCCGGATCCGACCGATGTATAGTATAGCTGGCATAGAACCTATCGGCCGATTTTTGTCATTTTTCAAGATATCGCCAAGAAACTTTCGCAATCTATGCCTTAGTATGCCCATTCAAAGCTGTGCGAATTTGATCAAAATCATTAAACATTGAACATTGAACCTATCGGCCAGAATCTCCTTCTGCCTGTTGCATACATTTTCGGTTTTAACAAAGTTATAATACCCTTCTATTCTATAAGTGGCGGGTATAACAAGATAGAAAGGCTATATTCAGCACGCTGAGGGTTTCATACCCTTGCAGTTACTCCAAATATTTAACCGGCCAAAAAGTAGGAAAAGTTGCATAGCGTTATCTTCAAAACAAGTAAGAAACGCGACAGTCGAGCGTACCCGACAGTAAGATACCATTCGCACAGTTTTGAAAAAAATTATCACACTTTTTTATTTCCATCAAAAATCCCTGCTCAAGTCCATCTGCTACCTACTGTTCAAATTAGATCTATCTTTGAATAGCGCTATCAACATATAAAAACGTCATAGCAATCAGTTTAACACACGCTTCGGCTGAATCAAAGCATCGTGACGATGACGTTACGATATGCTGTAAAGGCGCACGCGGTGAAACTACAAAAAACGTTAACATGGATAACTACTGTGTTTATTGCCCGATCAGATTGCAATTTGGAGGTTAGGTGCATACTGTTACACAGAGGCGTGGTAGACCCCACAAAGTATATATATTGTGACTTAGACCAACTAGCCGAGTCGATTGAACTTGTAACGTCCGAAGTCCAGTAACGTCTTCCGCACACCCCGTCTACAACATAGCCGGCTAAGCTCAGGAAAAATGGGCGGGGTTTTGTGTGCAGGTTCGGTTATCGATGTTACAAGAAAATATCGACAGGTGAAAGGACGGAAAAAGAAGCAGGAAGTAGCGGAAGAAAAACCAGATTAAGCGGACGGACTTCTTCTAACGGACGATCAAGTTGGAGAGCTAGATGTGATGTTCTCCTTCTTCACCCACCCAACCATGTAATATAAGTATCGGAATACCGATATTACCCATGTTACTGTGTTATATGCAGCAAGTAGAAGGGTTTTATTTTATTTGGGAGAAGAACTTCTGTTCTTCTCCATGTCTTTTTATTCAATGTCTTTTTAGTTTGTTACGTACAGTTTTCTTAAGCTAAACCGCGCAACCGCGCTTTCGGAAACGCCGGCAGCGGACCGGCTGTCTTATGTATAGCTTATATGTTTATATTATATGCTTGATCGCTGAGAGTAGCGATCAAGCGGGAGTGTCACACGCGGACATATTCTCACAGCATAAATATGCTGACACTGCATTTGACCATTCACATACCATATGTGTGGTCATATTACGCCCAGCCACTTATGCTTGGGACTTTTGGTTATGTTTATAAACTGCGACAAAGTGTCACAGTGAGTACAGTGTGTACTCGATATGTGCGTATATTACATCTCCTTCCTTTTGAAAAATAACGTAATATTATGAAGTTATTTTCAAATATATTATTTATTTTTATATATTTTTCAATGTAATTTTAATTTTTAGTCAATTCATTCCTTCCACTGGTGGAAAGCAAGAGTTCCTTTCTTCAAAAATTACAGTGGAACATAAATTAATCTTTAGTTTCCTATCATCTTTTCATTCTTTTTGCGAAATGGTTTTTTCTATATTTATTAATGTACAGCTAAATCACAACTCCTATTTCTTTATGAATAATAAATCTTTAATCTATCCTTATGCACTGTTTGCAGCTTATTTTCACTGCTTCTTATTATTATATTATCCCTATCATTTATTCCTGTGACCTTAAAAGGTCCTATATATACCTGGTTCAATTTATGGCCAGTTTTATTTCTAAGTAACACCTTATCTCCTACTTTGATTTTAAAATCTACAACTTTCTTATCATATTGTTCCTTACTCTTAGCCTTACGTTTTTCTAACAAAATTCTTGCTCGTTTATAAGCATTTTCTAATCTAAACTTAGATTCCTTAGCATAGTCATCTAGGTTATACAAAGGAGAAATGTTATCTACCGTATTAAAATGTTCTGGCAAATTGCTTTGTTTGCCGAAAGCTAGTTCATATGGACAATAATCATGTGCCATAGAGGGGGTCGTGTTGAAACAATAAACGAAATATTGAAGCCATACATCCCAATCAGTTTTATCGACTGATATATATCAACGTATGTATTCATTGAATGTTCTTTGATTTCTTTCGATTGTTTCAACTGTCTGGTAATGATGTGCTGTTAACGTTATGTTGTCAATTTTTAAATATTTCCACAGGGACTAAATTACAGAATTCTTATACTCGGTTCCCATGTCCGAAATGAACGTCTTCATTGGACCAAAATTCAGTATAAAGGATTCAAATATTGCTTTTGCGACAGTATTGGCATTTTTATACGGTACTGGAGTGGCAACGTGGATTGTCGTTTTCGACATCTGACGTTTTGGACATCTACGAACATACTCTTTTATTTCACGAGTCAAGTTTTTTCAATAGTAGTGTCTTCTTACTTTGGTCAAAGTTTTAGTTATGCCAGAATGTATAGGATTATCATGGAGTGTAGACATTAAGCTTCTTTTTCTTTTACATTTTTAATTCTGGTCACGGGCTTGAGTAGCGCTGTTCTTCAATTTTTTAATAATTTATTATGAAATTCTCTATTGAAACAAGTTCAAAGATTCTTTCATGCGGTGCCAATTTTAGTTGAGTGATATTTTGCATACCGGCCTGCAATTCGAGCCTTTGGAAAAACTGACCCAAGTCTAGAATTTCATTAGTGTACAAATCACCAACATTTATTCTTGGAATGATTTTATTGCCTTGTTTGATGCAAGGCCACTACTTTTCGTACATCGTCATTTTTAATGACTTCATATACGTTGGGCTTAGAAGCTTTTTCATGATTTCGCCTAAGCAAAATTTCTTGTTTTTTATTTTTATCTGCGCAGATATTTTCTTGTCTACTTTGTTGCCTGGTAGTGACCTTCAGGACTTGGTATTGTAAATCTTTTAATTCTTTTAGTGTAATTCGTGACAGAGCGTCTGCCACGAAGTTATCCTTGCCCTTTAGATACTCGACAGTGAAGTCGTATTCTTCGAGTTCTAATCGCATTCTTGTTAGCTTGGATTGACCATAGAAAATAAATAAGTTAAAGGCCTGTGGTCTGTTTTCACTGTAAAGTGCTTGCCATAAATATATGGTCGAAAATGTAGTGCTTTTCTCCCTTAGTGAATGATCTTGACGCATAGGCTATGGGAAGTTGAACTCCATTGTGGTTTTGTGTTAATACAGCACCACAAGCCAGTTTACTTGCATCAGTTATTATGCAAAATTCTTTGCTGAAATCTGGGTATTGCAACAATGTTGGTTGCATGAGTTTTTCTTTCAGGTAATGGAATGCGTTTTCGCTTTCACTTGTCCATACAAAAGGAACATTCTTTTTACATAATCTAGATATGTGCTGTGAATAGTCGGCGAAATTTTTTATAAAACGTCTGTAATAATTGCAAAATTCAACGAATCTTCTAGCGCTGTCCGCGTCGTGCGGGACTGGATAATTTTTAATGACATCATATTTTTTGTCATCAGGCAAAATTCCTTTATCTGTACACCTATGACCGAGAAAGGTCACTTCGTGCATGAAAAATGAGCACTTTTGTGGATGTAATTTCAGGTTAGGGGCTCTGCATAGGTTGAAGACATCTGTCAAATTCTTGAACATATGCTTCTCAGAACAACCAATAACAATCAAATCATCCATGGCATTCTTTTGCCTGGGAAGGTTGAAGCCCTGAGAATGCTATAGTCATCATTCTCTGGAAAGTATTAGGCGCTATTTTTAATCCGAAAGGTAATCGCGTAAAGCGATAGGAACCATTGTCCGTAGAGAAAGACGTTATGTTTCTTGATTTCTCATCAAGTTCTATTTGGTGAAATCCGGACATTAAGTCAAGACACGAAAAATATTTAGCTCTACCCAGTTGATCTAGAATATCATCTATTCTAGGAAGGGAAAATTTATCAGAAAGCAATTTTTGATATTTTTGGCGATAGTCAATTACTAGACGCCATTTTTCGCTTCTGAGCCTGGTAAGGCTTTTTTGGAGACAAGTAAAAGTGGGCTATTATATTCAGACACTGAAGGCTCAACTATATGGTCATTGATTAACTTTTCGACGTGTTTTTGTATTTCACTTCTCTGACTATGCGGACTTCTATAGTTTTTTTTTTAAAATTATTTGTAGTAACGGGCTCGGTATCTAAACCGAACACATCGCTATATTCTGTGCATAACGCAATCAATTCTTTTTAGACCATGGATTTTAAAAAAATACATAATTCCGCCCACGCAATACGAAAAACCGTATTGCACGCGCCTATATCATAGAAACTAAAAAAGCTAGAGCCACCAAATTTGGTGAAAACACTTATGTGAATCATACTCTGTGAAATTTTTATTAAAATTTGGGACACGGCTACTTCCGCCACCGCAAATCGATAAACCGTATAGCAGGCGCCATAATAAAGCTAGAGTATTCAGATTTGGTGTGAATGATAACTATCACCACCTAAACGATCGCTGAATTTGGTTCCGATCGGATAATAAACATAAAAGTTATTCAACGTTTCATATAGATTTGCACTGGGCCTACTGCAAGCAAGCAATCAGTGTTTTTTCCATGCAGTGTTTTTTCCCAACTGCTTGGACTGCTTGACGTCTAACTGAAAATTATATGTGTTGTATATTATTTTTCTTTGAAAAACACGTTTACCAATAACAGTTATATAAATCGGACTTTTTTACATAACCTTGAAAAATCCATGGTCTTATACAGTCAAAACTTGACTGTACCCGTTCTTACTTGTATAAATTGTTTTGGAAAATTCTGTGACAATTGAGTTAATACTGCTTTTTCTCTATTCCTTGGAGTGGCCTTTACTATCTCGTAATTTGAGAGAGACTCAAATTTTAAATCTTTCACGTCCACTATTCGATCCGTATTGGACGTACAATATTTAATACTCGGGCAAATATGCTTTCTGAAGTTGCTACAGTGTTAGCAACAAAAATACCTGGTTGAATTTCCTGGTTTGGTATGAAGACATTATTCTCATTGGTAACTAAATCTATTTTTCGGACAACTTGGGATCTGGCTGGCAGAAATATAGCATTACTGCCCGAAGAATTTGTTATGTTCATGTATATTGGAAATTTTAGGTTATTTGGTCTAATCATAAACTCATCTCCACCCTGCTTGTATTTAAGTATGCAGTTATATTTTTTATGAAATCTAGGCCTACATCCCATCACACTGTAGTGCAAATTTGGAGTCAACCAAATGAAAGCTGTGTGGGATTATATATCCTTCAGTTTGCAGTTCTACAAAGGCCAAGCCTTTGGACTTTATTACTCCTTCTCCTATGCCTTGTATATTTATAACATTGTCTTCTTCAATGTCATTGAAGATGTCGGAATTTTCCTTTATAAGCGAAATGTCCGCTCCTGTATCTAATAGGAATGTTAAATTTTTCTTAGAAACCGAACTAAGAAATGTAATGAATCTATTGAGGCCGAAATTTATGACGTGAACCCGTACGCTCTGTTTTGAGCATCTAAGGGCTGATTGAAGTTTTCCGAGTCACTCTGTGTTGCTCGAACATTATTATTTCCGTTATGGCCACCACGATAGTTGCCTCTGCCACTATTCTGGTTCTGGCCTTGTCTGTTCTGGTTTTGATAATAATTGTTTTGTTCCTGATTATGATACTGACCATTATTCTGATCGTTGTATCCATTATTATTGTAATATTGACCACTACCTCGGCAAGCATTGCCTCTGCCGCGGTTTTGGCCACCTCGGTAGTTTCCTCTACCTCGGTAATTACCAAACTGACCTTTTTGGGCGTGGTAAACTGAGTCAACACTGCCCGTCAGTTCTGTACTACAGTGGATGTATTTTGTCACGGCCTCGTTCATTGTCTTAAACCTGCCGGCCTGCAGTATGGTCTTGAGTTTTGGTTGATCACAATTTTTGGTCATGACAACTATAACCCCCTTTGTACTGAACGTATCAGCATGTTCGGGGCCAAGACCTTCATCAATGTAAGATGCTTCGAGTAATTTTCTCAAATTGTCAATTTCATTGGTAAATTGTGTGGCTGTTTTTCCCCTTTGAAAAACATTAGCCATTTTTGCTTTGACAACATCGGATGATTCTCCGACTATTGTTGTCTGAAGCTTATTTATTATATCCACAATTGTTGTTTCATTTTGGACTTTATATAAGGTAGATCCAATTATTTTCGATTTTATTACTTCGACGGCAATATTCTCATAGGGTCCCTTTGTTAAATTGACCAATCTGAGTGCCGTAAGAAATCTTTGAAGATGTATCTTTTTTCCATCGAACTCTGGGATCGAGGAAGATATTTCCTTCATATATGTCCTAAGGGCAATTGACGGGTCTGCCATGCCGATTTTTTGTTCGATTACGCTATGGTTTGACGCCTGGTCTGAGTCAGACAGTTCCTGATCGGGTTGTTCGGTCAATTGTATGACCGCCAGGATTGATAGGTTATGAATGTCCGATTCTTCTACTTTGGTGTGAGGTTCTTCTTCAGAATCGTTATCCGCCGATGACTCTAGAACTCCAACTGTAGTAGGGGCATTCAGTATCGTCGGTATGGTCAATTCTAAGCCATGCCGTTCTTTCGCGCTTAATAGATTTTGTCTAAATCTATTTAAAACTTTAGATACTTGGACCAATGTTTATCGGTCAACCTTTCTCTATAGTTATATATTATTTGTCGTGCTTCATTGAAGCAGTCGACTAAAATATTTGCGTGTTTGCTAAGTGTGTCTTTTTGAACCTTTCTGTTTCGTGTGAGGCATTTGTAGGATTTGTCAAATTGAGATCTTATGTTAGATATTTGACTGACAATCTCTTGCCACTTCATCTAGATGAGCTTAAGCTTGCTCCAGCGAGTTTGTGTTTTTTCTTTTGCAAGTATACTCACAATCTGGTTCATAAAGTGGGCCTTTACAATCCCTTTTGCACACTGGGTTTATGAAATTATATTCTTTACTTTAATATAAATGCAATTTTTCATGCGTCTTCTCTATTTTCTGTTTTATTTTGACAGTTTCGTCCTATGGTAAAACATTTGTTTCACTATACACTGCTTTGTTTAATTCCCTTAATTTTTTATTAAGGTAATTTTTCTGTCCACCTCTTTTTCTTTTTGTTAATTTGGGTTTTTTACCCACGTTTACATTCATTTTAATTAATTTATTTTATCAATTTTATCATGACTCTAAGGGTCCTATTTTGCTCTAAACCTTATCTAAATCATTTGCTCTACTAAGATACTTCTTTTTTAGTATCTTGTTATGCCTGCTGTATATGTTGAAAATGAGCTGTGTCACTTCGACGACAGTAATTATTAACAGAAGAACCCACAGCGATTTTATATCGTCTGTATGGTCTACTACTCTTACATTGTTTATAATATTTGCGGTGTTGTCTTTAACCTGGGACTCTTCTGAGCTCCACCAGGTTCCCATTTTGTATTGTTAATGAAAAAATTAAAAAAAAAAAAAAATTCAAAATTGATCCCTCTCGGGAAGAAAACTATTTCGCCTACTGTCTGCTCTCTTCTAAGCTACCATATCGCTTTATAGAAAGGGGGAAAAAAAGGAACGAACAAAATTATATTATTTTTATACCCGCTACTCATAGAGTAGAAGGGTATTATAACTTTGTTCAAACCGAAAATGTATGTAACAGGCAGAAGGAGACACCTCCGACCCCATAAAGTATATATATTCTGGCTCTGCATCAACAGCCGAGTCGATATAGCCGTGTCCGTCTGTCCGTCTATCCGTCTGTCTGTCCGTGTGAAAATCTAGATCTCAGCTATTATAAGAGCTAGGACTACCAAATTTGGTGACAATATGTGTTATTATTGCACGCTGATCAAGTTTATTTTGGATTTTGGACACGCCCCCTTCCGCCCCCGTAAATCGAAAAAACATTGATTACAAGCGCAATTTTGATGCCATATTGTTCATTTACATGATTGGTTTACATGATAACAAGGTAACAATCGGATAATAAACACAAAAGTTATTCAGCTTAACGTTTTCCATAGCTGTCGGCAGCGCTGCTTGCAGCATTGTGCCGAATCGTGTGTGCGTGTACGTTGGTGAAATGGCTTAAGTTGTTGACTGCAAAACGAACAGTACTATTATGTATTTACGGTTTCGAGTCCCGCCTGCTTCAAAAAATAAATGTGTGCAATATTTTAAGTCCATGGGCTTTTAAAGTCAAAATATGATTGTAGCCGGTCTTTATTGTTTCGCAAATAATTTTGATGTACGAGCAGCTGGGTAGCGGGTATATTACAGTCGAGCACACTCGAATGTAGCTTTCTTACTTGTTTTTTTTATTCTCTGTGCTTTTGCACCAAAATCAGAAAGAATGAATTTAACGCCATAAGGCGGAGAGACGTGTTGTTGTTTTTTTCATTCACGCTCTACTCGTGAATTTACAATTTTAAATTCCCTGCCTATTTTCATCTAACCCGCAGCTAAAAACTGCTTGACTTACAATTTATAAAAAAAAAATTTTTTTTTTACATTTTTCTTATTTCAAAATTTACGTTATACATGATTTTGCAAAAAAAAGTTTTTAAGTATATGTTTTTTTTTTTTTTTTGTTGGTGGTGGGCGTCCTATAAAACGCCGTCGGTCGTCTTTTGTCTGGTGATGGGGGCCGGTGCAGGGCCACAGGCATCTTTATTAATGTTAGGGGCCGGTGCTGGGGCACAGGCGTCTTTATTAATGTTGGGGGCCGGTGCTGGGGCACCGGCGTCTTTCACTTAATTTTAGCCGGTTTTCTCTTTTTTGCTGCCCATAAGCCGTCCGCTTTTGGTGACAATTAGTTTGTTCTGGTTTTATCGCTTTTTCGTCGACCAGACATTTTTCTTCTTTCTCACTGTTTCACCTTTTACACACAATTTGAAGATTGTAGGTTCGTGTCTGTGTGGTTTGATAAAATTTAACAAATTTTATAAGTTCGATTTCGCATTAGAGTCTTTTCATTTGCTTTTCGGATAAGTAACTTTATTAATAATATTAATTTTGTATCAAATATGCAAAGTCTTCTCTTTTATCAAATGAACATGACACGGTCGCCATGTTATATGCAGCACGTAGTAGGGTTTTATTTTATTTGGGAGAGGAACTTCTGTTCTTCTCCATGTCTCTTTATTCAATGTCTGCTTAGTTTGTTACGTACAGTTTTCTTAAGCTAAACCGCGCAACCGCGCTGTCGGAAACGCTTATATGTTTATATTATATGCTTGATCGCTGAGAGTAGCGATCAAGCGGGAGTGTCACACGCGGACATATTCTCACAGCATAAATATGCTGACACTGCACTTGACCATTGACCATACCATATGTGTGGTCATATTACGCCCAGCCACTTATGCTTGGGACTTTTGGTTATGTTTATAAACTGCGACAAAGTGTCACAGTGAGTACAGTGTGTACTCGATATGTGCGTATACTACAGCTGTTATGCTACCCTCTCCTAGTGCCTTCAAAAAGACAATTTACTCCATTATAGTTTCTTTAATGTTATCTTCATATATACAGATTTAAAGCATGCAGCTTCGTGCTGATATTTCCTAATATTTCTTAATTATAATTCTCTAATTGTTTTTATTCTTCTTGATTCTCTTTTGTCGTTTCTTATTTAATTCAATTTAATTTTGCCGATCATGCGAAAGGTCTATGCAGACTCGCCGAATGTCGATTGCGAGCACTGGGTGTGGTGAGTTTTAGTTTGAATTTAAATTCATTCGGTTGAATTCAAATTTAAATTTTATTAAGGGACATTTTTACACGGCCTCACACCTTCAATTTAAATTTCACACTTTTAGGGTGCAATTGAAGTTGAAAAAGAAACCAAAGAGTCGTGTAGAGCATTAAACTTATCAGCGTTAGGAAAGATGGACGATGAAACATAAGGGGAATGGACACCTAACCTGTAGTCCAACACCATAGGTCCTTGGCGTGGAAGTATCCCAATTTTTTTCGCGACATATCCTCCAGCAGATAAAGGGTGCTCCCCAACATCTCTTTAATGCGAACCTTTTTTATTACCAATGAAATTGGTAGCAGCTTTGCTCAGTGCGAAGCTGGGATTGATCACTACTTGGCCGACATCAAAGGATCGTGCTTTGGCCCTCAAATTATAGTTGCGTTGATTCCGCTCGTACGCCCTGAGAAGATTCTTTTCGATCTTCGAGCGAATCAACTGCAGACTATCCGGTCTTTCCACGTTCGCTTCGGCATCGCTAAGCATGCTCAGCTTCCTCAGCAACTGGTAATCAGAACTATGCGACAGCATGTTGAACTAGGAGCCTCTTCGATCACTTCCATGGCCAACATTCGGTCGATCTCAGTGCACAGGAGACCCTCCTCAGCTGAAGACAAGGGATAAAACCTTTGCTTTATCGGCTTTGCGTCCGCTGTATCGATAGAATGCTGGATGAGTGTCGTCAGCCCTGAGTCAAATCTAGCTGAGGCGAGTCAGATTTGAACAAGACTTCGTTTATGGATGCTGGAACAATAGAAATGCTGAATTGCTTCCAGAAATCCATTACACAAATTAGACCCTGCTTGATGGATGGAACCACTAAAAATTCAAAATCGGTTTTCACCGAGTGGTACTTCAACCCAGATATCAACTGTGTCTGCGCATCTGCAGGGTGCACCACGTTCTTCGTCCTGCCAGAAACAAGGTCCTCGTCAACGATCTTCTGCGCCAACTTTCCACCGATGATGCTCTTGTTAGCACCGCTATCCAGGAGTGCCAGGTAATCCTCGCCGAAGACGTTGACTTGGGAAAGGACGTATGTCACCACTTTGATGGACGATAGAAGAGATAGAGTACCGTTTCAGGCCTCGTATGCGTCGCCAAAATTCACGCGTACGGGTTGCAGATCTGGATCTCCCTGAATCGATTATGTCGACATTGAAAACCTCGGCTCTACGCATCAAATATTCACGCAGACGAATGTGATGCGGCTTGAAATGCTGTGGGGTAGTAAAATCAGGGGTAAAGGACATATCCGGAAAATTTGTAAGGCTGGGTGGTCGAAGGGTAGCTACAGAATCCGAGATTAGCGTCGGATGTCGCCTCTCGGAGGTCTGTGAGCATCCGGCGTCAAGTTTTCCGACTTGGCCTTGCACCCATCGCAATTCGGCTTATAGACGTCGACAGCACCACATCAATAGTAAAAGATGCGCCTTGGCTGAAGACAATCGTGATAACGATGTCCTATCTCCAGATGCACTCTCCAATAAAACGAAAGAGCAGGGCAGGGCAGAAAACAAAAGATGAGCGAACTGGGACAACATCGCAAGGTTTCCGTTTAGGCTCTGTGTGGTCATACAATTGACGCGAAATATAAAGTCTTTCAGTAGAAGGTTATTGGGCGATCCAATGAATTTGATGCGCCAGTTGGAGATAGTGTTAGAGATCCTATCTGGGCGATCAAATTCCGAATGGCTGAGGGACACGTGAGCTCCGTGCTGCCTTCCATCGAAGCTATCAGGCCTCGAAACGTTGCTGTAGCGATGAAACGATGGTGCTGCCTTACCATTTTCTTCGGAGCGTGGATCATCTCGAGTCTCTCGAGCAGACTGGGCAACGTTTAGGTTACGGAACGCTGAGGAAATTTGTTCCGAAATCATAGCCGAAATACTGTCCCTATACCTGTCCATGGAAGGCGAGATGAACCTATTAATACGATCCTTCGGAATTACGGAAGACTCAGACGCCCCTGGGAACGAGTGTTTGCACGGTCTCTCGTATGAGCAGGAGCATGAGAAGGTCCTGGCTCGCTTGGTGGGTTCAACGACGCCCTGCGCTCTACAACAGCGGTTAGTATGGCCTTGGAGTAAGTCTGATGACAAATCGGACAGGTTTCGTTACTATCGAGCCAGCCAGACAGACAAGATCTGTGGAAATGGTGTCTGCAAGTGGTGTCGATGAGGTCTGGGTCCTGACTAGTGTCATTGCAGATGGTACAGTCCATCGCGATGCTCATCAGGTCCGCTACTCTCTCCGTATTTCGCTTTGTAGCCATAAAAATTTACCCAGTCACAAAAACTACTTAGTCCCAAAAGAAGACCAGATAAAAAGAAAGAAGGGTACCGGATCTAGCAGATCCACCAAAGAATAGTTGGGCTAGACGACAATGGGAATAATATCCAAAGAAACAATAGACACACACGATGTTCAATCATAGACACAATATGAATCAGATGGACGATATTATACGACACAATAACGAAAGTTCGAGTGTTTATATATATAAACATAATATAATATATATATATATATATATATATATATATATAATATATAATATATAATATATAATAATATTAATTCAAGATAAGAGGGCTTACCTAAGTTTAGGTAACATAACAGCAGTATTGTGAAGATCGTTCATTAGAAATAGTTCCGATTACTGAAACTACATTAAGCATGTAAAGAAAGCGACAGTCGAGCGCGCCCGACAGTAAGGTACCATTCGCCCAGTTTCGAAACAAATTATCACACATTTAATTCCATCAAAAAACTCTGCGGATAAACCGCCACCTATTGTTTAAATTAGTTCTATTTTTGAATAGCGCCATCTACATGTGAAAACGGCATAGCTTTACACACGCTACGGCTGAAACGAAGCATCGTGACGATGACGTCACGACGCGCAGCACAGGCGCAAGGAGTGGAAGTACGGAAAACGGAAACAACGATAACTGTGTTTATGGTCCGATTGGATAGTAATTTGGGGAATAGATTTATATTGTAATTATCTATGTTCATACCAAAGAAGAAAGCTGCAACTTCAATACTTCCCCTGATAATCGAAAATTATCGATTTGCGTGGACGGTGGGCGTGGCTTTAAAAATTGAAAATAAACTTGATCTACATGGTATACAGGAACCTTCACGTGAAATATGGCGTCTTTAGCTTTTGTAATAGCTGAGATCTAGACGTTCAAACGGACAGACAAACGGACATGGCTCAATCGAGTCATCAGCTAGTGATCCTGAGTCAAAATGTATAAGTTATGAACTCTCTTCTTGCGCCCTTCGTCTCACCCCCTCTCACCGGCCTGTCTCGCTTCCTCCGCTTGCGCGACTTGACGGTCACTCAACCCTCGGATAACCCGAAACGCACTCATCTAAGACCGAATTCACTCAAATTGCGGGGCTTATCCGAGTGGAATATGTGCAGCGCGTTAGCCGAGGCGATTTACCGTTTGAATGGTAAATGGTAGGACGCTTCTAGAAAGGTCTGCAAGAAACACGCGATGTCAGGTAGGCATTTTAGGGCAGTCGAAGTTTTTCTTGCAAACCAGACACAAGCAAAACTCCAAATAAATAAAACCAAGCTGAAACTAAGAATACAAAAATAAACGAGCTCACAACGTTAATCTAATCGGATTCGACCCCCTACTTGGCGATCTTCTCCTGCAGAACCCGCATCATTCCAATACTTATATCGAGGTGAGGTATTCGGCAACGAGAGCCGAACATCCCCAATGCAAGTTCTACTTGCATTAACTTATATACTTTGTGGGGTCTGCCACGCCTCCATCTGCCTGTTACATAGATTTGCACAAACTTAGTATACCATTTTTGACCATTTTCAATGGTCGAATGGTATAAAAAACTGCGTGAAGCTCTAATCGGATACTGAGGGTCGTACCGAACCATTCTCAGTCATCACGAGTCGAGATGTTTGATCGATGAAGCTCGGGAATGGTATCGAGCCGATTAAAACCAATCCGATAGTTCCACCCCTAGACTCTGCCATTGAACGCCATGAATAATCTTCTTAATCGAAGATTATCGAACCCAGATAGTTATACGCAATCGGTCTGGTTCCGTTGTTCACCGGAATAACCAGCAGTTCCAGAGTGCGTATAACTATCGGCTGAATCTAAGCAACTTACAAAAAATGGGTATAATTTGGATTCCTAGGGAACAAAGGAGGGGAAGGAAAAGGGAATATCGAAAGGTAGGGTATGGCCGAGTGGAACCTTTTTCGGCCCACGTTGGGCGCCAATTTCTGTAACGACCGAAGTCCAGTAACGTCCCCCGCACACCCTGTCTACAGCATAGCCGGCTAAGCTCAGGGAAAATGGGCGGGGTTTTGTGTGCAGGTTGGTTATCGATGTTACAAAATATCGACAGGTTAAAGGACGGAAAAAGAAGCAGGGAGTGGCGGAAGAAAATCCAGATTAAGCGGACGGACTACTTTTAACGGACGATCAAGTTGGTGAGCTAGATCCTAATATTTCTTAATTAGACCATGGATTTTAAAAAAATACATGGTCTATTGTATTTGTCGGAATGTGCGTAACAGGCAGAAGGAGGCATCTGCGACCCCATAAAGTGTATATATTCTTGCTCAGGTTCACTAGCTGAGTCGATTAAGCCATGTCTGTCTGTCCGTCTGACCGTCTGTCCGTCTGTATGAACGCCTATATCTCAGAAACTAAAAAAGCTAGAGCCACCAAATTTGGAACAACACTTATGTGAATCATACGCTGTAAAATTTTTATTAAAATTTGGGCCACGCCTACTTCAACCCCTGAAAATCGATAAACCGTATAGCAAGCGCAAGAATAAAGCTACAGTGTTTAGTTTTGGTGTATATGATAACTATCACCACCTAAACGATCGCTGAATTTGGTTCCGATCGGATAATGAACAACAAAGTTATTAAACGTTTCATATAGATTTGCACTGCGCCCACTGCAAGCAGGCACGCAGTGTTTTTTTCAAGCAGTGTTTTTTCAACTGCTTGGACTGCTTGGCGTCTAACTGAAAATTATATGTGTTGTTTATTATATTTCTTTGAAAAGCTAGTTTAATAACACTTTTCTCAATCTGAATTTTTTCATAAACTAAAAAAATCCATGGTCCTATACAGTCAACACTTGACTGGAGCCGTTCTAGCTTGCTTTTTTGATTGCTTTTATTCTTCTTGATTCTCTTTTGTCGTTCTTTATTTAATTCAATTTTATTTTATTCGATACTTAATTGACTTGCTTTCGATAGTTCACTGTTTTGTGTTCGATAGTTCTCTGTTTAAGGTATTCACTTACCTGCGATCCGTTAGGGCCCCGACAAAATAGCTGAGGGAAAATACTAGAACAAAGAAATACTCAAACACACGATCTATCTGTGTGTGTGTGTGTGTGTGTGTGTGTGTGTGTGTGTGTGTGTGTGTGTGTGTGTGTGTGTGTGTGTGTGTGTGTGTGTGTGTGTGTGTGTGTGTGTGTGTGTGTGTGTGTGTGTGTGTGTGTGTGTGTGTGTGTGTGTGTGTGTGTGTGTGTGTGTGTGTGTGTGTGTGTGTGTGTGTGTGTGTGTGTGTGTGTGTGTGTGTGTGTGTGTGTGTGTGTGTGTGTGTGTGTGTGTGTGTGTGTGTGTGTGTGTGTGTGTGTGTGTGTGTGTGTGTGTGTGTGTGTGTGTGTGTGTGTGTGTGTGTGTGTGTGTGTGTGTGTGTGTGTGTGTGTGTGTGTGTGTGTGTGTGTGTGTGTGTGTGTGTGTGTGTGTGTGTGTGTGTGTGTGTGTGTGTGTGTGTGTGTGTGTGTGTGTGTGTGTGTGTGTGTGTGTGTGTGTGTGTGTGTGTGTGTGTGTGTGTGTGTGTGTGTGTGTGTGTGTGTGTGTGTGTGTGTGTGTGTGTGTGTGTGTGTGTGTGTGTGTGTGTGTGTGTGTGTGTGTGTGTGTGTGTGTGTGTGTGTGTGTGTGTGTGTGTGTGTGTGTGTGTGTGTGTGTGTGTGTGTGTGTGTGTGTGTGTGTGTGTGTGTGTGTGTGTGTGTGTGTGTGTGTGTGTGTGTGTGTGTGTGTGTGTGTGTGTGTGTGTGTGTGTGTGTG